>JAANYP010003381.1:58890-71952 GCA_020465985.1 Centrapalus pauciflorus | reverse complement strand
ACACACAATACACTTTAGCCACACATACTAACTTATGTGACCATATAGTGTCTGCTTTTAGCTACACTAAAATCATGTGTGACAAACTCGAGTTCATGATTTAGTCACATAACAAATTACTTCATGTGACCATATACTGGAATATGATTGTCTCACACATACAATTACTTCATGTGACCATATAATGGAATATGATTTGGTTACCCAAAATATTATTCAAGTGACCATATAGTGGCATATGATTTAGTCACACAAAATGGCACTCAATGTGACTACTACGTATTAGATTTTTACATTCTAACACACACTACACTTTGGCCACACACACTAACTTATGTTACCATATAGTGTCTGCTTTTGGCTACAATAAAGTCTTGTGTGACAAACTCGAGTTCTTGATTTAGCCACATAATGTCACACCCCGTTACCCCGGCTGGCAACGAAGCGTGACGTCGCGGAAGCATAACCATAATCATAACGAACGACCACTATATGGACGTTTTTAAAATACATCGTTAAAGCTTTAAAGCATAGCAACGTTTTTCATAGTCTGATATGAGTAACGGAGTTCGCAAAATACAGAGATTTAATTACATAATTAAAATATCCAAAATAATGCAGCTAAATCTCCGTTAATTCGAATATGCATGCGACTCCATGGATGCGGAAGCTTGAAAGAAAATACGTCCGAAGGCATACTTGCCTTAATTTCCTTAAAATACATGCTAAAATACGTCAACAAAAATTGTTGGTGAGTTCATAGGTTTACACGTAAATCTGACTTTTATTGACAACAATAATAGAGATTGAATTTATAAAATCATAAATTCCTTGTTATGTATTACATATAAACCATCATGCAACCGAAGCTTAATTTAAAATGAGTTTGCCCTGTGC
This sequence comes from Centrapalus pauciflorus, assembly GCA_020465985.1. Lineage (NCBI taxonomy): Eukaryota > Viridiplantae > Streptophyta > Magnoliopsida > Asterales > Asteraceae > Centrapalus > Centrapalus pauciflorus. Next base: position 71,055 of record JAANYP010003381.1, on the reverse strand, counting down.
AGTATTCCCATACGTAATACCGAGTGTTGAATATATATGCACCCGCTGTTAGGCAACCCGACTAACCCGAGTGGGGGACATGACTCCCAATAGATCTATCCACAACATATTCGCGCTTACAAATAAATGCAATTAACGGTTCATGATATCAGGGCTAATGGAACCACATGTGTAATACATAATAGAAATGAAGATATATTTCCGTGTCCATATAAAAACGAAGTATGTATTTCATCCCCAAAAGATAACAGTGTGAAAATAGGGGCTATGAGAACTCACCGAGGTTGCGATGGCAAAAATCTAGCGTAAAAAGCTTTTAGCGTAAGTGGATGGATGATGCGTCGAGTGAGTTTTATCGAGTCCTAAATGATAATAAGGACTTAATATCTCTAATATATGATGATATATATTTATAGATTTTTATGTCTTAAATCACCCAACAATACAAGTTTATAAATAAAATTCGCTTAAAACATCAACTTTATATATATATATATATATATATATATATATATATATATATATATATATATATATATATATATATATATAATTTTCCAGCTTTTTCGGAGGTTTTTCGGCCTACTTTGAGGCTGTTTTTGACCAAGCTCCAAATTGTTTTAGACTTTGGTTTTCTAGGACATTAATCTACTATATACAAAGGATTTTTAGAATCAAGAACGGCCATTTTTCGAGATGTTTAGGTTGGTGAAAAAGCTCGTTAAAAACACTATCTTGGTCATTTTTGAGCTGTCAAACTTTCGGTTTCCCAAATAATTTCTGGAGGTCTTAAACTCCAAAATAAATTATGAAAAATTACAGGTCTATAGTAAAGACATAGATCTAACGTTTGAGACAAGAATCAACTCATTTCGTTGAGTTATGAATTAGTTATAATTTTTCAAAGTCGATATAAATTTTCTGCCGAAAATCCGCAGTTTTATAAACTTGAAACAACTTATGATTCTTGTTGTTTATTCAAAGACTACTTGTATAAAAGTTGTAAAAGTTATATAACACATATATAACACATGTCATCATAATATTAACATGTTTATAATGTGTTCATATATTCATATGCACATTTAAAGAAACAACTTAAAAATAAAAACTAGAAACCCATAAACTAGAGTTTTTATGAAACTTGTTGTTGTTGGTGATTATATATATTATGCAAGACTTATATAAACATAAATGTATGATGAAATAAGTTATTATTTACTTACTTTGAAGTTTTTAGAATATGATTTTGAGTAGAAGTTGGAATCCTTGCAAGACTTGCACCAAAACACTTGAATTTCTTGAAGAACACTTGAATTCAAAAGTTTGTGATGTGTGTGTGTATAGATCCAGTTTTTAGAGAAGAAAATGAGAGGTTTTTGTTGTTTGAAGTGTGGAAAAGAAGTGAGAAATGAGGTCTTATTTATAGGCAAAGTGTATTGTCTTTCAAATGATGAAAGGCATGGAAAGTAGGAGGTTGTGTGCACTTTTTAAACAAAATGATTGTGTTTAAAGTAATATTAAAAAAATAAAAGTCAACTTCTAATATCCACATGCCTATATGGCTGGCCATACATGTATTATACATGTATTTTCATTTATGTTTTTTGTATAAAAGTATTTAGAAATGTATTCTTGTATTTCCCTTTTCTTGTAATTTCATAAATTCTTTTAGATGCATTGTTTTAATGAATTGTTTTAGTCTTGCATAATTAATGTTAAGTAATTGTATTAGTGTTGGATTAGTGTCACTAATCATAATTTAATTATGTACTTAGTTGAATTAATCCCTCATATCGTAAATTGATCGGATTAATTGATTTCCCGATTCATCGCACCGATGAATTTGATTCTAATTGAGTTGAATTTTCTAATAACCCTTGTTAATCACTTGATTAATTTCTAATGACCACTGATTAGGGTATAATTGGGTACTAAATACAGATTAGGTCATTGTTGCTAGCCTGGTTTAGTGTCGGATGTTACAGTCTCCCCCTGTTAAGGGAATTTCGTCCCGAATATTTATCTTGTTTCCTCAAGGGTATTGTTACTTAAGAGTAGATGAGAGTATCTTTGCTTTAACTGGCCTTTGCATGCCCTAGATAATTCTGGTTCATGCCTAGAATTCCATCTGACCTTGAGGATGGGTATACAACTGTGTGCTTCCATCCTTTGACCTTACGGTCCATGATTTCAACCGGCTCTTTGATGAAGCGAAGTTTATAATTTCGTTAGATCTCTCCCAAGGGGTAACAAGTGTCTCCTCTAACAACCACTTCTTCTTATTCGATACATGGAAGTTATTGTGCATGCTGCTAAGCTCTGGTAGTAACTCTAAACGATAAGCTACGAGTCCAATCCCCTTTAAGACTTTGTATTGCCAATGTATCGAGGGTTTAATTATCCTTGTTTCCCAAATCGTAACACGCCCTTCCATGGCAAGACTTTCATCAATACTTGTTCTCCTAATTAGAACTCAAGGGATTTTCTATTTTCATCTGCATAACTTTCTTACCATCGCAGGCAACTTTTAGTCAGTTCCGTATCTGTACTATCCTTTTGGTAGTTTCGTGAATGGTCTTAGGGCCAGTGATTTGGCTATTTCCTACTTCTACCCGACAAATCGGCGATCGACACTTTCGCCCGTAGAGGGCCTCAAATGGAGCAGCTTTAATACTCGAGTGATAGCTATTGTAGTTAATAATTCCACTAAGGCAATTGAGTATCCATCCAACGGTACTACTTCGTATTCGACTCTTTCTGGTTCAAGATGTTGAAGGCTCTTATGGTCTGTGAATACAATACACTTCATACCGTACAACTAATGTCTCCAAGGATAAAGACTACTGCTTCAAGATCCAGATCGTGCGTTGTGTAAATCACCTAGAGAACCTTAAGTTTTTCATAAAGTATAAGTTATGACCCTATCTTTCTTTATCAATCCATTGTGTGAAGCAACACAGTAATCTACAAATTTCTTGCTTCTCTTGGATAAAATAAGCGCGCTACACAGGTTGTGCTTTAATAACTAATATGATGTCTTCTGATCCTCGCCCCAGTCATACTTAATGTCTTTTCGGGTCAGTTTTGTTAGAGCTCTGGTGAACTTAGAGAAATTTCTGATAATTCATTATAATAAGTGGCAAGTCTTAAGGACTGTCGTATCTCTATGGGGGTTCTAAGAGTTGACCAATTCCTGATAGCCTCGATCTTTGCGGGGTCGACTTGGATTCCTTTACTATTGTTCACGTGACCGAGGGATTTCACCTCTCCTAACCAAAAGTCAAATTTAGAAAGCTTAGCATATAGTTGTTCTTTCTCCGATAATTCCAGAATCAGTCTTGAATGTTGCTCGTGCTCCTTCTCGTTTCGTGAGTAGATTAAAAGTCATTCATGAATACAATCATGCATTTGTCTAAATAAGGTTTGCACACCCGATGAGGTCCATGAGTACCGTTGGGGACACTGGTTAATCCAAACGGCACTAATAGGAATTTATGATGACCGAAACGGAATCTGAAAGCTGTCTTTGGAATATCTTTCTTGTGAACTCTAACCTGATGATAACTAGACCTAAGGACGATCTTCGAATAGAAGCTTAATTCTTGGAGTTTTGTCAAACAAATCATTGATCCTTGGAAGTGGGTATTGGTTCTTTTAGCTTATTTAATTTCTCGGTAATTGATGCACATCCCGAAAGTTCCATCCTTCTCCATTATGAACAAAACTGGAGCTCCTCCAAAGCGAGGAAATCGGTTTGATAGGCCCTTTATCTAAGAGCTCCTACAGTTGGTTGGACGATTCTTACACTATTGATGGGGCTAATCGGCATGGTGCTCGAGCCGCTGGTACCGCACCTGATACTAGGCCTATTTTTGAATTTGACTTGCCTCGATGTTGGGAGTTAGGTAAGTGTTCTGCAAAAACTTTGGTGTAACCATAAATAATAAGAATATTTTCGAGCCGCTTTCCCTTTGGCTCCCATACTATCAACACTTCAGGGTCCTAATGCTAGAGATGATGCTTACTTTGGTATTTCTTGCTTTGCCTTGGATAGCAAGGACCTTCTTATTGACTAAAGGTATATGAACCGTCTTCTTGTTGCACACTACTTCCGCATGATTTTTTTTGATAGTCAATCCATGCCTATGACCACGTTAAAATTTCTCAGTTTGACGGGCATCAAGTCTGTTTCAAAGAGTCGGCCTACTAATTCTAAGGAGCATCCTCGACTTATATTATTTGTCTTAAGCGTCTCACTGTCATCAACCTCAATAGCATAAGTAGCACTTAATGGAATTTATCTGCTTAGTGAACTTAGTGGATATAAAGCTCCTATCAGCACCAATATCAAATAGTAGAAATGCATAAGTGGTATCTAATGGGGTAAGAGGATAAGTCTACGGGTTTGAAATTTCTTAGGCAGATAGTCACAACTTTATCTTTTCCTATGCAGAGTTGTAGTTAAAACTTAATTCCTCATAAAAGTTCTTGATACTTAATCTTTGTATATGATATGGTCAGAATTTTCTGATAAATTCTTAAGCCTTATTTACCCTAAGATATATCAGATAGTAAAGCCTAGAGAAATACAATAAAGAGATGCCTCCGGGGTTTCCTCGTACTCCAGAGCGTTAAGTCGTTGGGTTAGTTCTGCAGTGTGGGCTTTGTGCTCCGCTAGGTGCTGTCACAATTCGTCGATTCCGTCTTGTTAAATCGCCTGGGTATTCTGGTTGGCCTAAGGTTTATTGGTGGTTTGCATTGCCTCCTGCTTAATCCTTGCAAAGATCTCACCGACCTCTTGGTGGATTTTGTCGAAATTGGAGGTCGTTTCTGGCGGCCCTTGCCACTAACAGGGGCGTCGTTTGTTACATAGGTTTCTGGGTAAGTGTCGGCACTCGAGAGGAAGATGGTGTTCCGACTTCAAACTGGTTTTGGATCCCTTTCTCGTTTCTCCACTCTTGGAGAGTGTGAGGCATCCATCCCCACTGTGTTACGTTCGCCTATCGTTACAGTTGCGGGCTTGGCTGATGAGTAGGTACCGGGATAGACTCCCGTTGTGCTAGTCACACCCTTTTCCTAGGGGTGAACTTCCTTGATGGTCCATTGGGATGACTTCTGAATAGGGTGTAGGGTGGCATATGTGGTGGTGATGGTGGAGCAATTTGTGTTGCAAAGCCACAATTGCCCTCCTTGTGCTTTGACGAGTCCATTACATCGTCATTGATTAAGTCTGGGTGAGTTCCCGATCCAAAGTATACCTCAGTGTCACCTTGGCTTCTATATTCCATGGGTGAGAATTCATCCTCTGAGTCAAAGAGGATAATAACCATATTGTTCGACATGTTATTGTCATCAGGGTCCATATATGTGCTCACAGTTCTTCAAAAAAGCTTAGTTTTGTAACAGTTATAGTCTAGGTACTAATGCAACCTAGTTCACTATAACTATGGCTCTGATACCAATATGTCACACCCCGTTACCCCGGTTGGCAACGAAGCGTGACGTCGCGGAAGCATAACCATAATCATAACGAACGACCACTATATGGACGTTTTTAAAATACATCGTTAAAGCTTTAAAGCATAGCAACGTTTTACATAGTCTGATATGAGTAACGGAGTTCGCAAAATACAGAGATTTAATTACATAATTAAAATATCCATAATAATGCAGCTAAATCTCCGTTAATTTGAATATGCATGCGACTCCATGGATGCGGAAGCTTGAAAGAAAATACGTCCGAAGGCATACTTGCCTTAATTTCCTGAAAATACACGCTAAAATACGTCAACAAAAATTGTTGGTGAGTTCATAGGTTTACACGTAATCTGACTTGTATGGACAACGATAATAGAGATTAAATTTATAAAATCATAAATTCCTTGTTATGTATTACATATAAACTATCATGCAACCGAAGCTTAATTTAAAATGAGTTTGCCCTGTGCAGTATTCCCATACGTAATACCGTGTGTTGAATATATATGCACCCGCTGTTAGCCAACCCCACTAACCCGAGTCAGGGACATGACTCCCAATAGATCTATCCACAATATATTCGCGCTTACAAATAAATGCAATTAACGGTTCATGATATCAGGGCTAATGGAACCACATGTGTAATACATAATAGAAATGAAGATATTTCGGTGTCCATATAAAAACGAAGCATGTATTTCATCCCCAAAAGATAACAGTGTGAAAATAGGGGCTATGAGAACTCACCGAGGTTGCGATGGCAATAATCTAGCGTAAAAAGCTTTTAGCGTAACTGGATGGATGATGCGTCGAGTGAGTTTAATCGAGTCCTAAATGATAATGAGGACTTAATATCTCTAATATATGATGATATATATATTTATAGATTTTTATGTCTTAAATCACCCAACATTACAAGTTTATAAATAAAATTCGCTTAAAACATCAAGTTTATATATATATATATATATATATATATATATATATATATATATATATATATATATATATATATATATATATATATATATATATATATATATATATATATAATTTTCCAGCTTTTTCGGAGGTTTTTCGGCCTACTTTGAGGCTGTTTTTGACCAAGCTCCAAATTGTTTTAGACTTTGGTATTCTAGGACATTAAACTACTATATACAAAGGAATATTAGAATCAAGAACGGCCATTTTTCGAGTTCTTTAGGTTGGTGAAAAAGCTCGTTAAAAACCCTATGTTGGTCATTTTTGAGCTGTCAAACTTTCGGTTTCCCAAATAATTTCTGGAGGTCTTAAACTCCAAAATAAATTATGAAAAATTACAGGTCTATAGCTAAGACATAGATCTAACGTTTGAGACAAGAATCAACTCATTTCGTTGAGTTATGAGTTAGTTGTGATTTTTCAAAGTCGATATAAATATTCTGCCGAAAATCCGCAGTTTTATAAACTTGAAACAACTTATGATTCTTGTTGTTTATTCAAAGACTACTTGTATAAAAGTTGTAAAAGTTATATAACACATATATAACACATGTTTTCATAATATTAACATGTTTATAATGTGTTCATATATTCATATGCACATTTAAAGAAACAACTTAAAAATAAAAACTAGAAACCCATAAACTTGAGTTTTTATGAAACTTGTTGTTGTTGGTGATTATATATATTATGCAAGACTTATATAAACATAAATGTATGATGAAATAAGTTAGTATTTACTTACTTTGAAGTGTTTAGAATATGATTTTGAGTAGAAGTTGGAATCCTTGCAAGACTTGCACCAAAACACTTGAATTTCTTGAATAAACACTTGAAGAACACTTGAATGCAAAAGTTTGTGATGTGTGTGTGTGTAGATCCGGTTTTTAGAGAAGAAAATGAGAGGTTTTTGTTGTTTGAAGTGTGGAAAAGAAGTGAGAAATGAGGTCTTATTTATAGACAAAGTGTTTTGTCTTTCAAATGATGAAAGGCATGGAAAGTAGGAGGTTGTGTGCACTTTTTAAACAAAATGATTGTGTTTAAAGTAATATTAAAAAAATAAAAGTCAACTTCTAATATCTACATGCCTATATGGCTGGCCATACATGTATTATACATGTATTTTCCTTTTTGTTTTTTGTATAAAAGTATTTAGAAATGTATTCTTGTATTTCTGTTTTCTTGTAATTTCATAAATACTTTTAGATGCATTGTTTTAATGAATTGTTTTAGTCTTGCATAATTAATGTTAAGTAATTGTATTAGTGTTTGATTAGTGTCACTAATCATAATTTAATTATGTACTTAGTTGAATTAATCCCTCATATCGTAAATTGATCGGATTAATTGATTTCCCGATTCATCGCACCGATGAATTTGATTCTAATTGAGTTGAATTTTCTAATAACCCTTGTTAATCACTTGATTAATTTCTAATGACCACTGATTAGGGTATAATTGGCTATTAAATACAGATTAGGTCATTGTTGCTAGCCTGGTTTAGTGCCGGATGTTACACATAACAAATTACTTCATGTGACCATATACTGGAATATGATTTAGTCACACATACAATTACTTCATGTGACCATATACTGGAATATTATTTGGTCACCAAAATCGTTATTCAAGTGACCATATAGTGGCATATGATTTAGTCACACAAAATGGCACTCAATGTGACTACTACGTATTAGATTTTTATATTCTAACACACATTCCACTTTGGCCACAGACACTAACTTATGTCACCATATAGTGTCTGCTTTTGGCTACATTAAAATCTTGTGTGACAAACTCGAGTTCATGATTTAGCCACATAACAAATTACTTCATGTGACCATATACTGGAATATAAGTTTCTTACACATACAATTACTTCATGTGACCATATACTCGAATATGATTTGGTCATCCAAATCATTATTCAAGGGACCATATAGTGGCATATGATTTAGTCACACAAAATGGCACTCAATGTGACTGCTACGTATTAGATTTTTACATTCTAACACACAATACACTTTAGCCACACATAGTAACTTATGTGACCATATAGTGTCTGCTTTCGGCTAAACTAAAATCATGTGTGACAAACTCGAGTTCATGATTTAGACACATAACAAATTACTTCATGTGACCATATACTGGAATATGATTTAGTCACACATACAATTACTTCATGTGACCATATAATGGAATATGATTTGGTCACCCAAAACATTATTCAAGTGACCATATAGTGGCATATTATTTAGTCACACGAAATGGCACTCAATGTGACTACTATGTATTAGATTTTTACATTCTAACATACACTACACTTTGGCCACACACACTAACTTATGTTACCATATAGTGTCTGCTTTTGGCTACAATAAAATCTTGTGTGACAAACTCGAGTTCATGATTTAGTCACATAACAAATTACTTCATGTGACCATATACTGGAATATGATCTGGTCACCCAAATCATTATTCAAGTGAACATATAGTGGCATATAATTTAGTCACACAAAATGGCACTCAATGTGACTACTACGTATTAGATTTTTACATTCTAACACACAATACACTTTAGCCACACATACTAACTTATGTGACCATATAGTGTCTGCTTTTGGCTACACTAAAATCTTGTGTGACAAACTCGAGTTCATGATTTAGTTACATAACAAATTAATTCATGTGACCATATACTGGAATATGACTTAGTCACACATACAATTACTTCATGTGTCCATATAATGGAATATGATTTGGTTACCCAAAACATTATTCAAGTGACCATATAGTGGCATATGATTTAGTCACACAAAATGGCACTCAATGTGACTACTACGTATTAGATTTTTACATTCTAACACACACTACACTTTGGCCACACACACTAACTTATGTTACCATATAGTGTCAGCTTTTGGCTACAATAAAATCTTGTGTGACAAACTCGAGTTCATGATTTAGTCACATAACAAATTACTTCATGTGACCATATACTGGAATATGATCTGGTCACCCAAATCATTATTCAAGTGACCATATAGTGGCATATGATTTTGTCACACAAAATGGCACTCAATGTGACTACTACATATTAGATTTTTACATTCTAACACACACTACACTTTGGCCACAGACACTAACTTATGTTACCATATAGTGTCTGCTTTTGGCTACACTAAAATCTTGTGTGACAAACTCGAGTTCATGATTTAGCCACATAACAAATTACTTCATGTGACCATATACTGGAATATGATTTAGTCACACATACAATTACTTCATGTGACCATATAATGGAATATGATTTGGTCATCCAAATCATTATTCAAGTGACCATATAGTGGCATATGATTTAGTCACACAAAATGGCACTCAATGTGACTAATACGTATTAGATTTTTACATTTTAACACACAATACACTTTAGCCACACATACTAACTTATGTGACCATATAGTGTCTGCTTTTAGCTACACTAAAATCATGTGTGACAAACTCGAGTTCATGATTTAGTCACATAACAAATTACTTCATGTGACCATATACTGGAATATGATTGTCTCACACATACAGTTACTTCATGTGACCATATAACGGAATATGATTTGGTTACCCAAAATATTATTCAAGTGACCATATAGTGGCATATGATTTAGTCACACAAAATGGCACTCAATGTGACTACTACGTATTAGATTTTTACATTGTAACACACACTACACTTTGGCCACAGACACTAACTTATGTTACCATATAGTGTCTGCTTTTGGCTACACTAAATCTTGTGTGACAAACTCGAGTTCATCATTTAGCCACACAACAAATTACTTCATGTGACCATATATTGTAATACGATTTAGTCACACATACAACTACTTCATGTGACCATGTAATGGAATACGATTTGGTCATCCAAATCATTATTCAAGTGACCATATAGTGGCATATGATTTAGTCACACAAAATGGCACTCAAAGTGACTACTACGTATTACATTTTTACATTCTAACACACAATACACTTTAGCCACACATACTAACTTATGTGACCATATAGTGTCTGCTTTTAGCTACTCTAAAATCATGTGTGACAAACTCGAGTTCATGATTTAGTCACATAACAAATTACTTCATGTGACCATATACTGGAATATGATTGTCTCACACATACAATTACTTCATGTGACCATATAATGGAATATGATTTGGTTACCCAAAATATTATTCAAGTGACCATATAGTGGCATATGATTTAGTCACACAAAATGGCACTCAATGTGACTACTACGTATTAGATTTTTATATTCTAACACACACTACACTTTGGCCACAGACACTAACTTATGTTACCATATAGTGTCTGCTTTTGGCTATACTAAAATCATGTGTGACAAACTCGAGTTCATGATTTAGCCACATAACAAATTACTTCATGTGACCATATACTGGAATATGATTTAGTCACACATACAATTACTTCATGTGACCATGTAATGGAATACGATTTGGTCATCCAAATCATTATTCAAGTGACCATATAGTGGCATATGATTTAGTCACACAAAATGGCACTCAATGTGACTACTACGTATTAGATTTTTACATTCTAACACACAATACACTTTAGCCACACATACTAACTTATGTGACCATGTAGTGTCTGCTTTTAGCTACACTAAAATCATGTGTGACAAACTCGAGTTCATGATTTAGTCACATAAAAAATTACTTCATGTGACCATATACTGGAATATGATTGTCTCACACATACAATTACTTCATGTGACCATATAATGGAATATGATTTGGTTACCCAAAATATTATTCAAGTGACCATATAGTGGCATATGATTTAGTGACACAAAATGGCACTCAATGTGACTACTACGTATTAGATTTTTACATTCTAACACACACTACACTTTGGCCACACACACTAACTTATGTTACCATATAGTGTCTGCTTTTGGCTACAATAAAATCTTGTGTGACAAACTCGAGTTCATGATTTAGTCACATAACAAATTACTTCATGTGACCATATACTGGAATATGATTTGGTAATCCAAATCATTATTCAGGTGACCATATAGTGGCATATGATTTAGTCACACAAAATGGCACTCAATTTGACTACTACGTATTAGATTTTTACATTCTAACACACACTACACTTTGGCCACAGACACTAACTTATGTTACCATATAATGTCTGCATTTGGCTACATTAAAATGTTGTGTGACAAACTCGAGTTCATGATCTAGCCACATAACAAATTACTTCATGTGACCATATACTGGAATATGATTTAGTCACACATACAATTACTTCATGTGACCATGTAATGGAATACGATTTGGTCATCCAAATCATTATTCAAATGACCATATAGTGGCATATGATTTAGTCACACAAAATGGCACTCAATGTGACTACTACGCATTATATTTTTACATTCTAACACACAATACACTTTAGCCACACATACTAACTTCTGTGACCATATTGTGTCTGCTTTTAGCTACACTAAAATCATGTGTGACAAACTCGAGTTCATGATTTAGTCACATAACAAATTACTTCATGTGACCATATACTGGAATATGATTGTCTCACACATACAGTTACTTCATGTGACCATATAACGGAATATGATTTGGTTACCCAAAATATTATTCAAGTGACCATATAGTGGCA
>JAANYP010003381.1:27487-55000 GCA_020465985.1 Centrapalus pauciflorus | reverse complement strand
AAGAGTTTATCAAGAAGAGATACAGATTGCCGTTTCGGAAGATATTTTGTTAAGGAAGAGTTTTTGCAAAAAAACAAGCACCATTAACATTTTTAGGCTTTGCAGAGTGATTGAGCAGAAGATGCCACATGTGGTCAACTAGGCAAGTTTTATGCATAAAAAAGTTCAACCGATAGAGAAAGTTCACGTATGGTCAAAGATAGTTGAACTGAGAGGATCGATAAAGAAAAGTTTGTGAATGTTTTCTATCCAATGTTTACTGTTCTAAGGACTTATCAGAAGGAATATAAATTCAGTGAAGCAAATTTCTTTCACTTATTTTTAGAAGACATTGAAGATGTATTTGATGAGTTGTGTCGAAACAAAAGAGAAGAGAATTGTAACTTTGCGTTCAAAGTTGTATTCCACTTCATTCGTACTAAAATGGTTTTGATGTCCATTTAAGATATTCAGATTGAAGTGGAAAGAGGCACGAGACGAATAGATCTAACAGCGCCGAAAAGGGATTTAGATAGTTGAGTAATGCAAATAAATCCATAGTGGTATCAACATAGCATTAAAGCGTTTCCATCTGGATATAGATTACACATAGTTAATAGGTTCATGTGATTCACTGGATAAGGGTATGCCCTTAGATTCCTTTTAGTAAGATCTTGTTGCCTCTATTGGAGCTTTACTATGATTAGTCCCTAACTGAAAATTGCATATATCCTGTTTTCAATGTTAGGAATGATACAACGAGAAATATGGTACATGAAAACTTGTTGCTCAATCCGGGAACGTGGACGACTCATACCCAAGATGTCGAGTCAAAAAATGTCAAAGTCTACGGACAGGGGTCAATATTGATGATATTGTTCTTCACAACAACAACAATGAGGAACCTTTTGTCAACAATGCTAGTAATATGGAATGAGATAGTATACAAGAGATGGTGCAAAGACAACTAGAAGAATAAGAAATGATCAAAGCTACATTGTTGGAACAAGCACAAAGGATTGATGAGTTGGAGAAATAACTACCACGCACGGTGAAAGAAGTGATGCAAAGGGTCACCGAAAGACTTCTAGATGTTATCAAGTATCGACCAAGAAAAGTATAGATATTTTAGTTAATATAAAACAGTTTTTTGTTTTGAGTACAAATAACATACTTTTTAATGAAAAACATAATTGTTAATAATAAAGTTTGACGGAATAAATAAACAATAGATTTTCTCAATTTTAGGTTTTGATAAAATATATTTTTTAATAACATAGTTAGCGACAAATATAGTAACATGAGCAGTGACATCACTCAATAATAGCAACACATATTGCAACATTAATTAAGACTGGTGATGCAAACAATAATATATTTAACAACATCATTTAATGATAGTGTTAGGCACAAAAATGTCTCAATCAAAATTGTTTATATCTTAGGGGGATATCATTGATCATATCAGTTTGATAAACGTAGAGGAGACTGTTTGGCTACTTCATGCCTCAATTAAACTTGGTGATGATTTGCAATTCTAAGCCTAAGTCTATTTTACACTTTTATAAAAGTTGTAACCTGGCAGTATGTCAAAACTGTCCTCATCAGTTGAATAGCTTTGATAGTTTATGTCTAAGTTGTTCATGTCTATTGGATAAGTTTGACAAAGTTGAGTGATCTATTCTGTGAACAGAGTCTGTTCTTTTTAACAGGTTTAACATTTATTAAAATGTGTTTTCAAGCCATCATGTAAAGTTTTGAATGTTCGGATCAGCGTGAAAGTTCAAGACAAAGTGGAAAATTAGAATTGCAGCTAGTCTGCCAAAGTTGTTCTATTACATGAAGACAAAGGAGATATTTAAAAAGAGTGACATACCTTTTATTATATTAAATTAGCTTTATAAGGAGCTTGAAAATTATAAGCTGACTTGTTTTTTTGGGGATAGAAGTGGTACATTGGATGACAAAAGAACAAGACAAAGATTCTGTAGTAAGAAGACAAAACTGACTTTTATCAGTTTTGTGTTGTTGTAGAAAAGTAAGTTTTCCTCCTAGGGAGACATACCCATTTTATCTACAACCAACAAAGAAGTTTCACAAGGATCCTCTGTAGGACTATAAAATGGAAGCTTCCAAGGACAGAGAAAGGAACGTGAAAGACTGAATGCTAAGAGAGTTTGTCAGTCTATGCATGCATGTTCTTACTTCAACTTGAGAGATAAAGCTCATTATTACTAAGTTGTTCTAAATGAACTTGTCCTCTAACATGTTCATTACTTCCAAAGTTGTTCAGTGAAGTCATATTAACAAATACTAAGTGTGTAAATAATGAGTGAATCCTAGTGAGTCATATCATTGTATCTAGTTTGAGCGTGTCTTAGACTAGTATAAACTGTTGTTCTTTCTATAATCTTAGTTTGATATTATACAATCTAAACTTGTTTGTAATTTAACATAGTTGTTAATATATACCCAAACATTGAGAACAATCAGTGTAATTTCATATTAATTGTATTGATATTCAGTAATTAACAACCACAATTGAGATCTAACAAATAAGAACACGATTGGATCAACACTAACCGAATGATTGAATTTCACTGAGAGAGAATTTACAATACGTAACTTGGAAAGCACTAAAATCAAGAACCCGCTATTCCGTGCAAAACATTAATATGGCTACAACACATTTCTCCTATTTATATACAAACATAAAGTATTGAGAAATTACAAAAAAACCCCTAGACTTATTTCATTCATAAACAAAAGATATTTCCCAACAATCTCCCCCTTTTATGAATGATAACCAGTCTTTAATCTTTGAGTCCCAACTTCATCTCAAACCTTCTGATGCTCTTTCTGTTCATTAACCTTGACTCAATTTTTGTATGAAAATCTACCATCATTTTTCTATCTCCTGGACTTATGCCTCCACTTTTTGAACGTCGGTTTGCATCATAAGTAAGCTTTCGTTTCAGTCCCGTCATTACCTTCTGAAGAGTACCATCACAATACTTATTAAGTTCAATCATCCGCATGGCTCTCTTCTTTTGATCCTTGTCTTTGTAAATCACCACTTGATGCTTGGCAAAAGCCACTTGATACTCCTTCAGTCTTTCCACATTTTTGATAAATCTGTTTGGCGCAGTAACATATATTCTTCTCATCCCTCTCTCAACACCAATCTGTAGATCTTGAACTGACATAAGAACCAACTTGGTGTGCTTGAAATGGAATAAAGCTTTAAGTGCAAATTGGCAATATTCTTCTATCTTATTCTGACACAACTCATCGAACAAATCCTCTACATGAACCAGATTGACGTTGAATAAATCAGCTTCACTAATGAAACACCCCGTTCTAATAACGCGACACTTTTACTATAATTCTGCAACATAATCCTCGAAGTAATAAAATAAAACATTTTAATCTCAAACTTCAATTTCAATACATAAATAAACTAAAACCACCACATTCAGAGTGCGCTAAAATATAACAGCTACTTATTACAACCAAATTGAAAGTCTAGGGATCTACCCATCCCAAGTACAAAATATAAATCATAGTAAATGCGGAAATCATTCTGATACCATAAATGCTCAAACTCTAGATCCTGAAGCTGACGCCTTTCCCTTATCAGCTAAACCTGAAAATTTGCCCCCACAACCGGGGTAAGCCGTCGCCTAGCGAGTAACAGATTTAAAAGCACAGACAAGCATATATAACATGATCAACACAAATATCGGTTCAAATTCAACATGTGTAACATTACGACTCGCTCGATTTAGCATACACGAATTAGGTATTGTTACCGGCTCGCCCGATAACAAGTACACGGCGTACGACTCGCTCGATTAGCACGTGTACAAAACATGCGGCTCGCCCGCCATACAACTCGGAAGCACACAACAACCTCGCTTAATCCACATAACACACAATATGCATACTGGGGAAAATGGTTCTCAGATATCGGCTCAATGCAACGAAATAAATACAACATTCAAGGCTAAGCATGGTAGTTAAAGAATAATCATGGCAATAGAAATGAAAGAGATATCCAGTGCAAGCATATCATTTATGATCATTTGCGGAATTAAATCAATTACTCACAGTGCTCGCAAATCTGTAACCCGCCAAACGACTAACCGAAAACCAGCTGAAAGAACTACAGATAGCCACAAATCTCGATGGAATCAGTAGAGTCCTGATATAAAAGTATATCGTCTATTTATCAATATTCTTAATTCAATAATTTACTAAATCCATTATTTATTGAATTAATTAAAATTCAGGTTCTAAATCAGTAAGTTTTGATTTATTAGTTTAAATTATTAAGATCAAAGAATTTATAAGTTATTTTCCCAATATACAATATCTAAATTTAATAATATTTTAAATCCTTATAAACTCGTAACTCTCTAAATAATAACATCAATCAATCCTTGAATTCTTTCATAAGTTTTAATTCATTAAGTTAACCACTTACATCTATAAATTATTAATCATGTAATTCACCAATATTATAATAAATATTTTAATTTAATTGATATATTTTTAATTCCTTACAACTTTCATCTCATCTTGTAATAAGGAGTTTTTAAACCCAACCAAACTAAGGCATATAACCCATGAGAAGGATTTAAATAACTCATTTAATATACAAATAAACAACCCATTTAGTTTGCAATTAAGTCAACCAAGCCCAAAGAAATGAAATAATTAGGCTAAAAAAATATATGCATCTTACACTCCATTCAATCTAAAGCCCAATTTAAATATTAAAATGACAACAACCCAATAAATCTTAAAACCCAAAACCCAATTAAATTCCTAGTATATATGTGAGCCCAATCAATTCTAAATCTGAAAATTTAAAATGAAAGCCCATCCAATTTAAACCTAACCTAATTCTAAACAAATACAAAAGAATTTGATAAATAAATAATAAAAAAAAACAGAAATTAAAATAAGAAAAAACCCTTTCACTTCTCTCTCTCTCGGCTGAAACCAAAGAAAAGGGAAGAAAAAAAAGGGCAGCCGCCGGCCATGGCCTCTCCGACCGGATTCCTACGCAACCCTTAATACCCTACTCTCTCCTCTCCCTCTCCCTCTCGATGGAGCCCAGAAAAATAAGGCAGACAGAGGGAAAACCTGTCGCCGCCAATGGCCGCCACCGCTGCCGTCGTTACCGCCGAACAGCATCCCAAACCAGAGATTAAGCATCTAAAACATTCTATTTTATTATTTTCTTTTCTGGTTTGTATCATTTTATATGTAAGTTTTCCATTCATTAACTAAAACCCATGAAATCTCTTGTTCTTGAAACTCTTGAACCGAATTGTGAAGATATTGATTATTATTTTCTTTCAAATGTTTACTCCAGATTAAATTCTAATTAGAAACATATTCTTATTATTGAAACTATGTTTATAGTGTTTACTATGGTTTAAAAAGTTACCTTAGTGAATCTCCAATGGTGATTTGAGTTGAAAATGTTGATCCAATCTTTGAATTCCAGCCCCAAAAATCTAGAAAAAATGCTCAAATTCTAGAGAGTGGTTATATGTTCTTTGAGGTGAAAATGTTTGTAATTAGGGTTTTTCACATATAAAGGGATATATGTGTTGGTTGGATGATGATGATGATAGGATGCATTCATGCATGCATAACCAAATTTATATATATTATAATTATTTTTTATAATCCTTAAAATTACAAAAAATTTATTATTTTATATGGCAACAATTGAATTGATAATTCATGTCTTATATATATATAATTAAGCGATTCGAAATTAATTAATTAACTCGAAATTAGCGGGTGTTACAATCTCCTACACGTTGGATTGATCTCGTCATCGAGATCATAAGAAATTAAAGTAAATCGAATATCTTACTTACATCTCTGTCTTAGATTTCCACATATAATTCGAATCTCGGTAACACGCCAGCTCGATTAAATCATCTAGACATTTCTAAACCTCGTATTAATCTTATCATTTTGAGTGGGTATCGTCCTATTGACATTCTTCAAACTTTACTTATTTATTATTATTATCATTAATTTTTTTTTTCTTTTTCTAAAACTAAAATCATCTCTACCATGTACATTATCAAACTCTAATGGTAACCTAAATTGATAATCTGGCGCACCTATGCTTATAATCCAACACATTACAATGAACTTAGGATTAAACTTCTTAAATTTTTTTTTATAATCTTCTTCGCAGACAATAGTCTTAGCATCACATAACGATCAACTTCAAATCCAACTGATCTATGCCTAAACCGAATATAATTCTGATCGATCCTGAATAACTCCCAATCACTCGCGAATAATCTGAATCTAATTGTGCGCTTAGACTTCGAATGCTAATCAATTGATAATGTTTATCTTAACACATTCAATGAAATTTTGTCTTGTAAGATTTACCTCCGCAAGTATTTGTGACTAGCAGACATCTCATGCCTTATAAATAACATCTCCAAAACCTCAATGTAAACAATATCGCTGTCATTTCTTAGTCGTGTATCAAATCTTTTCTCTCATGGTCTTCCAACTACCTCAATGTATAAATGATTACTCTTCTCCGTGTTGCATCAAAACACTATAAATACATATATTCTTATCTACTCACTCGAAATTAAAATCTTACTTCTTGAACAAACAACGTGAGCCTTATAAGCATCCAACCAATTCATACCACAATCACATTCAATCCCCTAGTAATCATAACTACAAACCCTAAAGTGAAATCTTGATCACCAAGACTAAGCATATATGTAAATCTCTTAAGCCTATGACACACGCTCGCTTACGGTCTCAACGTCTATGGAATCAAATAACATTAAATAAATACGTTCAGATAATATACAAAAGAGGCACATATATAAAAAAAATATGAATGGTGGCATCCGAACTATGTAACAGACAAATGAGTAAAGCGTTAAGTCAAAAATACCCGTAACCACATCAGGAGTCTCACTGGGCGCATCAGCAGTGATCTGAAAAGCACGGGTCAGAACTCTATCAGCGTCGCCTCTCCTCGACTGAGCTGATCCTGCAGCTGGCTGACTCATAGATACAATGCTAGCACTCATATTCTGACTCTGCCTCCGCTGAGGACAATTCCTCGCTACATGGCCCTGAACCCCACAATCGAAACAAATCAATGGATGTATCGGACAGTTAACTCTGATGTGCCTGGTATCTCCACATGCGTGACACCCTCTAGAAAAACCACTACATAATCCAGTAT
This sequence comes from Centrapalus pauciflorus, assembly GCA_020465985.1. Lineage (NCBI taxonomy): Eukaryota > Viridiplantae > Streptophyta > Magnoliopsida > Asterales > Asteraceae > Centrapalus > Centrapalus pauciflorus. Next base: position 47,763 of record JAANYP010003381.1, on the reverse strand, counting down.
GTCTCTTCCCACACTGCTGGCAATCGTGCGGCATCTGTGTCGCTGATGTATAGTGCTGCTGAGATTGGGAGAAAGAAGAACCAGATGATTTTGCAGAAGTCTGAAATAACCGATCAAGACCCGCAGTCCTAGCTTTCTTGGGTGATGACATCACAGAAGTAGTAGAACCTAACAGTGCTCGTTCGCGCTTCCGCGCACTCATAACTGCCTCCTCGAGGGTCTTATAGCTCTGCATCTCAACAAAGTCTTTAATTTCAGCACGAAGTCCAGTCACAAACATATCTACCGTCGTCTCCTCATCTAGCGCATATCTCGTCACAAACTGTGATTTCTCCCTGAAGACCGCCTCATAATCCTGAACTGTCAGACCCTCCTGTCTTAGATCTAAAAACTGTCTCTCAATCTCCCTAGTCAAGTCAGCTGGACAGTACTGATCCTGGAATCTCTTCCTAAACTGAGCCCAAGTCATCGTCCCCACTAGATCAGAACCAATAGCTCTCGATGTGTTCTTCCACCATGTCAACGCTGGACCTACTAACATCCCCGCAGCATACTCCACCATATCCGTCTCTAAACAATGGCTCAGGCGAAATGCCCTCTCCGCACACTCTAGCCACTCTAGAGCCTTCACAGGCTCCATAGTCCCGTCGAATTCCTTGGCCCCAGACCCCTTAAAGGCCTTGAACGAAACACGATCAGGTCGTCGTCCGCCAGTCTCAGTCTCCACAATATTGCCCCCGCCAGTAGGACCAGATACCAAAGGATTTCCCGCGTCAGATCGGGAAGAAGCAATCAGGTCGCGAATCTCCTGAAAACTCCGTTGTACCTCCGCGCGGCTCTCGTCCATAATATTTCGTACGTAACGGGTCATGTACCTCATCATCCAGGTCTCACGAGGGGTCAACGGTCCTCCCTCGGGTCCAATATCATCATCTAAATCATCCCCATCCTCACGCTCTCCGTCAGAATGCTCTATATCCTCTGACTCTACAACAACTCGCTCATCGCGCGGATGACTGTGGCTCTCATCATCAGCCATGGTGCTGAAATTAAATTTATGAATTAAATTAAAACTTCAGTTATATTTTCATACTTGATTAGTTTCTGGTTTGCTCATAAGGGTATATGTTCATATATTTATGAATGTTACAGTTAAACCCTATCTTAATCGTACCCAATTTCCTAAGGCCATCAGGATAGAGTTTACCTCGTACGGTCATAACTTACACTACTAATGATCTTACGGTTTAAGACTAAGCACCAAACAAGTACTTAATTCACTTAAACCAAACCTGGCTCTGATATTGAAACACCCCGTTCTAATAACGCGGCGCTTTTACTATAATTCTGCAACATAATCCTCGAAGTAATAAAATAAAACATTTTAATCTCAAACTTCAATTTCAATACATAAATAAACTAAAACCACCACATTCAGAGTGCGCTAAAATATAACAGCTACTTATTACAACCAAATTGAAAGTCTAGGGATCTACCCATCCCAAGTACAAAATATAAATCATAGTAAATGCGGAAGTCATTCTGATACCATAAATGCTCAAACTCTAGATCCTGAAGCTGACGCCTTTCCCTTATCAGCTAAACCTGAAAATTTGCCCCCACAACCGGGGTAAGCCGTCGCCTAGCGAGTAACAGATTTAAAAGCACAGACAAGCATATATAACATGATCAACACAAATATCGGTTCAAATTCAACATGTGTAACATTACGACTCGCTCGATTTAGCATACACGAATTAGGTATTGTCACCGGCTCGCCCGATAACAAGTACACGGCGTACGACTCGCTCGATTAGCACGTGTACAAAACATGCGGCTCGCCCGCCATACAACTCGGAAGCACACAGCAACCTCGCTTAATCCACATAATACACAGTATGCATACTGGGGAAAATGGTTCTCAGATATCGGCTCAATGCAACAAAATAAATACAACATTCAAGGCTAAGCATGGTAGTTAAAGAATAATCATGGCAATAGAAATGAAAGAGATATCCAGTGCAAGCATATCATTTAAGATCATTTGCGAAATTAAATCAATTACTCACAGTGCTCGCAAATCTGTAACCCGCCAAACGACTAACCGAAAACCAGCTGAAAGAACTACAGATAGCCACAAATGTCGATGGAATCACTAGAGTCCAGATATAAAAGTATATCGTCTATTTATCAATATTCTTAATTCAATACTTTACTAAATCCATTATTTATTGAATTAATTAAAATTCAGGTTCTAAATCAGTAAGTTTTGATATATTAGTTTAAATTATTAAGATCAAAGAATTTATAAGTTATTTTCCCAATATACAATATCTAAATTTAATAATATTTTAAATCCTTATAAACTCGTAACTCTTTAAATAATAACATCAATCAATCCTTGAATTCTTTCATAAGTTTTAGTTCATTAAGTTAACAACTTACATCTATAAATTATTAATCATGTAATTCACCAATATTATAATAAATATTTTAATTTAATTGATATATTTTTAATTCCTTACAAATTTCATCTCATCTTGTAATAAGAAGTTTTTAAACCCAACCAAACTAAGGCATATAACCCATGAGAAGGATTTAAATAACTCATTTAATATACAAATAAACAACCCATTTAGTTTGCAATTAAGTCAACCAAGCCCAAAGAAATGAAATAATTAGGCTAAAAAAATATATGCATCTTACACTCCATTCAATCTAAAGCCCAATTTAAATATTCAAATGACAACAACCCAATAAATCTTAAAACCCAAAACCCAATTAAATTCCTAGTATATATGTGAGCCCAATCAATTCTAAATCTGAAAATTTAAAATGAAAGCCCATCCAATTTAAACCTAACCTAATTCTAAACAAATACAAAAGAATTAGATAAATAAATAATAAAAAAAAACAGAAATTAAAATAAAAAAAAAACCTTTCACTTCTCTCTCTCTCGGCTGAAACCAAAGAAAAGGGAAGAAAAAAAAGGGCAGCCGCCGGCCATGGCCTCTCCGACCGGATTCCTACGCAACCCTTAATACCCTACTCTCTCCTCTCCCTCTCCCTCTCGATGGAGCCCAGAAAAATAAGGCAGACAGAGGGAAAACCTGTCGCCGCCAATGGCCGCCACCGCTGCCGTCGTTACCGCCGAACAGCATCCCAAACCAGAGATTAAGCATCTAAAACATTCTATTTTATTATTTTCTTTTCCTGTTTGTATCATTTTATATGTAAGCTTTCCATTCATTAACTAAAACCCATGAAATCTCTTGTTCTTGAAACTCTTGAACCAAATTGTGAAGATATTGATTATTATTTTCTTTCAAATGTTTACTCCAGATTAAATTCTAATTAGAAACATATTCTTATTATTGTCACAGTGAATGTAGGATAAAAGATGTTGACAAACTGATCGTTTTCAATCCTTATAAGATCAACTATCCTATGCTCACTCCTTACATCTTCAATCCGCTGAGTTTTATTCTGTAGGAAATGAGCGTAGTTCACAAGATTTTGCATATTTGGCCCGATCACTCTAAACAACTTCAAAAATGAGTATGACGCATGTTTCTTGCAGAATATCTTTTTCTCTAAGTGATCTTCCAAAAATGGAAGTCTATTCATTTTCCTTATGAAGTCAGCATTAAGCTTTCCAGATAGATTCAGCTTCTTCACCTTCTTTTTCCTTATTTCATCCTCATTTAACAAAGTCAACATATCATTTATTTCTTTTTGAACAACTTCCTGAACAACAAATCTCAATTGATGCTATCTTTCAGACTCATCAGCCAAAATATAACTTTTGAAGAACTTATCCATCAATTCAACTTAATTTAAACCTCTAACTGATTCTGGCACTACATCACCAATTGGAAACGGATCATATTCTAACCGTCACCGCAAGCTTTTCAATCGTTGGTGATGGTATTTCATCCCTTAAAATCTCCTCAACCAGTTCTTCCTCATCAACTATCCTTTCAGCTCTCAGAGTCACATCAGATAATTCAAACACTTCTTCCTCAGGCACATCAATCTCTATTTCAGCTTCTTCAATTCTCAACTCTTCTTCTTCTACTTCATTATCAAAATCGTCATATTCTTCAAAACTGTAAATCCCATATTGTATACTCAAAGGAACTAGAACATCTTCATGAAGAATCAATTCCTTTCCACTTTGAGCATCAACCAGTTTATCAGTTGATCCTCCTGCTTCTCCTTCACCTTCACCTCCAGTTTCTTTCTCAATATACACAACCATCTGTAACTCTGCATCTTCAAGCTTCCTCCTCTTCTCCCCCTCATGAGGAGCATCATCAGAGTCTTCATCGTCATGATCCTCATGTTTTCGTTTCGATCTTGAAGCTTGAGACTTACAAGTTTGCTCAATAATCGATAATCTTTCTTATAAAGAGCCTAAAGTACCAACAACAGTGTTTTCTAACCCCAACATTCTTTCCTTCATCTCATCAAATTGTTCAATACAATAATCATGCAACTTATTATTCAAAATATGCTTGTCTTCTTCTTCCACTTCTGCAGTAGCCTTCCCTTTCAACAATCTGTGAATATTGTTCATTTGGTTCATCATTTCGGCATACTGTGTGAACATCTGATTTGTTACTCCAGCTATAGCCTCATTCAACCGTGTTTCAGACACAAAGGGTAACGTGCTAACACCTGGGTCACGTAGACTTCCAGTTGTCACAACGGTTGAACTTGTGTAAAGAACTTTTGTGTGGCCTATGCTCAGAGTTGGCATTGTTATAGCTCTGACAGGTCTTCCAACTACTTCAAGTGAAGGAGCAACACATGCTTCCGACACTATAGTTGGTCTGATAGGGGCATTAAGTCCTTCTATACTTACTTCAACAAATGAAGTTGACTCGAGTGTCCTATGTTATATGTGTTCTATGACAGGTGCTTGAAGGAATGTACACTTGGGTAGTTGTGTACTGATTTCAATATCAATGAAATCCATATGATCCCAGGACAGCTCTTGTGCAATATCCCCGTGTGAAAGTGAAACATCTCCTTGTTGGGAAGGAGATGAGTGGCTGGTGGGGTGTGCAATCGCCAGTGCGGTACTGGCTGCTTCAATGTCAACTCTCATAGGAGAGCTAACAGCAGTCGTGGCTTCTCGACTTTCTAGGTTAGAGGCCTCCCTCACACTTGCCATCTCATCACCTTCTTTTTCGGGTGAACGCTCAGTTTGAGATATAACAACTCTTTCTCCAGCACCATCCAAATCATCATTATTGTCATCATCATCCTCATCTCCTTCATTCCCACCTTCTGGTATGTTTGACAATGTTCGTTCTGAATCAGAAATCATTCTCACCACCCCTCACTTCTTCTTCAACCCCCTCACTCTCAATAAGGTTTCCCTATACATCAACCCCTTGTTGACGTACCTCCTCTCCTATATCTCCTTGGGTAGGAAAACTCAGTTCATGAGTTTACATAGGTACATGGTCTATTCTGTACAACCTCACACTTTCAGCATTCGCATAAGCATATTTGAGCAGAGACTCAGGAATTGGCATGATGTTTGCATTTGGATCATCCTTGACTCTGTGCAAGCTCATTATCACGTAATCTGGACACTTATGTGAATGTGACCTTTTAGGTATTTTCTCATTAGCTCTCAATATGCCTCTGATCAGAATCTGAATGAAACGTTATAGGGGCACAAACTTCCTTGCTCTATTTGTAGTCTTTGCTAGCACTACTTCTTTAAGATCTTCCCATATGCATTGAGCAAAGTCGTAGTGCTTATTATATGCCACCCCATGAAATAACCTTAGAAAGTGAAGACTTCCTCAGTCACTACCAGTATTCTTAGAAGTCATGCATCTGTTCAGAATGCCGAACAGTGTATACCACTCTCCGTTCAGACCGTTTCGGTGAAACATTGAGCTCTTGGTCAGTGGTTTGGAGTGACCAAGGCTTATGAGGTCATGGCAGAGTTGTTTGTCTAAAACAAAATCTTCAAAATCAGCAAGATCTGGTAAATTGACAGTATCGATGCGTCTAGGTAGAAACAGATTATGACACAGTCTTGTAAGGGTGATTTTGGATTTGAATTGGTCAATGGTGACCTTGAAATGATGATCACCTACATCAAGCACAAATTTAATTGTGTGCCAGAACTGATGTAAGTAGATCTGAGGAATGGAGGGTATGTACTTTAAAAAGTAACCGAGAGGGTGACCTTTCAGAATTTCTAGGTGGCTTACTTTAATCGAATTTGGATCAAACCGGTGATTGTTATCAAGCAGGGTTAAGCAGTGTTTAAGTTTGATGAGTTTAGTTTCTGGTATCGGGGATGATGGTGATGCTCTTGTCACTGAGGCTGATTTTATTGGTTTTGAAACCAGAGTATGATTCGAAGAGGAATGAGAGTCTGATGAATTGGAATTATGGGTGGGGTTTTTGGTTGTTACGTGTAAAAATAACACACATGTTAGATATATCAGGAAAAACAAATTAACTCCTACAGATAGAGAAATAGAACATTTAACAAGAAATTAGAAAAATATGTCTTACATTGTTTAAAGCATCGCGATTCCAGACAATAATATTAAAATATTATTGTTGGACTCCAAAGTCAATCATTAAGAGACCAATGTTAATGTAACACAAATTTTAAAAATTTAACTCGAAAAATGTGAAATTTCTCTGAAAAATTAAATTTGCCACACTTAGAATTTTTTTTTTTTGGAAATTTTGACCCCAAACTCGATATATACATAGACAAACTCGAATTACACATGAACAGACTCAGTTGAAGTTGCATGAAACTCGAATAAAGCAGACACAAACTCGAATAACATTCAGTCAAACTCGAATGACATATGAATAAACTCGGGTAAAGAAGAAGTCAACTCGGGTGACGTTATACCAAACTCGGATAAAGTTTGTATTTCCTCGAATGAAGTAATGTTAAACTCGAATGACCCTTGGATTTTCTTGGGTGAACTTTCATCAAACTCAAAAGACACTAATATTTTCTCGGATAAGGCCTTGACAAACTCGAAAGTAACTTGAGTTTTCTCGCATGACACTTTTCCAAACTTGAAAAAACCTTAATTTTTCTCGATCAACTCTTTACTAAGCTCGGTTAACACAATGGTTTTCTCAGGTGAAACTTTAACCGAGTTTGAGAGTTTTGCACTTTTCTAAGTCTTAAACTTTTTCAAACTCGAAAAACCCTTGATGTTTTCTCGGATGCTTCTTATTCAAACTCGATATAAACTACAGATTTTCTCGATTAAAGCTTGTATCGAGTTTGAACAAAAAAAATGTTCCAAGTCCTATTTCACTTACTGAAAATTTTCAAAATCCGTTTTAGGACTCTTTGACCAAAAACTTTACAAGTTCCTACTTGAAAATGCATTTGGAACACTTTCCTTTTACTGAAGTTGTTCTAAAAACAACTTTTTGACCTACAAAAATTCGATTTTCGGTAAGGTTAAAAACTAGAAAATTTTGGATCTTATAATTCAAATTAAATTTCGTATGATGTATGATAAGACTTGAAATTTGATATTCAAGCTTATATGAACATTATGCACACATACATACTTTCAATTTCAACTTTCAAAACCAAATGTATGATTTTGGATTTTCATATATCGATACACCTACGAACACACACTGTCACGCACATATAAACATAAAAATTGAAAAAACAACTGAAAAATAATAAAAACAGTAACAAAAACAAAATGAAAAACTTACAAATTGTCTGAAATCTTGAATTCAAAGAAGCTTGAGTGTGTGTTTGGATGAAGAAAAATCGAGAGAAATATTGAAGAAGATGTATAGTGCACGGGAGTTGAAAAAAGTAATTTTGAATTTCAAAATTCAAATTTATATCCCTTTTTGAAATTTTCAACCCGACCCAATTTTAATACATTTCAACCCATTCTTTAATTTTCTCTCTTTTAGCCATTTAACCCAAAACTAATAAATTACACACACAAAAATTAAAAGAAAAACAAAAACAAACATTTCAAAATTAAAAAAAAATTAACACATAAAAAAAATAAAATGAACTAAAAAAATTTTACTAACAAAAAATAAAATAAAATGAACTAAAAACAAATTTGCTCCCCCGTGAATTTTGCGTTGTTGCTCCCCCTCAAATGAATATCATCTTTTAAGTTTGCTCCCCCTGCAATCAAGCAGATAAAAAATATCAGATATAAGATATCAGATAAAATATTCTATTTGCTCCCCCTTCACATGACATTCCGATAAAGTTAAATCTCAAAAAAATTAAAATGTTTAAATCACAGGAGATTAACACAAAAATTAAATCAAGTACAAGATTGTAAAATTAAAATTATATTGTGTAACAACTAAATGTTTAAATCTACCGATTCAACGTACCCAGTTTGTATACCAAAGTGTTAAAGCGTTTCTCATCTAATGCTTTGGTAAACAAATCAGCTAGTCGATATTCAGATGGTACAAAGCATAATTCTACATTACCATTTTCTACATGATCCTTTATAAAATGGTACTGAATGTCTATGTGTTTTGTTTTGGAGTGTTGCACTGGATTAGAATCTAATGTAATTGCGCTCTGTGAATCACAATAAATTGGAATCTTCTGAGGTGTAAACCCGTAGTCACGTAGTTGGCTCTTCATTCACAATATTTGTGAACAACATGATGATACATCAACATATTCAGCTTCTGTTGTTGATAGTGACACACAGTTTTGATTCTTGGATGACCAGCAGATGTGTTTATCACCAAAGAATTGAACTGCTCCTGATGTGCTCTTTCTGTCCATTTTATCTCCTGCATGATCAACATCAGAGAATGCAGTCAATGTAAATGTTGATTCCCTAGGATACCACAAACCTATGTTTGTAGTAACCTTCAGATATCTTAGAATTCTTTTGGCAGCAGCCAAATGTGATTCTTTTGGATTTGCCTGATATCTAGCACAGACACATGTAGCAAACATAATATCAGGTCTACTCGCAGTTAAGTACATTAATGACCCAATAATTCCTCGATAATGAGTTACATCAACAGGTTTCCCTGAAATGTTCTCATCGAGTTTTGATTTAGAATCAGGAGCCATGGGTGTTTTCATAGGGGTATCGTTGACAATGTTAAATTTCTTTAACATGTCTTGAATATATTTTGACTGGTTGATGAAAATTCCATCACTCAGTTGTTTAACTTGTAGCCCCAAGAAAAAATTGATTTCACCCATCATGCTCATTTCAAATTTTTGGGATATTATAAACGTGAATTTTTACAAAATTCAGTATTAGTAGACCCAAATATTATATCATCTACATGTATCTAAATTACTGTGATATCTGGACCCTGACATTTAATGAATAGGGTAGTGTCCACTGCACCTTTGTTGAAGCCATGTTTTAAGAGATAAAATGAGAAGGCATCATACCAAGCTCGAGGTGCTTCTTTAATGCCTTACAATGACTTGTCTAAAATAGATACATGATCAGGCTTCGAAGGATCTGTAAATCCTTCGGGCTGATATGTATATACTTCAAATTTTAACTCCCCATTCAAAAACACAGTTTTTACATCCATTTGCTATACATTAAAATTCTTATGAGCGACAAATATTAAAAACATTCTAATGGATTCTATTCGGGCAACGGGGGAAAATGTTTCACCGTAATCTATTCCCTCCTGTTGACTGTGTCCTTTGGCCATGAGTCTCGCTTTGTTCCGAATGATGTCACCATGTTCATCTTTCTTGTTCTTGAAAATCCACTTCGTGCCAATTATGGATTTGTCTTTCGGTCATTCCACCAATCGCCAAACTCTTAACCTCTCAAATTGATTGAGCTCCTCTTGAATCGCTATTATCCAATCTTCAACCTAAAGAGCTTCCTTTACCATTTTAGGTTCAATCTTGCTCAAAAAATTGAGAAGAGGCATTCATTTATGGTAGCTTTACGGGTTTTGTACAGAAGCAGAGGGATCACCAATGATATTTTCAGGTGGGTGGTCCTTTATCCATTTGAAAGAATGAGGATAAGGTTGGAGTTGGTCTTGATTCGGATTAAAGTCCAGGTAGGGTGTACGGGGGATAGGTTCTGATGTTGATGGAATATCAACTGAAGTAGGGGATTCAGAGTTAAGAGTATTCAAGGGAGTATCATGAGATTCTGGAGCTTGAGATTGTTGTACACTTTCAGAGGATTTATGTACATCAATTGTTAAAACATCTCCATCATCTTCAGAAATAGGTTGATGTGAATGATCTGAGACTACTACAGGATCTTTGATAACCCTGTCATGAACCAAAATAGGAACATCAGATTTGGTATTATCAAAGTAGTCTTCATAAAAATTTTCAAACAATTTATTTAAATCATTCATATCCTCTTTCAGCTCCGATGACTTCACAGAAGTCGTTTGTTTAGACTCACGTCCTGAACTGGCATGTCCAGGAGCCATCACGATGCCTTCACCAAATCTAACGTTGACGCTTTCGTTGATGGTGTTTGTCCATTTGTTGGAGACTCGAAATGCCACTGATTCTTTTGAGTATCCAATGAATATTCCTTCATCAGCTTTTTGATTAAATATTCCCAAGTTATCTTTATCGTTCAAGATAAAACACCTGCAACCAAAGACATGGAAAAATTATATATTAGGAACTCGTTTATTTATCAGCTCATATGGCATTTTTCTGAATCTTTTATTTATTATTGATCTATTCTGGGTGAAACACGCAGTTGCCACAACTTCAGCCCAGAGGAACAACGACAGATTTGAGTATGCTAGCATTGTCCTTGCAGATTCCACAAGCGTTCGGTTTCCTCGTTCAACTACACAGTTTTGTGGTGGGGTACGAGCTGCTGAAAAATGATGCCATATCCCAACAGAACTAAGAAATGTCTCTAGGGACTTGTTCTTAAAATCTGTACCATTATCAGATCTAATGGTCTGGACAGAAAGGTGCAACTTGACTTGTATTTTGCGTATGAAGTCAATTATCATCTCAGTAGCTTCAGACTTGGATCTCAGGAAGAACACCCATGTATATATCTTGAATAATCATCAACGATCACCAACACATACTTCTTCTTATTGATGCTTTGTACTCGCATTGGCCCTCATAAATCCATATGAAGTAGCTCCAATGACCTAGTTGAAGAATGTTCAACTTTTGATTTGTGTGACGCCCTCACCATTTTCCCTTTCTCACATGCTGCACACAACTGATCCTTTTGAAAACGGAGAGTTGGTAGACCTTTTGCTAAACCTCCTTTTGCAAGGTTAGTCAGTTCTTTGAAGTTCAGATGGGAAAGACGGCGATGCCACAACCAGGATTCCTTTGAAGATTCCTTTGACAGTAGACAGACATCCTTTTTCAGATTAATATTTGCTAAGTCTATGGAGCATAAATTTGTCTTCCTAGTTCCAGCTAGGATTTCCTTCCCTTCCCAGATCTTATGCTACACCTATTCGCCTTAAAATTGACTTCCAACCTTTTGTCGCACAGTTGGCCAATGCTGAACAAATTGTGGCCAAGACCATCTACATAAAATACCTTCTGAATGGTAATCTTATCATATTCTAGACTTCCATAGCCTTTGATCGGACAGAACTGATCGTTTCCGAATCTAGCGGTCCCACAATATTTGTCCACAAAATTCGTGAGGGTGTCTCGCTGTCCGGTCATGTGCTTGGAACATCCGGAGTCAAGGTACCACGCATGATTTAGCTACAAGAAGAAGTAAAACGTAAGGCACCCACTTATAGTTGGGTACTTTTGATATCGGTAAATTATATGGTATTACTTCAGGTAGAAAAACAAATAATTTCTCTGTTTTCGGAACCCACTTTTTAACAGTCTTCTTGGGTATCCATATTTGTACAATTCTTTTTGGAACTAATTTTGAAATTTGTTTCTTTGGATCCCTTTTCTGTTTAAAATTGGGAACCTTATTCTTTGCTACCCATACATACATATCAGAATTGTACAATGCTTTATCGTTTAAAGCATGGCATTTAGCTGAACTAAATAATAACAGTTCAGCACGAGAATATTTTGAGCAGTGTTTAACAGTTGATTTATTACATACAGAATTCCCTACACAACTAATCCTCTCTGTAATTTTAGTATCTTTAACTCTCCACTTATTTGTAAAACTTATCTTTTTTCCTTTCCACTTGCTTCTTTCGCTATACTTGCTTCGATGTTCTTTTCACAATATTATTTGACATAACAGAAGAACAAGGATTAGTCGATTTAGTATTGGCTTTATTCTGCAAAACTTTCTTACCTTTAAAAGCATCTGCTTTCTTTGCATTTGTACCTTATTCGAAGATGATTCACCTTTTTCAAATTTAGGAGTAACAAAAGAAATATTTGCTTTCTCCTTTCGGTGTAAAACAGGTGATGGAACTGATTCAACCTTAGGATATGTAGGTATTGTGTTCAAAATACTTACTGGTCCTTTAGGTTTATCAGTTTGTTTGTCATGAAGTGGTTTTATAAACTCGTCAATTTTGAGAAGCATTTCTTCCAAAGAATTTAATTCAGAGTTCATATACAGATCAAACTCTTTTTTAGAATTAATAGATTCAGGTTTAAAAAAAATCTGATCTGGTTGAGATTTGATTTCAGGCTGGTCTTTAAGTTTCATTTCCAAATCTTGAATCACAACCTGAAACTTTTCCTTTTCATTCTCAAAAGTTTTAATTTTCAATTGAAGATCTGAATTAATCTTCTCAAGAATTGAGTTTGAAATATATGTCTTTTGAGTGAAAGATGTATATTCATACAAATATTTATCAGAATATGTCTGAATATACTCTTCTGATTACATGGATTTTGATAACTTTCATTAAGCTTGTTATAATCCAGATTAAGTTTCATTTTATCTTTTCGCAACCTTTTCAGATCTTCAGCTGATTCTACTTCATCTGATGCTTTTAAAAATACCATCTTTAATCCTAAATTCATGTATCTAGTATCATATAGAGTTGGTGAACACGAGATTGCTTTAGTTAGATACTTAGGATTATCACAACCAATTCCTGATTTTGAATTATAAAAATCGGTGTCTTTTGGTTGATTCAGATGGATTGTGTAATCTGTGTTGATTTTCTCATACAGTTTTGTTCTTTCAGCAAAAATAGAATTATATTTTACAGAGTAATTTGCCGATTCTAGTTATGCTAATTTTAGTTTTTCTGTTAAGTCAGAAATATTGTTACTGAGCTTTTGATTTTGCACTTGAATGTAATTGTATTTTTCTTCCATGTTAGACACTGATTGCAATGCAAATGCCTTATATTTGGAAAACTCTAACACTAAAGCATGTTAAAGTCTTAATTTGTTTTTCCAAAGAATGGACATTTTTTTTCTCGGCTTTCAAAGATTTTTCAAAACGGTTCAGCATGTAAGCCATTTGAGCTAATTTTAGTTCAAGCTCACAGGAGTTGTCTTCATCTGAGTCGGGATTAGATTGTACCTCAGGTGTCTCTGACTGATCTGAAGCATCTGAATCGGACCCATCATTCTCTTGCTCTTTGTTGCATCCAGCTTCTCCTGTAGCCATTAACGTCACATCATCTCTTAGTTCAGTCTCTGAATCAGTATCCTTTTGCTCTTCCTCTTCATCATCAGTCAACCCAACCCAGACTTCATCTTCAGCAAGCATAACAGATTCACTTTGCTCAGATTCATTGAAGATTTCTGACTTTAGGCGTAGGGGGGCATCTTCATCCAGAATACCCTCGTCTTCAGACAGTTGAAGCCAGTGGTCATCATCCGCCATCAAAGCCTTTTCGATTTTTTTTTGTTTAGCCAGTAGAGCCTTCCGAGTAGAGTAATTTGAATTCTTAACTACCGGCTGTCTACATTCCCTAGCAAAGTGGCCTGAATTACCACAGTTGTAACACTTTTGCTCATCTTCTTTCTCAGCAGACTTCTGAGGCTTCTCATACTTTCAAATTTCTTACCATTGCTTTCTCCAGATTTTTCATATTTATCTCTTTTCTCATAATTTCTGGATCCAGTCTTGTATCGCATCTTATTGTTCGTTGGTTTGCGATAGAATTTCTTCTGGAATGCCTTTGTCAGGAGTGCCATCTGCTTTTTCATTTCCTCTATCTCTAAGTCTGCTTACAAATCGATTGATTCAAATTCTGAAGAGCTACTTATAACCACTCGCTTCTCCTTTTTCAACTTGTACTTGTACTTTTTGTCTGCCAGGAGAGACAGTGGATCAACCGTCGCTTTCTCAGCTTCCTTTTTTCCACATACTTTTCTTAAAACAACTTCTTGATAGTTGTTTAAGTTCCCAAAAACCATACGAAAATCCATGTCATCTATCTCTTTTGTATGTTGGATTATAATGGTGTATTTGTCCCACTCTGGGTTGAGAACATTAAGAAATTTTACGTTGATATCCAGATTAGACTTTGTAACCCCATTTCATTTCATCTCAATCTCCGATATGTATTCTCTAACATCTCCCCTTCTCTTGCTCTAATTTCTTAAATGTCATCAAGCTGTTTCGTGCTCTGTTGGTAGCTGCTTTGTCTGACCCTCTCATTAGCTTTTACACCTCATCCCAAATGGATTTGGCTGTGGTTGTGTTTGTCAGACTTATGTATATGTCATTTGGAATTGAGATTTGCTAGAGTTTTCGGGATGTTTTATCTCCTAGCTTCCTTCTTTTCTCAGCTTCTGTCATATTAGCAGTTGTAACCTCCTCTCTCATTTATTGGAGGATTGCCGTTTGGTACTGCTGGGATAGTTAAAAAGAATCTTTCTAGACCTTCCGTCAGTGAGGCCAGCATTTGCTCAGATAAATCACGAAAGCTTATGAACTTTAAAAACCTTTCCCTCCATTGCATATACTCTCCTCTGTATAGGATTGGAGGTTTGGTTTCGAAACCCATGGCTAGTGCGTCTTTTGACATTGTGAATTATTGATACTGAATCTTCCAAGATCTTGTTATGGAATTCTGAGTGATTTTGAATGAACACTGAATGAATGACCAAACTCGATATAAGAATGATCAAACTCGGGTAATGAATGGTTAAACTCGGTCAATGAAGTGTGAAGCTCGAAGAATGAAGAGTGAAACTCGATCAAAGAAGTATCAAACTCAAACAACAAAGTATAAAACTCGAATATAGAAGGATCAAACTCGATCAAAGAAGTATGAAACTCGAATGATACTTGAGTCAACTCGAATGAAAAATGAATGAACTTGAATGTTTCTGATCAAACTCGAATGTACTATGAACAAACTCGAAGAATTATTAATCAAACTGTAAGTACAAGTATTCCAACTCGAAATTAAGTTTTGTCAAACTCGAATGAAGTTTGATCAAACTTGATCAGTAAATGAACAAACTTGATCAAAGAGTGATCAAACTCGGTCAACTCTTTGATCAAACTCGATCAATGAATCAATCAAACTCGATCCACACTTTGTAAAACTTGGTGAAAACTAAAATTTAGTTTTGTCTGAGTTTTAGCAGAAACTTTTTTAAAAAACCAACATTAAAATCACACTTTTCAACAAAAAAAAATCAACCAGTTATCCCAAATTAATTTCGAAGGTTCGGTTTTCACACACAAAAACATTTTGAAAGAAAAATTTGTATAATATCAGATTAAAACCCCAAAATTAGACAAAAATCAGTAAGAACAAACTTTTTCTAAAAAAAATCTGTAAATCCCAAATTAAATTCGGTGTGTGTGAAGTTAATTTATGAAACTTATACCAATCTGTTTGTCTTTAAAATTGATCCTTCGCTCAAAATCTCACTTCAAATCATCCACTAAAGCAAAAACCCTGGATGAATTTCTGAATTTCAAAAAACCTGAATAGAACAGTGTTCGAAAAAAAAACTTTTTCAGATCTAAAAATCAAACAAAATTTGCCATATTTGGCTCTGATACCAATTGATATTCAATAATTAACAACCACAATTGTGATCTAACAAATAAGAACAAGATTGGATCAACACTAATCGAACGATTAAATTTCCACTAAGAGAGAATTTACAATACGTAACTTGTAACAACCTAGCTTTTGACCAAACATGTAATATTTGATTTGGAGCTAATAATGTAATTTTATTACATTATTTATTTTGTAATTTAATTAAGTAATGAAATTATTTAATCAAATTATATAAATGTTATAAAGTATTTAGATGATAAAATTTAAAAGAGATGAAAAATACAAAAGTGAGGGGGTTAATTGCACAAATAAGCTAAGTTGATATATAAAAGAACCAAAGTGAACATTAAAACTCATTATCGACATTTAAAGAAAAGTTCAATCTCTCTCTTCTCTCACTCTAAACCTGCGCCATCTTCAACAATTCATCAAGAAAATTCCATAAATTGCAATCAATTGAGGAATTGAATACAAGAAGAGTTACAAGCAACATTGAACATCATTAATCTACAAAAATTCAAGGTAATAATTACTTAAATTTTTATGTTTTTGGGTTTATGGTCGGTTTTATAAAAACCAAATTGATGATCTGAAATTTGTTGTTGCATGTTAGATTAAATGATTAGAAATCATGTATTTAAATGTTTAGAAATCATAGAAACAAAAATCAGTGATTAGATCGTCCAAATAAGCAAGAAATCCGAATTTTTGTGAAAATATGTGTTCTTGACAAAAATCTTGAATTTTGGACGATTTTGAATGATTTAATGTGTTAATGATAGGGAAAATGGTATAAAAACAACCCAAATATGATAATATAACTTTAAAATACATTGCATGTTAACAAAAATGTGTTTAGAGTAAATTTGATAAAAATCCGTATGCATAAAGATAGAACACCAAGAACAAAAATCTGGAAAATTACAAGTTTTGGGATCCGAATTCGATTGGGAACCGAATTCGGATGTGATGCTCATTTCGGATCTAATTCGGATGAAATGTCCATTTCGGACCTACTTCGGATGAGTGATGGTCCGAACTCGGATAATCCGAGTCCGGATGATGCAATTTGGATGATGCACTTCGGATGGCCCATTTCGGTCCGAATCCGGATGGTCCGAATCCGGATGTCCTATTTTTGATAATTTAAAATCACAAATAAATGGTATTTTTCAATTACAATACCCATGATTATATGATGAAAGATTAATAAATAAAGCAACATGATATATATATATATATATATATATATATATATATATATATATATATATATATATATATATATATATATATATCTTTTGAGAATTCAAAGAAACAAAGAAAATGAACAAATGAATGATTGATGAGTTATCAGTTATCAGAATCAGATCAAATAAAGATTTTAAAGCTAAAAGCTAATGATATTGCTATGATATAATTTTGACAGGTTCAGATAAATTCTGAACAAAGAACTAAAGATTTAAAAGATATTGAAAGTAGGTCACAGATTTGAAAAGAAAATCCAGAGATCAGATAGACAAAGATTAAAGATAAAATCCTGAGATAACTCAGGTGGTGGATTTATTCTGCTTGATAAAGACAACAGAACCTGTGAGTTATAGGATATTCAGTTTTACATGCTAGATTCCGGTTGAGACATATTGATGATGATAGTTTATTTGACATTCATACATGCTCAGCTGGATTGTGACCTGTGCACACCATGGTTCGGTGATGCCCTGTGGATCATGATAGCTATTTGATTTATCATTTCGCATGACATTGTACTTACAGTTCATTTCAGATATTGCTATGAGTTTATTGCTATCATGACCTTGATGACTTATGCTTTCATTATTGCTCGCATCTTTGACATATTGATTCAGCTTAGCAGGATTAGCCTTGTCGGTCTATTGTTCTAAACCATGCTACTTCACCAGTTCTATTGAACTTGGTAATGATGCTCCGATGTTCCCCCATGTTGATTTACTGGTAGCTAGCCCAGTACGTGGCTGATCCCCACAATTAAAGCGTGAGCGTGGGCTGAACATCATCCGACTCTATGACTACTATGTCTCAATCATGAGTGGGTGTAGCAGCAGTCAAGATATATCACGCTAGACCAATGATCCGGTTGATAAATGCATGTAGTCTAAAAAATCTATATTATCACTAATCATTTCTTATAGTTGTTGTTTAAACTTTTTACAGGAAAAGATAAGGGAAAAGCATCTGCTGGACCTAGTTCTTAGGTCTTACAAGAATCAAGTTGAAGTTTTTAATTGACCACTACTCAACAAACTTTCGGTACAGATTGGCAGATGATAATTGTGGTGGTCTGGGTAGATTTGATTTGATTGTATGATGACATGAATTAGATTAGTTTTGTACCCTTTATAAATTTAATTTGAAAACTGTAATTCTGAACGAAAACTGTATTAAACTTATCATAATATTTTGTACTTGTAATTTGAAATTCCGCAATATAATTACTTTATCTTAGTTATGATTGATATCGTGTTGCATGATGTGGGACCTAGACACATGACGACTGCCCCGTAAGGGGTGGCCTTCACCAGATGGTATCAGAGCCCATAGTTTTAGTGAATCAAGTATTACGTGAGTAATATTTTGTCTCAAACTGAAGCAATACGTATGTATCAATCATTAGGTGGTTTGAACTGAGATAGGATGTATAGACTGTTAGGATGGGAAAAAGGGTACATAGCTCTAAGTCTATACACTGATAGTTAAATGATTTTAATTTTCAGTAAAGATGTCAGGATCAGGTGATATTCCTAACAACATGACTCATCAGCAAATGTTTGAAATGGTACAACAACTATATACCCCAACAATCTGAACAACAAAACAAGAATATGCAAGAACAGTTTCGGGCCAGAGATGAGGCCGAAGCTAAAAGACGTGCTGATAAAAAGAATAAGAGAAAAGAAAAACAAGTCCAAAATGATGAGTTTGATTCTGATAACTCAAATCCCAATGCCCAAATTGAACAACCGAAAGGGTGTAAGTTGAAAGATTTTAAAGCGAGCGGTGCCCTGAACTTTGAGGGTACAGTCAACCCAATCCAGGCGATGGATTGGATAAGTCACACTGAAGAAATCTTCAGAATTTCTGACTGCTTAGAATCCAAGAAAGTGAGTTATGCATCTGCTTTATTCGTCGGTGCTGCCCGTGCTTGGTGGAAGACTCAGAGAAGTATATATGGAGAAGAGGTCATCTAGACTTTAGAATGGGATCAGTTTCTTGAAATGTTTAATGCGAAGTAGTGTCCTGTTGACCAACAAGACAAAATGGAGGTCCAACTGATGCAACTAACTCAGGGAACCAAGTCTGTTGACGAGTACGAGCACGAATTCTCGCGGCTCTGTGGCTATTCCTCATATCAAGTAGCCACCAAGGAAAGAAAAATGAACAGATTTCGCGTCGGACTTAATCCGAGATACATACATCTGATGAGCGTGATAAGGTATAAGAGTTACTTAGAGATGGTTGAAGCTACAACACAGATCGAGAGGGGATATCTAGAGTATGGCGATCAACTCTATGCTCCGTCAACGAAACCGACATGTCCTTCAGCCCCAAAGAAACAGAGATTCGGCAGATTCTTTAAGCCCAACAAATCTCAATTCCAGCATCTCCAGCAATCTCAGCAATACAGCTCGCCTCAGAAAGCTCAAGCTTATTCCTTTACAAACGAACCACGATTCTGCAAAAGATGCAGAAAATCAAATATGGGATTGTGTAATCCAGACGACGTCACTTGCTATGTATGTAGCAGCATCGGCCACAGCAGTGAAGAATGTCCCCAGCGGGGTCTTGGATGTGCAAAATGTGGGAAGCGTGGACACTTTATGTATCAGTGTCAGAGCGGACACCGAGGCCAATCACAATCATCAGCTGGAGGTTCTACGATGAAAAGCTCAGCTGCAATTCCAACTGTAAAGAACCGCACATTCTAGATAACAGCGGAGGAAGCGAAAGAAACCCCTAATGTGGTTACCGGTACCTTCTTACTAAATTCGATACCTGCTCGTGTACTATTCGATTCCGGTGCAAGTCGTTCATACATATCGACTGCTTTTGCTCAAAGACTGTCTAAATCTCCATCCAAGCTTTCCTGTCGTACTTGATATAGAGACGGCCAGTAACAATTATGTTATGGCTGATTCTGTTTACCGAAATTGCACTTTGCTCGTTAATAACAATGTGTTCAACCTTGATCTTATCCCGATTCCGTTAAAAGAGTTCGACGTTATAATCGGTATGGACTGGCTAACAAATAATGCAGCTACGATCGTGCAACCGCCGAATCATCAGAATCAAGGCTT
>JAANYP010003381.1:4553-27441 GCA_020465985.1 Centrapalus pauciflorus | reverse complement strand
ACAGATTGCATTACTTACTTGCATATGTTTCGGTACTTATTGGTGATTGTTACTGACTTGTATGGAAACATCTGCTGCATGTTCCTTGATTACTTAATTGTATGCTAGGAACGTATGATAGACACTGCTGAAGCTGTACAACTGTTGTTGCATGTTCCTTGATTACTTGCATTGCTCAGGACCGCTATGAATAACAGATTGCATTACATACTTGCATATGTTTCGGTACTTATTGGTGATGGTTACTGACTTCTATGGAAACATCTGCTGCTGCTTGTTCCTTGATTCCTTAATTGTATGCTAGGAACGTATGATAGACACTGCTGAAACTGGACAACTGTTGTTGCGTGTTCCTTGATTACATGCATTGCTCAGGACCGATGTGAGTGACAGATTGCATTACTTACTTGCATATGTTTTGGTACATTTTGGTGATTGTTACTGACTTGTATGGAAACATCTGCTGCCGCTTGTTCCTTGATTACTTAATTGTATGCTAGGAACGTATGACAGACACTGCTGAAACTGGACAACTGTTGTTGCATGTTCCTTGATTACTTGCATTGCTCAGGACCGTGTGAGGGACAGATTGCATTACATACTTGCATATGTATGGGTACTTATTGGTGATTGTTACTGACTTGTATGGAAACATCTGCTGCTGCTTGTTCCTTGATTACTTAATTGTATGCTAGGAATGTATGATAGACATTGCTGAAACTGGACAACTGTTGTTGCATGTTCCTTGATTACTTGCATTACTCAGGACCGCTGTGAATGACAGATTGCATTACTTACTTGCATATGTTTCGGTACTTATAGGTGATTGTTACTGACTTGTATGGAAACATCTGCTGCTGCTGCTGTTCCTTGAATACTGAATTGTATGCTAGGAACGTATGATAGACACTGCTGAAACTGGACAACTGTTGTTGCATGTTCCTTGATTACTTGCATTGCTCAGGACAACTATGAGTGACAGATTGCATTGCTTACTTGCATATGTTTGGGTACTTATTGGTAATTGTTACTGACTTGTATGGAAACATCTGCTGCTGCTTGTTCCTTGATTTCTTAATTGTATACGTATGATAGACACTGCTAAATCTGGACAACTGTTGTTGCATGTTCCTTGATTACATGCATTGCTCAGGACCGCTGTGAGTGACAGATTGCATTACTTACTTGCATATGTTTCGGTACTTATTTGTGACTGTTACTGACTTGTATCGAAACATCTGCTGCTGCTGGTTCCTTGATTACTTAATTGTATGCTAGGAACGTATGATAGACACTGCTGAAACTGGACAACTGTTGTTGCATGTTCCTTGATTACTTGCATTGCTCAGGACCACTGTGAGGGACAGATTGCATTACATACTTGCATATGTTTGGGTACTTATTGGTGATTGTTACTGACTTGTATGGAAACATCTGCTGCTGCTTCTTCCTTGATTACTTAATTGTATGCTAGGAATGTATGATAGACACTGCTGAAACTGGACAACTGTTGTTGCATGTTCCTTGATTACTTGCAGTGCTCAGGACCGCTGTGAGTGACAGATTGCATTACTTACTTGCATATGTTTCGGTACTTATTGGTGATTGTTACTGACTTGTATGGAAACATCTGCTGCTGCTGTTCCTTGATTACTGAATTGTATGCTAGGAACGTATGATAGACACTGCTGAAACTGGACAACTGTTGTTGCATGTTCCTTGATTACTTGCATTGCTCAGGACAACTATGAGTGACAGATTGCATTGCTTACTTGCATATGTTTGGGTACTTATTGGGGATTGTTACTGACTTGTATGGAAACATCTGCTGCTGCTTGTTCCTTGATTACTTAATTGTATGCTAGGAATGTATGATAGACACTGCTGAAACTGGACAACTGTTGTTGTATGTTCCTTGATTACTTGCATTGCTCAGGACCGCTGTGAGTGACAGAATGCATTACTTACTTGCATATGTTTGGGTACTTATTGGTGATTGTTACTGACTTGTATGGAAACATTTGCTGCTGCTTGTTCCTTGATTACTTAATTGTATACGTATGATAGACACTGCTAAATCTGGACAACTGTTGTTGCATGTTCCTTGATTACATGCATTGCTCAGGACCGCTGTGAGTGACAGATTGCATTACTTACTTGCATATGTTTCGGTACTTATTGGTGATTGTTACTGACTTGTATGGAAACATCTGCTGCTGCTGTTCCTTGATTACTTAATTGTATGCTAGGAACGTATGATAGACACTGCTGAAGCTGGACAACTGTTGTTGCATGTTCTTTGATTACTTGCATTGCTCAGGACCGCTATGAATAACAGATTGCATTACTTACTTGCATATGTTTCGGTACTTATTGGTGATTGTTACTGACTTCTATGGAAACATCTGCTACTGCTTGTTCCTTGATTCCTTAATTGTATGCTAGGAACGTATGATATACACTGCTGAAACTGGACAACTGTTGTTGCGTGGTCCTTGATTACATTCATTGCTCAGGACCGATGTGAGTGACAGATTGCATTACTTACTAGCATATGTTTTTGTACATTTTGGTGATTGTTACTGACATGTATGGAAACATCTGTTGCCGCTTGTTCCTTGATTACTTAATTGTATGCTAGGAACGTATGATAGACACTGCTGAAACTGGACAACTGTTGTTGCATGTTCCTTGATTACTTGCATTGCTCAGGACCGCTGTGAGGGACAGATTGCATTACATACTTGCATATGTTTGGGTACTTATTGGTGATTGTTACTGACTTGTATGGAAACATCTGCTGCTGCTTGTTCCTTGATTACTTAATTGTATGCTAGGAATGTATGATAGACACCGCTGAAACTGGACAACTGTTGTTGCATGTTCCTTGATTACTTGCATTGCTCAAGGCCGCTGTGAGTGACAGATTGCATTACTTACTTGCATATGTTTCGGTACTTATTGGTGATTGTTACTGACTTGTATGGAAACATCTGTTGCTGCTGTTCCTTGATTACTGAATTGTATGCTAGGAACGTATGATAGACACTGTTGAAGCTGGACAACTGTTGTTGCATGTTCCTTGATTACTTGCGTTGCTCAGGACCGCTATGAATAACAGATTGCATTACTTACTTGCATATGTTTCGGTACTTATTGGTGATTGTTACTGACTTCTATGGAAACATCTGCTGCTGCTTGTTCGTTGATTACTTAATTGTATGCTAGGAACGTATGATAGACACTGCTGAAACTGGACAACTGTTGTTGCATGTTCCTTGATTACTTGCATTGCTCAGGACCGCTGTGAGGGACAGATTGCATTTCATACTTGCATATGTTTGGGTACTTATTGGTGATTGTTACTGACTTGTATGTAAACATCTGTTGCTGCTGTTCCTTGATTACTGAATTGTATGCTAGGAACATATGATAGACACTGCTGAAACTGGACAATTGTTGTTGCGTGTTCCTTGATTACATGCATTGCTCAGGACCGATGTGAGTGACAGATTGCATTACTTACTTGCATATGTTTCGGTACTTATTGGTGATTGTTACTGACTTGTATGGAAACGTCTGTTGCTGCTGTTCCTTGATTACTGAATTGTATGCTAGGAACGTATGATAGACACTGCTGAAACTGGACAACTGTTGTTGCATGTTCCTTGATTACTTGCATTGCTCAGGACAACTATGAGTGACAGATTGCATTGCTTACTTGCATATGTTTGGGTACTTATTGGTGATTGTTACTGACTTGTATGGAAACATCTGCTGCTGCTTGTTCCTTGATTACTTATTTGTATGCTAGGAATGTATGATAGACACTGCTGAAACTGGACAACTGTTGTTGTATGTTCCTTGATTACTTGCATTGCTCAGGACCGCTGTGAGTGACAGAATGCATTACTTACTTGCATATGTTTGGGTACTTATTGGTGATTGTTACTGACTTGTATGGAAACATCTGCTGCTGCTTGTTCCTTGATTACTTAATTGTATACGTATGATAGACACTGCTAAATCTGGACAACTGTTGTTGCATGTTCCTTGATTACATGCATTGCTCAGGACCGCTGTGAGTGACAGATTGCATTACTTACTTGCATATGTTTCGGTACTTATTGGTGATTGTTACTGACTTGTATGGAAACATCTGCTGCTGCTTGTTCCTTGATTACTTAATTGTATGCTAGGAACGTATGATAGACACTGCTGAAACTGGACAACTGTTGTTGCATGTTCCTTGATTTCTTGCATTGCTCAGGACCGCTGTGAGTGACAGATTGCATTACTTACTTGCATATGTTTCGGTACTTATTGGTGATTGTTACTGACTTGTATGGAAACATCTGCTGCATGTTCCTTGTTTACTTAATTGTATGCTAGGAACGTATGATAGACACTGCTGAAACTGGACAACTGTTGTTGCATGTTCCTTGATTACTTGCATTGCTCAGGACCGCTATGAATAATAGATTGCATTACTTACTTGCATATGTTTCGGTACTTATTGGTGATTGTTACTGACTTCTACGGAAACATCTGCTGCTGCTTGTTCCTTGATTACTTAATTGTATGCTAGGAACGTATGATAGACACTGCTGAAACTGGATAACTGTTGTTGCATGTTCCTTGATTACATGCATTGCTCAGGACCGCTGTGAGTGACAGATTGCATTACTCACTTGCCTATGTTTTGGTACTTTTTGGTGATTGTTACTGACTTGTATGGAAACATCTGCTGCCGCTTGTTCCTTGATTACTTAATTGTATGCTAGGAAAGTATGATAGACACTGCTGAAGGTGGACAACGGTTGTTGCATGTTCCTTGATAACTTGCATTGCTCAGGACCGCTATGAATAACAGATTGCATTACTTACTTGCATATGTTTCGGTACTTATTGGTGATTGTTACTGACTTCTATGGAAACATCTGCTACTGCTTGTTCTTTGATTACTTAATTGTATGCTAGGAACGTATGATAGACACTGCTGAAACTGGACAACTGTTGTTGCATGTTCCTTGATTACTTGCATTGCTCAGGACCGCTGTGAGTGACAGATTGCATTACTTACTTACATATGTTTGGGTACTTATTGGTGATTGTTACTGACTTGTATGGAAACAACTGCTGCTGCTTGTTCCTTGATTACTTAATTGTATGCTAGGAATGTATGAAAGACACTGCTGAAACTGGACAACTGTTGTTGTATGTTCCTTGATTACTTGCATTGCTCAGGACCGCTGTGAGTGACAGAATGCATTACTTACTTGCATATGTTTGGGTACTTATTGGTGATTGTTACTGACTTGTATGGAAACATCTGCTGCTGCTTGTTCCTTGATTACTTAATTGTGTACGTATGATAGACACTGCTGAATCTGGACAACTGTTGTTGCATGTTCCTTGATTACATGCATTGCTCAGGACCGCTGTGAGTGACAGATTGCATTACTTACTTGCATATATTTCGGTACTTATTGGTGATTGTTACTGACTTGTATGGAAACATCTGCTGCTGCTTGTTCCTTGATTACTTAATTGTATGCTAGGAACGTATGATAGACACTGCTGAAACTGGACAACTGTTGTTGCATGTTCCTTGATTACTTGCATTGCTCAGGACCGCTGTGAGTGACAGATTGCATTACTTACTTGCATATGTTTCGGTACTTATTGGTGATTGTTACTGACTTGTATGGAAACATCTGCTGCTGCTTGTTCCTTGATTACTTAATTGTATACGTATGATAGACACTGCTGAATCTGGACAACTGTTGTTGCATGTTCCTTGATTACATGCATTGCTCAAGACCGCTGTGAGTGACAGATTGCATTAGTTACTTGCATATGTTTCGGTACTTATTGGTGATTGTTACTGACTTGTATGGAAACATCTGCTGCTGCTTGTTCCTTGATTACTTAATTGTATGCTAGGAATGTATGATAGACACTGCTGATACTGGACAACTGTTGTTGCATGTTCCTTGATTTCTTGCATTGCTTAGGACCGCTGTGAGTGACAGATTGCATTTCTTACTTGCATATGTTTCGGTACTTATTGGTGATTGTTATTGACTTGTATGGAAACATCTGCTGCGTGTTCCTTGTTTACTTAATTGTATGCTAGGAACGTATGATAGACACTGCTGAAGCTGGACAACTGTTGTTGCATGTTCCTTGATAACTTGCATTGCTCAGGACCGCTATGAATAACAGATTGCATTACTTACTTGCATATGTTTCGGTACTTATTGGTGATTGTTACTGACTTCTATGGAAACATCTGCTGCTGCTTGTTCCTTGAATACTTAATTGTATACGTATGATAGACACTGCTGAATCTGGACAACTGTTGTTGCATGTTCCTTGATTACATGCATTGCTCAGGACCGCTATGAGTGACAGATTGCATTACTTACTTGCATATGTTTGGGTACTTATTGGTGATTGTTACTGACTTGTATGGAAACATCTGCTGCTGCTTGTTCCTTGATTACTTAATTGTATGCTAGGAACGTATGATAGACACTGCTGAAACTGGACAACTGTTGTTGCATGTTCCTTGATTACTTGCATTGCTCAGGACCGCTGTGAGTGACAGAATGCATTACTTACTTGCATATGTTTGGGGTACTTATTGGTGATTGTTACTGACTTGTATGGAAACATCTGCTGCTGCTTGTTCCTTGATTACTTAATTGTATACGTATGATAGACACTGCTGAATCTGGACAACTGTTGTTGCATGTTCCTTGATTACATGCATTGCTCAAGACCGCTGTGAGTGACAGATTGCATTAGTTACTTGCATATGTTTCGGTACTTATTGGTGATTGTTACTGACTTGTATGGAAACATCTGCTGCTGCTTGTTCCTTGATTACTTAATTGTATGCTACGAACGTATGATAGACACTGCTGAAACTGGACAACTGTTGTTGCATGTTCCTTGATTTCTTGCATTGCTCAGGACCGCTGTGAGTGACAGATTGCATTACTTACTTGCATATGTTTCGGTACTTATTGGTGATTTTTACTGACTTGTATGGAAACATCTGCTGCACGTTCCTTGATTACTTAATTGTATGCTAGGAACGTATGATAGACACTGCTGAAGCTGGAC
Source organism: Centrapalus pauciflorus (assembly GCA_020465985.1). NCBI lineage: Eukaryota > Viridiplantae > Streptophyta > Magnoliopsida > Asterales > Asteraceae > Centrapalus > Centrapalus pauciflorus. Next base: position 20,307 of record JAANYP010003381.1, on the reverse strand, counting down.
AACTGTTGTTGCATGTTCCTTGATTACTTGCATTGCTCAGGACCGCTATGAATAACAGATTGCATTACTTACTTGCATATGTTTCGGTACTTATTGGTGATTGTTACTGACTTCTATGGAAACATCTGCTGCTTGTTCCTTGATTCCTTAATTGTATGCTAGGAATGTATGATATACACTGCTGAAACTGGACAACTGTTGTTGCGTGGTCCTTGATTACATGCATTGCTCAGGACCGATGTGAGTGACAGATTGCATTACTTACTTGCATATGTTTTGGTACATTTTGGTGATTGTTACTGACTTGTATGGAAACATCTGTTGCCGCTTGTTCCTTGATTACTTAATTGTCTGCTAGGAACGTATGATAGACACTGCTGAAACTGGACAACTGTTGTTGCATGTTCCTTGATTACTTGCATTGCTCAGGACCGCTGTGAGGGACAGATTGCATTACATACTTGCATATGTTTGGGTACTTATTGGTGATTGTTACTGACTTGTATGGAAACATCTGCTGCTGCTTGTTCCTTGATTACTTAATTGTATACGTATGATAGACACTGCTGAATCTGGACAACTGTTGTTGCATGTTCCTTAATTACATGCATTGCTCAGGACCGCTGTGAGTGACAGATTGCATTAGTTACTTGCATATGTTTCGGTGCTTATTGGTGATTGTTACTGACTTGTATGGAAACATCTGCTGCTGCTTGTTCCTTAATTACTTAATTGTATGCTAGGAACGTATGATAGACACTGCTGAAACTGGACAACTGTTTTGCATGTTCCTTGATTTCTTGCATTGCTTAGGACCGCTGTGAGTGACAGATTGCCTTACTTACTTGCATATGTTTCGGTACTTATTGGTGATTGTTATTGACTTGTATGGAAACATCTGCTGCGTGTTCCTTGTTTACTTAATTGTATGCTAGGAACGTATGATAGACACTGCTGAAGCTGGACAACTGTTGTTGCATGTTCCTTGATAACTTGCATTGCTCAGGACCGCTATGAATAACAGATTGCATTACTTACTTGCATATGTTTCGGTACTTATTGGTGATTGTTACTGACTTCTATGGAAACATCTGCTGCTGCTTGTTCCTTGAATACTTAATTGTATACGTATGATAGACACTGCTGAATCTGGACAACTGTTGTTGCATGTTCCTTGATTACATGCATTGCTCAGGACCGCTGTGAGTGACAGATTGCATTACTTACTTGCATATGTTTGGGTACTTATTGGTGATTGTTACTGACTTGTATGGAAACATCTGCTGCTGCTTGTTCCTTGATTACTTAATTGTATGCTAGGAATGTATGATAGACACTGCTGAAACTGGACAACTGTTGTTGCATGTTCCTTGATTACTTGCATTGCTCAGGACCGCTGTGAGTGACAGATTGCATTACTTACTTGCATATGTTTGGGTACTTATTGGTGATTGTTACTGACTTGTATGGAAACATCTGCTGCTGCTTGTTCCTTGATTACTTAATTGTATACGTATGATAGACACTGCTGAATCTGGACAACTGTTGTTGCATGTTCCTTGATTACTTGCATTGCTCAGGACCGCTGTGAGTGACAGATTGCATTACTTACTTGCATATGTTTCGGTACTTATTGGTGATTGTTACTGACTTGTATGGAAACATCTGCTGCTGCTTGTTCCTTGATTACTTAATTGTATGCTAGGAACGTATGATAGACACTGCTGAAACTGGACAACTGTTGTTGCATGTTCCTTGATTTCTTGCATTGCTCAGGACCGCTGTGAGTGACAGATTGCATTACTTACTTGCATATGTTTCGGTACTTATTGGTGATTGTTACTGACTTGTATGGAAACATCTGCTGCATGTTCCTTGTTTACTTAATTGTATGCTAGGAACGTATGATAGACACTGCTGAAGCTGGACAACTGTTGTTGCATGTTCCTTGATTACTTACTTGCATTGCTCAGGACCGCTATGAATAACAGATTGCATTACTTACTTGCATATGTTTCGGTACTTATTGGTGATTGTTACTGACTTGTATGGAAACATCTGCTGCTGCTTGTTCCTTAATTACTTAATTGTATGCTAGGAACGTATGATAGACACTGCTGAAACTGGACAACTGTTTTGCATGTTCCTTGATTTCTTGCATTGCTTAGGACCGCTGTGAGTGACAGATTGCCTTACTTACTTGCATATGTTTCGGTACTTATTGGTGATTGTTATTGACTTGTATGGAAACATCTGCTGCGTGTTCCTTGTTTACTTAATTGTATGCTAGGAACGTATGATAGACACTGCTGAAGCTGGACAACTGTTGTTGCATGTTCCTTGATAACTTGCATTGCTCAGGACCGCTATGAATAACAGATTGCATTACTTACTTGCATATGTTTCGGTACTTATTGGTGATTGTTACTGACTTCTATGGAAACATCTGCTGCTGCTTGTTCCTTGAATACTTAATTGTATACGTATGATAGACACTGCTGAATCTGGACAACTGTTGTTGCATGTTCCTTGATTACATGCATTGCTCAGGACCGCTGTGAGTGACAGATTGCATTACTTACTTGCATATGTTTGGGTACTTATTGGTGATTGTTACTGACTTGTATGGAAACATCTGCTGCTGCTTGTTCCTTGATTACTTAATTGTATGCTAGGAATGTATGATAGACACTGCTGAAACTGGACAACTGTTGTTGCATGTTCCTTGATTACTTGCATTGCTCAGGACCGCTGTGAGTGACAGAATGCATTACTTACTTGCATATGTTTGGGGTACTTATTGGTGATTGTTACTGACTTGTATGGAAACATCTGCTGCTGCTTGTTCCTTGATTACTTAATTGTATACGTATGATAGACACTGCTGAATCTGGACAACTGTTGTTGCATGTTCCTTGATTACATGCATTGCTCAGGACCGCTGTGAGTGACAGATTGCATTAGTTACTTGCATATGTTTCGGTACTTATTGGTGATTGTTACTGACTTGTATGGAAACATCTGCTGCTGCTTGTTCCTTGATTACTTAATTGTATGCTAGGAACGTATGATAGACACTGCTGAAACTGGACAACTGTTGTTGCATGTTCCTTGATTTCTTGCATTGCTCAGGACCGCTGTGAGTGACAGATTGCATTACTTACTTGCATATGTTTCGGTACTTATTGGTGATTGTTACTGACTTGTATGGAAACATCTGCTGCATGTTCCTTGTTTACTTAATTGTATGCTAGGAACGTATGATAGACACTGCTGAAGCTGGACAACTGTTGTTGCATGTTCCTTGATTACTTACTTGCATTGCTCAGGACCGCTATGAATAACAGATTGCATTACTTACTTGCATATGTTTCGGTACTTATTGGTGATTGTTACTGACTTCTATGGAAACATCTGCTGCTGCTTGTTCATTGATGTAACATCCAAGTTACCACAAACAGTACACGTCATAAAATTTCATTTCATTAAGTAATAAATATTACTAATTGTTTGATACCACAGGTCCATCTGCCTGAATTCTTAATTACAACAATATATTAAAGATTAATGGTGGTCTAAACTAGCTTCTAAATCTTCAATTAGAGTGCGGAAGACTGAACAAGCTACCCGAGACCGCATCATCTTTTCAAAATAGGCGTCATCAAAAGTCCAAAAGTCTGCTATTCATCAAATGTCCAGATTCACTTAGCCTGGGACGGACTACCTACTATGGTCTTGCCCTTATCAGCTTTTCCTGAGAAAGAGTTGTCATGACAGAGTAAGCTAACATTGCTTAGTGAGTTAACAGAGTTCCATTAGTTACCACACATATATAACATACTATCAGCTCCTGCCGGCAAGTCACTACGTCAGAGACGGCAAAAAGGTTGGGAGACAACCCAGTTTGTATTTCCCTGTGTAAGGCCGAAGCCCTACGGGAAGTGTATGGAAACAAGTCAAATAGGAAAGGAATCTGCAGAATTCCCTCCTGTGAATGGAGATCTCACATTCGGTCCTGTCGAATAATGCAGTATGCAGTGGCAAATATATCAACAGTCAAGTAAGCAGTATGCATGATAAGTATTTACATAAAATGTTAAAGTGAGCATGCAAATCAAGTCAATTCAAGTGTCTAGCTTCAGTAATGTCAAAAGTACGTTTCTATGATACAATATAGTATTAAAGAAACATGCAGCAACAAATCGGAAGTTTCCATACAGTCGATGACATTCACCAATAAGTATCGAAACATATGCAAGTAATTAATGAAATCAGTCACTCACAGTGGTCTGTAGTCAGATAATGCTTAACGAATTAAGCGGTTCAGTTTACTCTGTCAAATCGGCGGTTTCCTGCAGTTCAGTTTCAAGTCTGGCATATTAATGTCAAGTCTGTAACATGATCTATCCATATAACCCTAGTTATATAATTAGGTTATTGTAAATTCTGGCTGTCGAATCTGAGGTAGTTCCTATCGTCCCAAGGTGAGCCTATTCTTATCAGATTAATACGATCCATCTACTTACAGATGTGTGGCCTTGAAACAAGGCCAATCGTATTTCTAGCAAGGTGTAACATGCCATACACATTCTAAAGGTTCATACAGAGTCGGTTAATTTATTTGTGCATATAATAAATATGCATCTTGACTTGTGAGTTTTATCATAATCATATTATACTTTTAATTATAATAGGTTGTTTAAATAACTTAATCTGATTTAGGAATTAATCTTTGGCTAGGAACAAAACCAAATACGAATATAGAGGGACAGATTCGAACCAGATCCATTCGAATCTACTTGCTTAGATTCGAAATTCTCACAAACTCGAGACACACACACACTCGAGTTTAACTAGCTAGATTCGAAGCCTAAGGGTTCAAAGTGGTTACATAGACTCGAAATAAGGACATAGACTCGAAATCACCTACTTAGATTCGAGCATTCACATAGATTCGAAGCAAAATACGTTTCTAAGGCAGATAGATTCGAAAATGGCACAGATTCGAAGGTACATTCGAGTTTAAAGGGGGGGAATATATTCGAAATTAACATATTCGAATCTAATTAAAGACTTTCGAATCTGTTCTTCATGATCAACGTTTTTTCCAGGTTTTAGCTACTATTCATGAACAAATATGAGGGAAAAATAGTTACTAACCTTCGTCCAAGCTATATCCTTCGACTATAGATGATTTCCAAGCAAAACAAGTCCTAAACGAGAGCAAATCAGCTTCAAATGAAGGGAATATGAGCAAACTCGAATTTGCTCAACAAAAACCGAAATAAAAGTCAGAAAAATGGTCGATTTTACCTTAAATCCGGACGAAATCTAACATGCAATGATAGATTCGTGTAGAGCTCGACGATCTCTAACCGATGGCGTATAAATCACGAGAATCTGACGGTTCGTTTAGGAGAAATTCTAGAGAGAAGGAGAAGTCTTAGAGAGAGAAGGAGAGAGTTTCTAGTTTCCAAACTTAAGAAATGAGGAGGAATGCCCTATTTATAGGGAAATAGGGAAAATCAGATCTTCCACTGAATTTTTCCGGAATCGACCAACTTTTATTCCCAACACTCCGATTTGCATTTCAGATGCAAATAATAGCAAAGAAGTTCTAGATTTGCTATAATTGTCTTTTAGTCATATTTTTTATTCATTTTAGTCCGTTTCGTCATTTTCAGTCTTTAATTTGTCATTTAGCTGAATTTTAATTATTAATTTTATTTCAGCTAATTTTGGGCAACTTTTCATAATTAATTATAACTTAATATAATTAACTATTTAAGATTCATGTTTTCAGTTAATTACTAATATTTGGATAAAATTGCTTTATTATCCAAAGTCTGATGCTGTAATTTATATTTAATAAATTACGGGCTGTTACAATCTTCCCCCGTTAAATTGATTCCGTCCTCGGAATCGACTAAAACAGGAATAATTTCGGATACTTCTGCCTAATATCGTCTTCTCGTTCCCAAGTTTGCGCAGATCCCTTATGGTATTTCCATTGAACTAACACCATTGGAATTTCCTTGTTGCGCAATTTCGAAACCTTATGATCGATTATACGCTCAGCCTCTTCTTCGAATCGCAATTGCTCGTCAATTTGCACGTCTTTCCATGGAATCGCAGCTTCAACATCAACTAAACACTTTCGCAGATTACTCACATGAAATACATCATGAATCCCAGACATTTCGGCAGGCAACTTCAATCTGTAGGCCTGCAATCCTACACGTTCGAGAATTTCAAAAGGACCCACAAATCGAGGGCTCAACTTCCCTCGTTTGCCGAACCTTACTATTCCTTTTCTTGGCGAGACCTTCAGCAACACTTTATCTCCAACTTCAAACGCGATTGGGTTCCGTCTTTTATCATGATACTTCTTTTGTCTGTCTTGAGAAGTCTGAATCCGCTGTCGAATCAACTGTAGTTGGTCATGGGCTTCTTGCAAAATCGCTGGTCCAGAGATCGGGCGTTCACCTGTTTCCCTCCAACAGGTTGGAGTTCGGCATCGACGTCCATACAAAAGCTGATAGGGAGGCATACCAATAGTCGAATGATAACTATTGTTATAAGCAAACTCCACAAACGGCAGGTGAGTATCCCAATTTCCTCCGAGATCAATCACACAGGCACGTAACATATCTTCTAAGGTCAAAATCGTCCTCTCACTTTGCCCGTCAGTTTCAGGATGATAGGCGGTGCTCATCTTAAGTTCAGTTCCTAGTCCATTCTGAAAAGCCTTCCAAAAACGAGAAGTAAATCTGCTGTCACGGTCAGATACTATAGACAATGGCACACCATGTCTAGACACGATTTCCTTCATGTACAATTCAGCTAACTTTTCGAGGCGTTCATCTTCACGTATGGGTAGGAAATGAGCTGACTTAGTAAGTCGATCCACTATTACCCATATAGAGTCATGATTCCGCTTAGTCCTGGGCAGCTTCGTCACAAAGTCCATGGTTATGTGGTCCCACTTCCATTCCGGGATTGGCAATGGTTGTAGTTCCCCATACGGCTTCTGATGTTCCGATTTGACTTGTAAACAAGTCATGCAATTTTCCACATATCGTCCTACGTCTTTCTTCATTCCAGGCCACCAATATTCCGTTCTCAAGTCTTGATACATTTTAGTAGAACCAGGGTGTATCGAAAATTTTGACATATGAGCCTCCGACAGAATTTGATCACGAATACCTCCTAGTCTGGGAACCCATATTCTATCCATGAACCGTCTAAGACCACGATTATCAAGGGTCAGCTGAGTCACATATGTAACCATACGTTCAGATTTCAAGTTCTCATCCCGAATAGCTTCGGTTTGAGCGGCAATAATCGACTCAGGCAAGGCAGACTCCAAAACAACAGAAGTCAAAGCATAACATCGGGTATAATGGTCTTGTCCGGTTTTGCGGCTTAGGGCATCTGCTACAATGTTTGCTTTACCTGGATGGTAAAGGATCTCACAGTCATAGTCTTTAATCAATTCCATAGATCGCCTTTGTCGCATATTCAGCTCTTTTTGGTCAAATATATACTTCAGACTCTTGTGATCGGTATATAATTTACACCTGGTCCCGTACAGATAATGCCGCCAAATCTTCAATGCAAAAGTCACGGCTGCAAGCTCCAAGTCATGCGTCGGGTAATTCTTTTCATGCGTATTTAGCTGCCTTGATGCGTAGGCAATTACTTTATCCCTTTGCATCAGCACACAGCCTAATCCCATCTTAGAAGCATCACTATAGACTACAAAATCATCATTACCCTCAGGTAAGGCCAGAATCGGTGTTTCAATTAGCTTACGCTTCAGAGTCTCAAAGGCTCGATCTTGAGATTCATTCCATTCAAACTTAACCTCCTTCTTCGTCAGACTGGTTAAAGGCACTGCAATCTTGGAGAAATCACAAATAAATCTTCGGTAATAGCTCGCTAAACCCAAGAAGCTTCGAACTTCAGATACGTTTTTCGGCGCTTCCCACTTCTGAACCGCATTAACCTTTGATGGATCTACGGTTATTCCCTCACCTGAGACAATATGTCCTAAAAATTGCACCTGGCGTAACCAGAATTCACATTTGGAAAACTTTGCGTAGAGTCGCTCCTTTCGTAACAATTCTAGCAGTTCTCGCAAATGCATCGCATGGTCAGATTCAGACTTAGAGTAAATCAAGATGTCATCAATGAAAACTATCACTGATTTATCCAGCATTGGTCTACATACCCTATTCATGAGGTCCATAAATGCGGCCGGGGCATTTGTGAGACCGAACGGCATTACTAGGAATTCAAAATGGCCATATCGAGTACGAAATGCAGTCTTCGGTACGTCAGACTCAAATACTTTGAGTTGATGATATCCAGATCGGAGATCAATCTTTGAAAAATAACTAGCCCCTTGCAGTTGATCAAACAAGTCATCAATTCTAGGCAGAGGGTATCGGTTCTTAATAGTTACCTTATTTAACTCCCGATAATCGATACACATGCGAAAGGTACCATCCTTCTTCTTAACGAAAAGAACCGGAGCTCCCCAAGGAGAAGTACTCGGACGAATAAACCCTTTTTCCAATAATTCCTGCAACTGACTCATCATTTCCATCATTTCATTTGGAGCAAGACGGTAAGGGGCCTTTGCGATAGGAGCTGCACCCGGTACAAGGTCAATATGGAATTCGATTTGACGATCTGGTGGCAATCCAGAGATGTCATCCGGGAATACATCAGGGAATTCTCGAACTACAGGTACATCAGACATGGTCTTTTTAACTTCTTTAGCATCTATGGCATATGCTAAATAGGCGGAACAACCTTTGGTTAGGAATTTTCGGGCATTCACTACAAAAATGAGACCTAAATCTCGAGTTTTTCTATCGCCATAAACATAACGTTCACTACCTTCAGGGGTTCTAATTCTAATTATCCTTTTAGCACAAAGGATTTCAGCATTATTCGTCATAAGCCAGTCCATTCCTATAATAACATCGAATTCTCTAATCCACATCGGTATCAGGTCAACGTCCGAGGAGAGGTCATCAATCACTAGCTTACAGGAACGAAAGACTCTATTCACAGTCACAAAATTCGAGCTAGCAGTTTCTATGTTTAAGGGTGCAGGTAACATCACAGGGGCAAAATCAAACTGTTTAGCAAACTTTTCAGACACATACGACAGATTAGAGCCAGAGTCAAATAGGATCAAAGCAGGCATAGAGTTAACAAGAAATGTACCCATGACGACATCAGCAGTCTCTTTTGCCTCTTCGGCTGTCATCTGGAAAGATCTTGGCTGATTCCTCGGGGCAGAAGAACCTTTGACTGATTGCTGAGGTGAAGATGCAGGCGGAGGAACAAATCGGGGCCGAGTACAGTCTTTAGCATGGTGCCCCAACGTAATGCAGTTTCGGCAAGCCTCACTGCGCTTGGGACATTCCGATCGGTCGTGACCATTCTGCCTGCAGCAATAGCACTTAACGAATGCAGGATTGCACTTTCCTTCATGAATCTGCTTGCAGCGAGGACAAGCAGACCTTGGCGTAGAGGTCACAGCATAAGATTTAGCCTTCTTGGAAGACTGCTTATCTCCCTTCTTCGAAGTTTCATTCTTCTTTTCAGCTTTCTCAGATTTTTCCTTCTTACTAGATTTAGCAATAAAAGGACATGCTCGCTCAGGATAGATTTCAAGTTCACCTACCCTAGCAATTTCAACCGCTTCGATATAACTTCTCGGTCTACCGGACTTCACAAACTTCCGGATTTCTCGATCCAGACCATCCACAAACAAATCCCTTCTCCTTTCATCAGTGTCCACAGGATGATCAGATAACAGCGAGAGCCTAGTAAATTCCAGCTCATAGTCTGTTACAGATCTTGTACCTTGATGAAACGATAGCAGGGTTTTCTCCATCTGGCGCTTAACATCCTGAGGGCAGTATTTCTCCTTAAGATGAATCTTGAATTGATCCCAAGTAATGGATTTCTCCATTGCATCTGACATGGGATTTGTGATAGACTTCCACCAACGGCCGGCTCCATCTTCCAACATTCGCGTTGCAAACGTAACCTTGTCTTTTTCACCACACTTGGAGAGTTTAAACGCTTTCTCCACATTCGCAACCCAATCCATGGCTTTAACCGGATCCGATGACCCCGCAAACGTACGAGCCCCACATTTCTTAAAGTCTACGAACGTACACTCTCGTCCCACCTTAACATGATGGTCAGAGGAATCAGTCTCACTGTCATCAGAGGGCTCCTGTCTATGTTTCCTCTTCCGATCCTTTTTGGGCTTCGCCAACATCTCTTCCCTATATTTCAACTCTAGCTCCTGTAACTTAAGTTCTCTCAACCTAAGTTCTTCTTCCCGGCGCTTAAATTCAATTTCACGCTGGTTTTCCTCATCAGCCTGCATTACCGCTTTACCCTTAGTCAGTAAATCCTTAATTTCCTTAAATCGGTCTTCAACCGCCATATCAGTCTGCAGTCGATTCCTATCCATCATAAGCTGCATTTGCCTACGGTTATCCTCATTCAACTTATGAACGAGATCAATCAATTGAGCCTGCTGGGGAGGCACAGGCGTGGCAGTACTGCTTGAGTCATTAGCAGTATTTTCTGGGTCAGTGCCTAGGTCCTCTTTATGAACAGATTCTTTGTGTTGATCAGCTGCAGCATCAGCAGCTTTACCAACAGTCGAGGTACCAGCAACATTTGAATTCTTATCAGCCATTGGCTGAAAATATAAAGGAAATAACTATTATTTCCTGATTCAATTAAGCACATTTCGAGTCATAATACCTACGTCAGATAATCATATCTAAATTCATAGATATGAAGGCAGTCAGTCAGGCTCACAAAGTCAAGTCAAAGTCAAGTCAGTATCAAGCAGTCAATCCCTCCCCCATCCTATCAGTCATCATTTGCCTATCTTAGGTCAAGTTGTGTGGGTAGTCCTTTACTAATTAGGTTACCCTAGGCCTCGGTGACTTGTTCGGGAATTCAGAGTCACATAGTCCATACCATACCAGTAGTTTAAGTATCGGGTGGCCAATCCGATGATTAAACTGCTGCTCTGATACCAACTTTGTAACATCCAAGTTACCACAAACAGTACACGTCATAAAATTTCATTTCATTAAGTAATAAATATTACTAATTGTTTGATACCACAGGTCCATCTGCCTGAATTCTTAATTACAACAATATATTAAAGATTAATAGTGGTCTAAACTAGCTTCTAAATCTTCAATCAGAGTGCGGAAGACTGAACAAGCTACCCGAGACCGCATCATCTTTTCAAAATAGGCGTCATCAAAAGTCCAAAAGTCTGCTATTCATCAAATGTCCAGATTCACTTAGCCTGGGACGGACTACCTGCTATGGTCTTGCCCTTATCAGCTTTTCCTGAAAAAGAGTTGTCACGACAGAGTAAGCTAACATTGCTTAGTGAGTTAACAGAGTTCCATTAGTTACCACACATATATAACATACTATCAGCTCCTGCCGGCAAGTCACTACGTCAGAGACGGCAAAAAGGTTGGGAGACAACCCAGTTTGTATTTCCCTGTGTAAGGCCGAAGCCCTACGGGAAGTGTATGGAAACAAGTCAAATAGGAAAGAAATCTGCAGAATTCCCTCCTGTGAATGGAGATCTCACATTCGGTCCTGTCGGATAATGCAGTATGCAGCGGCATATATATCAACAGTCAAGAAAGCAGTATGCATGATAAGTATTTACATAAAATGTAAAAGTGAGCATGCAAATCAAGTCAATTCAAGTGTCTAGCTTCAGTAATGTCAAAAGTACGTTTTTATGATACAATATAGTATTAAAGAAACATGCAGCAACAAATCGGAAGTTTCCATACAGTCGATGACATTCACCAATAAGTATCGAAACATATGCAAGTAATTAATGAAATATGTCACTCACAGTGGTCCGTAGTCAGATAATGCTTAACGAATTAAGCGGTTCAGTTTACTCTGTCAAATCGGCGGTTTCCTGCAGTTCAGTTTCAAGTCTGGCATATTAATGTCAAGTCTGTAACATGATCTATCCATATAACCCTAGTTATATAATTAGGTTATTGTCAATTCTGGCTGTCGAATCTGAGGTAGTTCCTATCGTCCCAAGGTGAGCCTATTCTTATCAGATTAATACGATCCATCTACTTGCAGATGTGTGGCCTTGAAACAAGGCCAATCGTATTTCTAGCAAGGTGTAACATGCCATACACATTCTAAAGGTTCATACAGAGTCGGTTAATTTATTTGTGCATATAATAAATATGCATCTTGACTTGTGAGTTTTATCATAATCATATTATACTTTTAATTATAATAGGTTGTTTAAATAACTTAATCTGATTAATCTTTGGCTAGGAACAAAACCAAATACGAATATAGAGGGACAGATTCGAACCAGATCCATTCCAATCTACTTGCTTAGATTCGAAATTCTCACAAACTCGAGACACACACACACTCGAGTTTAACTAGCTAGATTCGAAGCCTAAGGGTTCAAAGTGGTTACATAGACTCGAAATAAGGACATAGACTCGAAATCACCTACTTAGATTCGAGCATTCACATAGATTCGAAGCAAAATAGGTTTCTAAGGCAGATAGATTCGAAAATGGCACAGATTCGAAGGTACATTCGAGTTTAAAGGGGGGGAATAGATTCGAAATTAACATATTCGAATCCAATTAAAGACTTTCGAATCTGTTCTTCATGATCAACGTTTTTTCCAGGTTTTAGCTACTATTAATGAACAAATATGAGGGAAAAATAGTTACTAACCTTCGTCCAAGCTATATCCTTCGACTATAGATGATTTCCAAGCAAAACAAGTCCTAAACGAGAGCAAATCAGCTTCAAATGAAGGGAATATGAGCAAACTCGAATTTGCTCAACAAAAACCGAAATAAAAGTCAGAAAAATGATCGATTTTACCTTAAATCCGGACGAAATCTAACATGCAATGATAGATTCGTGTAGAGCTCGACGATCTCTAACCGATGGCGTATAAATCACGAGAATCCGACGGTTCGTTTAGGAGAAATTCTAGAGAGAAGGAGAGACTTTCTAGTTTCCAAACTTAAGAAATGAGGAGGAATGCCCTATTTATAGGGAAATAGGGAAAATCAGATCTTCTACTGAATTTTTCCAGAATTGACCAACTTTTATTCCCAACACTCCGATTTGCATTTCAGATGCAAATAATAGCAAAGAAGTTCTAGATTTGCTATAATTGTCTTTTAGACATTCTTTTTATTCATTTTAGTCCGTTTCGTCATTTTCAGTCTTTAATTTGTCATTTAGCTGAATTTTAATTATTAATTTTATTTCAGCTAATTTGGGCAACTTTTCATAATTAATTATAACTTAATATAATTAACTATTTGAAATTCATGTTTTTAGTTAATTACTAATATTTGGATAAAATTGCTTTATTATCCAAAGTCTGATGCTGTAATTTATATTTAATAAATTACGGGCTGTTACACTTGATTACTTAATTGTATGCTTGGAACGTATGATAGACACTGCTGAAACTGGACAACTGTTGTTGCATGTTCCTTGATTACTTGCATTGCTCAGGACAACTATGAGTGACAGATTGCATTACTTACTTGCATATGTTTGGGTACTTATTGGTGATTGTTACTGACTTGTATGGAAACATCTGCTGCTGCTTGTTCCTTGATTACTTAATTGTATGCTAGGAATGTATGATAGACACTGATAAAACTGGACAACTGTTGTTGCATTTTCCTTGATTACTTGCATTGCTCAGGACCGCTGTGAGTGACAGAATGCATTACTTACTTGCATATGTTTGGATACTTATTGGTGATTGTTTCTGACTTGTATGGAAACATCTGCTGTTGCTTGTTCCTTGATTACTTAATTGTATACGTATGATAGACACTGCTGAATCTGGACAACTGTTGTTGCATGTTCCTTGATTACATGCATTGCTCAGGACCGCTGTGAGTGACAAATTGCATTAGTTACTTGCATATGTTTCGGCACTTATTGGTGATTGTTACTGACTTGTATGGAAAGATCTGCAGCTGCTTGTTCCTTGATTACTTAATTGTATGCTAGGAACGTATGATAGACACTGCTGAAACTGGACAACTGTTGTTTCATGTTCCTTGATTTCTTGCATTGCTCAGGACCGCCGTGAGTGACAGATTGCATTACTTACTTGCATATGTTTTGGTACTTATTGGTGATTGTTACTGACTTGTATGGAAACATCTGCTGCATGTTCCTTGTTTACTTAATTGTATGCTAGGAACGTATGATAGACACTGCTGAAGCTGGACAACTGTTGTTGCATGTTCCTTGACTACTTGCATTGCTCAGGACCACTATGAATAACAGATTGCATTACTTACTTGCATATGTTTCGGTACTTATTGGTGATTGTTACTGACTTCTATGGAAACATTTGCTGCTGCTTGTTCCTAGATTACTTAATTGTATGCTAGGAACGTATGATAGACACTGCTGAAACTGGACAACTGTTGTTGCATGTTCCTTGAGTACATGCATTGCTCAGGACCGCTGTGAGTGACAGATTGCATTACTCACTTGCATATGTTTTGGTACTTTTTGGTGATTGTTACTGACATGTATGGAAACATCTGCTGCCGCTTCTTCCTTGATTACTTAATTGTATGCTAGGAACGTATGATAGACACTGCTGAAGCTGGACAACTGTTGTTGCATGTTCCTTGATAACTTGCATTGCTCAGAACCGCTATGAATAACAGATTGCATTACTTACTTGCATATGTTTCGGTACTTATTGGTGATTGTTACTGACTTCTATGGAAACATCTGCTGCTGCTTGTTCTTTGATTACTTAATTGTATGCTAGGAACGTATGATAGACATTGCTGAAACTGGACAACTGTTGTTGCATGTTCCTTGATTACTTGCATTGCTCAGGACCGCTGTGAGTGACAGATTGCATTACTTACTTGCATATGTTTGGGTACTTATTGGTGATTGTTACTGACTTGTATGGAAACATCTGCTGCTGCTTGTTCCTTGATTACTTAATTGTATGCTAGGAATGTATGATAGACACTGCTGAAACTGGACAACTGTTGTTGTATGTTCCTTGATTACTTGCATTGCTCAGGACCGCTGTGAGTGACAGAATGCATTACTTACTTGCATATGTTTGGGTACTTATTGGTGATTGTTACTGACTTGTATGGAAACATCTGCTGCTGCTTGTTCCTTGATTACTTAATTGTATGCTAGGAACGTATGATAGACACTGCTGAAACTGGACAACTGTTGTTGCATGTTCCTTGATTACTTGCATTGCTCAGGACCACTGTGAGTGACATATTACATTACTTACTTGCATATGTTTCGGTACTTATTGGTGATTGTTACTGACTTGTATGGAAACATCTGCTGTTGTTTGTTCCTTGATTACTTAATTGTATGCTAGGAACGTATGATAGACACTGTTGAAACTGGACAACTGTTGTTGCATGTTCCTTGATTTCTTGCATTGCTCAGGACCGCTGTGAGTGACAGATTGCATTACTTACTTGCATATGTTTCAGTACTTATTGGTGATTGTTACTGACTTGTATGGAAACATCTGCCGCTGTTGTTCCTTGTTACTTAATTGTATGCTAGGAACGTATGATAGACACTGCTGAAACTGGACAACTGTTGTTGCATGTTCCTTGATTACTTGCATTGCTCA
>JAANYP010003380.1:246796-271283 GCA_020465985.1 Centrapalus pauciflorus | reverse complement strand
ATGATACGAAACGTTGACCCGCAAGTTAAATGTAACTTGGAACCTTCATATAGGATATGATAGGCGTCAAAGTACCCGATAATTGGGACTCCAACACGCCTAGAGCAAGTCCTTGACCGTTAGTTATAAGAACTAAGAACCAAAGGAATACGAGAACGCCACAAGAATGTGCTCACAATCTTGATAAGTTCTTGAACTATGAACTCTCCAACAAAGAACAAAGCTCACAAAGATGAGTAAAACTCTAAAGAAAGATATATATTTCTCAAGTGAATTGATTTGAAAGTACATAGGAAGCCATCTATTTATAGGCTTCAAAAACCAACTCAAAAGACACTAATTAAATTCAATGTATTAAAGAAGGGACTTTAATCCATGACTCTTGACATTTTGTCTTCAATTGGTAGATAATTCTAGAACTCTTAAACAAAAAAAAACGGATTAGGCATTTCTAGGCCTTTATTGGACTCAAATAAACTTCTAATGGACTTCAAAATACATCCATTCTACCACTTGGGCTTAGTACTAGCCCATAATATCTCAAAGACCCAAGAAAATGCAACTTTTGGGCTTTTATGCTTCCATATTAGGATCCAATGTTTCAAGTCTAGTAACATGCTTCATCACTTTCGGTTGAGCATCGTCTTTGCATGCAGACTCTTGGATATCAACAACTAAGCTCGTAAAAACTTCTTTGATCTTCTTTGCTCGTCCTCTTGTCATTGGGCCTTCACGTATTTCCATGACATCTTTGGAATGGTTTGATGATCCTCCATCATTCTCTCCCCCTTGAAAAGGATTCGTCCACGAATCATCACCTACATCAAAAGGAGACAAGTCAGAAACATTGAATGTTGAACTAACTTGATACTCACCTGGAAGATCTAGCTTGTAAGCATTGTCGTTGATCCTTTCGAGCACTTGAATTGGTCCATCTCCTCTAGGTTGCAATTTGGATCTTCGTTTGGTTGGAAATCTATCTTTTCTCAGGTGCAGCCATACCCAATCTCCAGCTTCAAACACTATCTTTTTCCTGCCTTTGTTTGCTTGTTTTGTGTATTGTTCTGTCCTTTTCTCAATATTGAGTCTTACCTTTTCGTGTAATTGCTTCACGAATTCTGCCTTCCGCTTTCCATCTCAACTGGATCGTTCTTCGATGGGAAGAGGAACAAGGTCAAGAGGACTCAATGGATTGAATCCGTAAACAACTTCAAAAGGAGAAAATTTAGTAGCAGAATGAACACTCCTGTTGTAAGCAAACTCTGCAAAAGGCAAACAATTCTACCAAGTTCTCAAGTTCTTCGGAATAATCACTCGAAGTAATTGGGACAAGGTTCGATTAACCACTTCTGTTTGCCCATCGGTTTGGGGGTGACTTGTGGTAGAAAACAAAAGTTTGGTACCCAACTTACTCCAAAGAACACGCCAAAAATGACTCAGAAACTTGACATCCCTATCACTTACTATGGTCCGCGGCACACCATGCAAACGAACAATCTCTTTGAAAAACAAGTCTGCAACATGTGAAGCATCGTTAGTCTTCTTACACGCAATGAAGTGTGCCATCTTAGAGAATCGATCAACCACCACAAACACAGAATCATGACCATTCTTTGTTCTAGGCAACCCAATCACAAAGTCCATGGAGATGTCAACCCATGGTTGCTGAGGAATTGGCAGTGGCATATACAAACCATGAGGCTTGGATTTTGACTTGGCTTGTTTACATGGCACACATTTTTCACAGATCTTCATAACATCTTCTCTCATCTTAGGCCAATAGAAATGTTCCTTCAAAATATCCAATGTCTTCTGGACACCAAAATGGCCCATCAACCCTCCACCATGAGCCTCAAGTACAAATAGCTCCCGTATAGAACACTTTGGAATGCATAACTTGTTTTCTTTAAACAAATAACCATCATGCCTATAAAACTTATCAAATGAAGCATGTTCACAAGAAGCGTATAAGGAAGAAAATTCAGAATCATCTTTGTACATTTCTTTAAGTGATCCAAACCCAAGAAGCTTAGAACTTAATGTGGTGATAAGAGTATGACGTCTAGACAATGCATCAGCCACAATGTTTTTCTTTACCCTTTTTGTATTTGATCACATAAGGAAATGACTCAATGAATTCAACCCATTTGATATGCCTCCTACTCAAATTAGCTTGCCCCTTAAGGTACTTAAGAGACTCATGATCCGTATGAACCACAAATTCCTTAGGCCTTAAGTAATGCTGCCATGTTTTCAAAGATCTAACCAATGCATAAAGCTCTTTTTCATAAGTGGAATAATTCAAGTGAGCCCCCTTTAATTTTTCACTAAAATATGCAATTGGTCTACCTTCTTGAATCAAAACAGCCCCAATACCCACCCCGGATGCATCACACTCAAGTTCAAACATTTTATTAAAATTAGGCAATGCAAGAATAGAAGTAGATGTCAACCTTTCTTTCAGCAAATTGAATGCAGCTTCTTGCCTTTCTCCCCAATGAAAACTAACTTCCTTCTTCACAAGTTCATTAAGGGGGGCAGCTATGGTACTGAAGTCACGAACAAACCTTCGATAGAAACTTGCAAGCCCAGGGAAGCTTCTAACTTGGGACACTGTTGTTGGAGTTGGCCATTCTTTGATTGCCTTGACCTTCTCGTCATCCACCTCAATTCCCTGGCCACTTACAACAAAACCAAGAAAAACAACCTTATCCATGCAAAATGTTCACTTCTTTAAGTTAGCAAATAATGACTCTTTTCTTAAAGTTTCCAAAACAATACGCAAATGTTCCAAGTGAACTTCAACATTAATGCTATAAATCAGGATATCATCAAAATAGACCACGACAAACTTACCAATGTACTCTCGTAAAACATGATTCATTAACCTCATGAATGTAATCGGAGCATTAGTTAGTCCAAAGGGCATAACTAACCACTCATACAAACCAAACTTTGTTTTAAAAGCTGTTTTCCATTCATCACCTTCATTAATTCGAATTTGATGATAGCCACTTTTCAAATCAATTTTTGAGAAGATCTTAGCACCATGCAACTCATCCAACATATCATCTAACCTTGGAATAGGGTAGCGATACTTTACCGTTATTTTGTTGATGGCTCTACAGTCCATACACATTCTCCATTCACCTGACTTCTTGGGTACGACAATGACCGGTACAGCACATGGTGTCACACCCTGCTACCTTGGTTGGTAGCGAGTCGTGACGAGTGCGGAAGCGTAACCATAATTATAACGAACGACCACTAAATGGACGTTTTCGAAATAATACATCATTAAAACTTAAGAATGTAATAATGTTTTACAAAATGAAAGAAATGAGGTTCGCGTAATACAGAGATTTTAATACATAATTAATGCGTCCAAAAATAATGCAGTCAAATCTTCGTTAGTTTCGAAATATGCATGCGACTCCATGAAATGCGGAAGCTTGAAAGTTGGTGGATTCAAAGGCGCACTTGCCTTAATTACCTGAAAATACATGCTAAAATACGTCAACAAAAATTGTTGGTGAGTTCATAGGTTTACACGAAAAGACCAGTTGTATGGACATTATCAGATGCGTTGAATTTATAAAAATCATAAATTCCATGAGATGTATTACGTAAACCATCATGTCACCGAAGCTTAATTAGAATGAGTTTTGCCCCGAGCAGTATTCCCAAAATACCATGTGTTGAATATATATGCACCCGCTGTTAGCTAAACCACTAACCCGAGTGGGGGACATGACTCCCAATAGATCTATTCACAATATATTCGCGCTTGCAAACAAATGCAACTAACGATTTCATGATATAAGGGCGGAAATCACATATGTAATACATAATAGAATCGAGAAGTTTTTGTGTCCATATAAAAACGAAGCATGTATTTCATCCCAAAACATAATAATGGAAAAATGGGACTACGAAGACTCACCGGAATTGCGATGGCAAAATATGCGCAAAAAATGCAATGTGCGTTGTTTGATGGGTGATGAAACCGGAGGTGTTTAACCGAGTCCTAAATGATAATAAGGACTTAATATCACTAATATACGATAATAGGTATATTTATAGATTTTTATGTCTTAAATCACCCAACATTACAAGTTTATAAATAAGATTTGCTTAAAACGTCAAGTTTATATATATATATATATATAATTTTCCAGCTTTTTCGGAGGTTTTTCGGCCTACTTTGAGGCTGTTTTTGACCAAGCTCCAAAATGTTTTAGACTTTGGTTTTCTAGGACATTAAACTACTATATACAAAGGATTTTTAGAATCAAGAACGGCCATTTTTCGAGTTGTTTAGGTTGGTGAAAAAGCTTGTTAAAAACGCTTTGTTGGCCATTTTTGAGCTGTCAATCTTTCGGTTTCCCAAATAATTTCTGGAGGTCTTAAACTTCAAAATAAATTATGAAAAATTACAGATCTATAGTTAAGACATAGATCTAACTTTTGAGACAAGAATCAACTCATTTCGTTGAGTTATGAATTAGTTATGATTTTTCAAAGTCGATATAAATTTTCTGCCGAAAATCCGTAGTTTATAAACTTAAAACAACTTATGATTCTTGTTGTTTATTCAAAGACTACTTGTATAAAAGTTATAAAAGTTATATAACACATATATAACACATGTTTTCATAATATTAACATGTTTATAATGTGTTCATATATTCATATGCACATTTAAAGAAACAACATAAAAATAAAAACTAGAAACTTATAAACTTGAGTTTTTATGTAACTTGTTGTTGTTGGTGATTATATATATTATGCAAGACTTATATAAACATAAATGTATGATGAAATAAGTTAGTATTTACTTACTTTGAAGTATTTGGATTATGATTTTGAGTAGAAATTGAAATTCTTGCAAGATATGCACCAAAACCCTTGAAGAACACCAAGAACACTTGAAGAAAATATGAAGAACAAAGTTGCAAGTTCTTGGCCTTGCACTAGGCCCTTTGGCCGATTTTTCTATAGAGAATGAGAGGGTGTTTATGCTTTGAAGGTGTGAATGAAATGAGGAAATGAGTCCTCTATTTATAGAAGAGTTTTAGTCTTGCAAATGATGATGATAAAGGTGGTGTCTAATACTTTACCAACATGTTGGAAAAGTAGAAAAAGTGAATAATTCTTTTCAATATTTTTATAAAAAGTCAAAGGGACACAAAAGTGTGTTCCCTTGTGTTGTTGGCTGATTTCTAAGTATTAAAATGATGTATTTTGTTATTTTTTTTTGTATAAAAGTATTTAGAAATGTATTCTTGTATTTCCCTTTTCTTGTAATTTCAAAAATACTTATGGATGCATTGTTTTAATGAATTGTTTTAGTCTTGCATAATTAATGTTAAGTAATTGTATTAGTGTATGATTAGTGTCACTAATCATAATTTAATTATATACTTAGTTGAATTAATCCCTCATATCGTAATTCGATCGGATTAATTGATTTCCCGATTCATCGCACCGATGAATTTGATTCGAATTGAGTTGAATTTCTTCATGAACCTTGTTAATCACTTTGGTTAATTTCTAATGACCACCTATTAGGTTATAATTGGCCATTAAATACTAATTAAGTCGTTGTTGCTAACCTGGTTCAATGCCGGATGTTACAGTCTCCCCCTGTTAAGGGAATTTCGTCCCGAAATTTTATCCTGTTTCCTCAGGGGTATTGTTACTTAAGAGTAGATGAGAGTATCTTTGCTTAAACTAGCCTTTGCATGCCTAAGGGGATTGTGGTCCATGTCTAGAATTCCATCTGACCTTGAGGATGGGTATACAACTGTGCTTCAATCCTTTGACCTTACGGTCCAAGATTTCAACCGGCCTTTTGGTGAAGCGAAGTTTATCAGTTAGCTGGATCTCTTCCAAGGGGGTAACAAGTGTCTCCTTTAACAAACACTTCTTCATATTTGATACATGGAAGGTATTGTGCATGCTACTAAGCTCTGGTGGTAACTCTAAACGATAAGCTACGAATCCAATTCCCCTTAAGACTTTGCATTGCCAATGTATCGAGGGTTTAGTTTTTCCTTATTTTCCTAATCGTATCACACCCTTCCATGGCGAGAGTTTCATTGGTACTCGTTCTCCTAATTAGAATTCAAGGGATTTTCTTCCTACATCTGCATAACTTTCTGACAATTGCGGGCAACTTTTAGTCAGTTCCGCAATCGTACTATCCTTTGGGTAATTTTGTGAATGATCTTAACGCCAATGATCTGGCCGTTTCCCACTTCTTCCCAATAAATCGGTGATCGACACTTTTGCCCGTAGAGGGCTTCAAACGAAGCAGCTCAATACTTGAGTGATAGCTATTGTAGTACGATAATTTCACTAAGGTAATTGAGTATCCATTACATAGGCCCTTAATGTGTGTTCTAGGGTTTCGATCATTCTATTATTCTGACCATCGGTCTGAGGGTGATATGTGGTACTTCATGTCTTAGTTTGTATCCAAAGCTTGAAGTAATAATTGACAAAAACTTAGATGTAGATCTGCTATCCATTCCTGAAATGATTATAATAGGCACTACGTGTCCGGAGACAACTTCCTTGAGGTACGTTTGGACTAGCTTATTCATCCTGATGTTCTTCTTGATTGGTAGGAATGCGCGGATTTTGTTAGGTTGTCGACTATTGCCCAAATGGTTTCTGATGGTTTATCTTAACTTTGGAGCGTGTTAGGAATTTTCTGACCGATTTGGCAATGTCATTCTTCATGATAGGCCACCCGTATAGTTTCTTAAGGTCATGATACATTTTATTGGATCTGGGGTAAACGACATATCTTAATTTGTGTCCTTCATCCATAGCCAGCTTTCTTATTCCACCAAACAGAGTAATCAGATTCTATTCATGAGATACCGATTTTTATTAGCCCTTATTCTAAACTATTTATCCACTTGTACTCTTAACGGCTTAGCTCCTTAGTTTTCCTCAGGTGATAACGAATTTTCACGGTTGCCATTACTTATTAGTTCCATCCAACGGTACTACTTCGTATTCGACTCTTTCTGGTTCAAGACGTGTTGGAGGCTCTTAGGGTCCGTGAGTGTAATACACTTCTTACCGTACAACTAATGTCTTCAAGTCTTAAGGGTAAAGACTACTGTTCCAAGATCTAGATCATGCGTTGTGTAATTCACCTCGTGACCCTTAAGTTTTCATGAAGTATAAGCTATGACCTTATCTTTCTATATAAGCCCATTGTGTGAAGCGTCACAGTAATCTATAAATTTCTCGTTCCTCTTAAGTATGGACAAAATAGGCGCGCTGCACAGTTTGTGCTTTAATAACTGGAATGATGTCTCCTGATCCTTGCTCCAATCATACTTAATGTCTTTTCGGGTCAGTTTTGTTAGAGTTCTGGTGGTCTTTGAGAAAATTGCTTATAATAAGTGGCAAGTCTTAAGGACTGTCGTATCTCTATGGGGGTTCTAAGAGTTGACCAATTCCTGATAGCCTTGATCTTTGCGGGGTCGACTTGGATTCCTTTACTATTGTTCACGTGACCGGGGGATTTCACCTCTCCTAACCAAAAGTCAAATTTAGAAAGCTTAGCATATAGTTGTTCTTTCTCCGATAATTCCAGAATCAGTCTTAAATGTTGCTCATGCTCCTTCTCGTTTCGTGAGTAGATTAAAAGTCATTCATGAATACAATCACGAATTTGTCTAAATAAGGTTTGCACACCCGATGAGGTCCATGAGTACCGTTGGGGACATGGTTAATCCAAACGGCATTAATAGGAATTTATGATGATCGAAACGGAATCTGAAAGCTGTCTTTGGAATATCTTTCTTGTGAACTCTAACCTGATGATAACCAGACCTAAGGACGATCTTCGAATACAAGCTTAATTCTTGGAGTTTTGTCAAACAAGTCATTGATCCTTGGAAGTGGGTATTGGTTCTTTTAGCTTATTTAATTTCTCGGTAATTGATGCACATCCCGAAAGTTCCATCCTTCTCCATTATGAACAAAACTGGAGCTCCTCCAAAGCCAGGAACTCGGTTTGATAGGCCCTTTATCTAAGAGCTCCTATACTTGGTTGGACGATTCTTACACTATTGATGGGGCTAATCGGCATGGTGCTCGAGCCACTGGTACCGCACCTGATACTAGGCCTATTTTTGAATTTGACTTGCCTCGATGTTGGGAGTTCAGGTAAGTGTTCTGGAAAAACTTTGGGGTAACCATAAATAATAAGAATATTTTCGAGCCGCTTTCCCTTTGGCTCCCTCTCTATCAACACTTCAGGGTCCTAATGCTAGAGATGATGCTTACTTTGGTATTTCTTGCTTTGCGTTGGACGGTAAGGACCTTCTTATTGGCTAAAGGTATATGAACTATGTTCTTGTTGCATACTATTTCCACACGATTTTCGATAGCCAATCCATGCCTATGACCACGTAAACACTTCCCAGTTTGATGGGTATCATGTCTGTTTCAAAGAGTCGCCCTACTAATTCTAAGGAGCATCCTCGACTTATATTATTTGTCTTAAGCGTCTCACTGTCATCAACCTCAATAGCATAAGTAGCATTTAATGGAATTTATCTGCTTAGTGAACTTAGTGGACATAAAGCTCCTATCAGCACCAGTATCAAATAGTAGAAATGCATAAGTGGTATCTAATGGGGTAAGAGGATAAGTCTACGGGTTTGAAATTTCTTAGGCAGATAGTCACAACTTTATCTTTTCCTACGCAGAGTTGTAGTTAAAACTTAATTCCTCATAAAAGTTCTTGATACTTAATCTTTGTATATGATATGGTCAGAATTTTCTAAATTCTTAAGCCTTATTTACCTAAGATATATCAGATAGTAAAGCCTAGAGAAATACTATAAAGAGATGCCTCCGGGGTTTCCTCGTACTCCAGAGCGTTAAGTCGTTGGGTTAGTTCTACATTACTGGCTTTGCGCTCTGCTAGGCGTTGACATAATTTGTCTATTCCGTCTTTGTTGAATCGCCTGGGTATTCTGGTTGGCCTAAGGTTTATTGGGGGTTTGCATTGCCTCCTACCTAACCCTTGCAAGGATCTCACCGACCTCTCGGTGGATTTTGTCGAAATTGGGGGTCGTGTCTGGCGGCCCTTGCCACCAACAGAGGCATCGTTTGTTACGTAGGTTTCTGGGTATGTGTCGGCACTTGAGGAGAAGATGGTGTTTCTATCTGGCTTGGGATCCCTTCCTTGTTTCTCCACTCTTAGAGAATGTGAGGCATCCATCCCCACTGTCTTACGTTCGCCTGTTACTACTGCGGCGGGCTTGGCTGATGGGCAGGTATCGGGATAGACTCCCGTTGTGCTAGTCACACCCTTTCCCTAGGGGTGAATTTCGACATGTTATTGTCATCAGGGTCCATATATGTGTTCATAGTTCTTGAAGAAAGTTTAGTTTTTGTAACAGTTATAGTCTAGGTACTAATGCAACCTAATTCACTATAACTATGGCTCTGATACCAATCTGTCACACCCTGCTACCTTGGTTGGTAGCGAGTCGTGACGAGTGCGGAAGCGTAACCATAATTATAACGAACGACCACTAAATGGACGTTTTCGAAATAATACATCATTAAAACTTAAGAATGTAATAATGTTTTACAAAATGAAAGAAATGAGGTTCGCGTAATACAGAGATTTTAATACATAATTAATGCGTCCAAAAATAATGCAGTCAAATCTCCGTTAGTTTCGAAATATGCATGCGACTCCATGAAATGCGGAAGCTTGAAAGTTGGTGGATTCAAAGGCGCACTTGCCTTAATTACCTGAAAATACATGCTAAAATACGTCAACAAAAATTGTTGGTGAGTTCATAGGTTTACACGAAAAGACTAGTTGTATGGACATTATCAGATGCGTTGAATTTATAAAAATCATAAATTCCATGAGATGTATTACGTAAACCATCATGTCACCGAAGCTTAATTAGAATGAGTTTTGCCCCGAGCAGTATTCCCAAAATACCGTGTGTTGAATATATATGCACCCGCTGTTAGCTAAACCACTAACCCGAGTGGGGGACATGACTCCCAATAGATCTATTCACAATATATTCGCGCTTGCAAACAAATGCAACTAACGATTTCATGATATAAGGGCGGAGATTCTCATACGTAATACATAATAGAATCGAGAAGTTTTCGTGTCCATATAAAAACGAAGCATGTATTTCATCCCAAAACATAATAATGTGAAAAATGGGACTATGAAGACTCACCGGAATTGCGATGGCAAAATATGCGCAAAAAATGCAATGTGCGTTGTTTGATGGGTGATGAAACCGGAGGTGTTTAACCGAGTCCTAAATGATAATAAGGACTTAATATCACTAATATATGATAATAGGTATATTTATAGATTTTTATGTCTTAAATCACCCAACATTACAAGTTTATAAATAAGATTTGCTTAAAACGTCAAGTTTATATATATATAATTTTCCAGCTTTTTCGGAGGTTTTTCGGCCTACTTTGAGGCT
Organism: Centrapalus pauciflorus; assembly: GCA_020465985.1. Lineage (NCBI taxonomy): Eukaryota > Viridiplantae > Streptophyta > Magnoliopsida > Asterales > Asteraceae > Centrapalus > Centrapalus pauciflorus. The sequence continues at coordinate 260,772 of JAANYP010003380.1, read as the reverse complement.
GTTTTTGACCAAGCTCCAAAATGTTTTAGACTTTGGTTTTCTAGGACATTAAACTACTATATACAAAGGATTTTTAGAATCAAGAACGGCCATTTTTCGAGTTGTTTAGGTTGGTGAAAAAGCTTGTTAAAAACGCTATGTTGGCCATTTTTGAGCTGTCAATCTTTCGGTTTCCCAAATAATTTCTGGAGGTCTTAAACTTCAAATAAATTATGAAAAATTACAGATCTATAGTTAAGACATAGATCTAACTTTTGAGACAAGAATCAACTCATTTCGTTGAGTTATGAATTAGTTATGATTTTTCAAAGTCGATATAAATTTTCTGCCGAAAATCCGTAGTTTATAAACTTAAAACAACTTATGATTCTTGTTGTTTATTCAAAGACTACTTGTATAAAAGTTATAAAAGTTATATAACACATATATAACACATGTTTTCATAATATTAACATGTTTATAATGTGTTCATATATTCATATGCACATTTAAAGAAACAACATAAAAATAAAAACTAGAAACTTATAAACTTGAGTTTTTATGTAACTTGTTGTTGTTGGTGATTATATATATTATGCAAGACTTATATAAACATAAATGTATGATGAAATAAGTTAGTATTTACTTACTTTGAAGTATTTGGATTATGATTTTGAGTAGAAATTGAAATTCTTGCAAGATATGCACCAAAACCCTTGAAGAACACCAAGAACACTTGAAGAAAATATGAAGAACAAAGTTGCAAGTTCTTGGCCTTGCACTAGGCCCTTTGGCCGATTTTTCTATAGAGAATGAGAGGGTGTTTATGCTTTGAAGGTGTGAATGAAATGAGGAAATGAGTCCTCTATTTATAGAAGAGTTTTAGTCTTGCAAATGATGATGATAAAGGTGGTGTCTAATACTTTACCAACATGTTGGAAAAGTAGAAAAAGTGAATAATTCTTTTCAATATTTTTATAAAAAGTCAAAGGGACACAAAAGTGTGTTCCCTTGTGTTGTTGGCTGATTTCTAAGTATTAAAATGATGTATTTTGTTTTTTTTTTTTTTTTGTATAAAAGTATTTAGAAATGTATTCTTGTATTTCCCTTTTCTTGTAATTTCAAAAATACTTATGGATGCATTGTTTTAATGAATTGTTTTAGTCTTGCATAATTAATGTTAAGTAATTGTATTAGTGTATGATTAGTGTCACTAATCATAATTTAATTATATACTTAGTTGAATTAATCCCTCATATCGTAATTCGATCGGATTAATTGATTTCCCGATTCATCGCACCGATGAATTTGATTCGAATTGAGTTGAATTTCTTCATGAACCTTGTTAATCACTTTGGTTAATTTCTAATGACCACCTATTAGGTTATAATTGGCCATTAAATACTAATTAAGTCGTTGTTGCTAACCTGGTTCAATGCCGGATGTTACACATGGACTCATGGATTCTCGAATTCTTCCTCTTGAAAGCAAATCCTCCACTTGCCTTTGGATTTCTCGTGTCTCCTCGGGATTAGCTCTATAGGCTGGACGGTTTGGTAGAGCAGCCCCTGGAATGAAATCAATGCGATGCTCGATCCCTCGTAAAGGTGGTAAACCACTTGGTTCTTCCTTTGGGAAGACATCTTGGTATTCCTGCAAAATATTCACAACAAAACTTGGCGGATTGTTGGTTAGTTTTTCAGCATATGTACAAGCTTCCTTGAATACCAACACTATCACTCTTTTTTTTTCGTCAATCGCTCTCTTAACTTCACTCGTTTTTGCAAAGAAATTCTTCTTGACACACTCTCTTTTTTCATCATCATTTGTCTCACTTTTCTCACCCTCAACACTCTTTGCTTTATTTTTACTGCTCATTTTTTTCTCTTTGCACTCATTATTTTTCCTCTCATCCTCCCAAGCTCGCCTTGAAGTGATCATTTTAATTTGGTCCTCCTGCACTTGTTGTGGGGTTAGGGAGACAAGAACTACTTTCTTTTCATGATCTTTAAGCATATATTGATTAAGAAAGCCATCATAGATAACTTTCCTATCAAATTGCCAAGGTCTACCAAGTAGTATATGACTTACTTGCATTGGAACCACGTCACACATCACTTCGTCTTTGTACTTTCCGATGGAAAATGTGATCAAGGCCTGTTTAGTCACCTTCACTTCGCCACATTCATTCAACCATTGAAGCTTATATGGGTGTGGATGCTTCAACGTGCGCAAATTCAGCTTCTCAATTACCTCGTTACTCACAACATTAGTACAACTCCCACCATCAATAATGAGGCTACATACTTTACCTTGCACCAAACATCGCGTATGGAAGATATTTTCTCGTTGTTGTGTGTCTTCCACCTTGGCTTGTATGTTTAAAACTTTCTTGACCACCAAGAGCTCTCCGCTTTCTGCCTCGGTTTGCTCCAAGTCCTCTTCATCATCCGAAACATCCTCCTTTTCATTTTCAGACTCTATTTCACCACTTTCATGAAGAAGCATAACTTTTTTGTTTGGGCATTGTGAAGCAATGTGCCCCACACCTAGACAACGAAAACATTTAATTTCACGAGTTCGTGTAGGGGTAGAAACGATACCTTTGCCTTTGCCCATTTCCCTACCTTTTGTGGCATCATCTTGGTTCTTTAAAGGTGTAGAAAAGGTACCTTTAGATGTCTCCCCTTTTGGCCTATGAGAATATTGAGAGTTGGACGTACTTCCCTTAGAAAAACTATTTCTTCTCCTCAATTGTCTTTCAACTTTCATGCCGTATGAACCATCTCTTCAAGGTCTAAACAATATTGCAACTCCACGACATTAGAAATATCTTGATTCAAGCCACTCAAGAATCTTGCCATTGTTGCTTCCCTATCTTCTTCAATATTTGCTCTAATCATGGCAATCTCCATCTCTTTGTAATAATCATCCACAGACTTTGCTCCCTGATTCAAAGATTGTAATTTGCGATACAAGTCTCGAAAATAGTGAGAGGGAACAAACCTTTTACGCATAACAGCCTTCATTTCAACCCATGTAGAAATAGGCCTTTCTCCATTTCTTCTTCGGTTGGTGACTAATTGATCCCACCATACTATAGCGTAATCTGTGAATTCAATTGCTGCTACTTTCACCTTTTGATCCTCGCGATAATTATTACATGCAAAAATCAGTTCAACCTTTTTTTCCCAGTCCAAATACGCTTCTGGATCACTCTTTCCTTGAAATTGTGGAATTCTCATCTTAATGTTGTTGAGTCCTCTATTAGCACCATGGTTTCTTCTATGCCTCCTTCTTTCAGATCCTCTATCCCATTCATCATTTTGAGCGTCATCTTCATGATTTTCATCAGAAACTTGTGATGGTGGTGGAGCATGAGGTCCACGTGCCTCCAATCTATCCATTCTTTCATGGATTTGATTAAACTCGTCAGTCATTAAACGTCGCATTTCGGTCATGAGAGCTTGGACTTGAAGGTTAGGGAGGGGTTGATTATCTTCCATCTTTTAATCTGTAAAATCAAGAGTAAAATATTTCCTCTCCTCACTCCCTTACGTGTTTCACTCAAGAGATGTCACTCAACGCTCGTGTCTCACACAAGAAATAATCGGCTTTTACCCTCAAGTGTTCTCACAACTCAATGCCTTTTACCTCTCTATTCCTTGTGGAGCTCAATTGGTAAAAGAACAAATCAAATTAGAGCACAAAACTGAAAGTGTTCAAGAAAATCCTTTAGAACTTAATTTGATACCAACGAGTTTAGAACTTTTAAAGAAGATGGGATAAACAAAAAAAAAAATAGTAAGGTGAGGAGAAACAAAGTACTAAACAATGAGAAGAAGTTGGAACAAAAATGATATAGAAGATAAATTATTGATTTTCAAGCACACGTGTTCATATAAACTTCTTTTATTTATTATTTTTTTTTTGCAACCTTTTTCTTTAATTTTTTTTTTTTGCTGCACTTTTTTTATGCTTTTTTTTTTGTTGCACTTTTTTTATTCTTATTTCGCTCTTCTTCTTTTTTTTTGCTCTTTTTTTTTTGTTGAACAACGTGACTTTTTTTTAATATGACAAAACTAAAAAAATGTAAAACATAAGATAAGATGATAAGAAAGACAAACACAATGATAAGATCAAAATGTAAAAACAACTTAAGAATCGAACCTTTGTAGCTCTGATACCAAATGATACGAAACGTTGACCCGCAAGTTAAATGTAACTTGGAACCTTCGTATAGGATATGATAGGCGTCAAAGTACCCGATAATTGGGACTCCAACACGCCTAGAGCAAGTCCTTGACCCGTTAGTTATAAGAACTAAGAACCAAAGGAATACGAGAACGCCACAAGAATGTGCTCACAATCTTGATAAGTTCTTGAACTATGAACTCTCCAACAAAGAACAAAGCTCACAAAGATGAGTAAAACTCTAAAGAAAGATATATATTTCTCAAGTGAATTGATTTGAAAGTACATAGGAAGCCATCTATTTATAGGCTTCAAAAACCAACTCAAAAGACACTAATTAAATTCAATGGATTAAAGAAGGGACTTTAATCCATGACTCTTGACATTTTGTCTTCAATTGGTAGATAATTCTAGAACTCTTAAACAAAAAAAACGGATTAGGCATTTCTAGGCCTTTATTGGACTCAAATAAACTTCTAATGGACTTCAAAATACATCCATTCTACCACTTGGGCTTAGTACTAGCCCATAATATCTCAAAGACCCAAGAAAATGCAACTTTTGGGCTTTTATGCTTCCATATTAGGATCCAATGTTTCAAGTCTAGTAACATGCTTCATCACTTGCGGTTGAGCATCGTCTTTGCATGCAGACTCTTGGATATCAACAACTAAGCTCGTAAAAACTTCTTTGATCTTCTTTGCTCGTCCTCTTGTCATTGGGCCTTCACGTATTTCCATGACATCTTTGGAATGGTTTGATGATCCTCCATCAAGTCAGTAACAATCACCAATAAGTATCGAAACATATGCAAGTAAGTAATGGAATCTGTCACTCACACCTGTCCTGAGCAATCCAAGTAATCAAGAAACATTCAGCAGCAGTTGTCAAGTTTCAGCAGTGTCTATCATACGTTCCTAACATACAATTAAGTAATCAAGGAACAAGCAGCAACCGATGTCTCCATACAAGTCAGTAACAATCAACAATAAGTACCGAAACATATGCAAGTAAGTAATGCATTCTGTCACTCACAGTGGTCATGAGCAATGCAAGTAATCAAGGAACATGCAGCAGCAGTTCTCCAGTTTCAGTAGTGTCTATCATACGTTCCTGACCTACAATTAAGTAATCAAGGAACAAGCAGCAGCAGATGTTTCAATACAAGTCGGTAACTATCACCAATAAGTACCGAAACATATGCAAGTTAGTAATGCAATGTGTCGCTCACAGCGGTTCTGAGCAATCCAAGTAATCAAGGAACATGCACCAGCAGTTGTCCAGTTTCAGCAGTGTCTATCATACGTTCCTAACATACAAATAAGTAATCAAGAAACAAGCAGCAGCAGATTTTTCCATACAAGTCAGTAACAATCACCAATAAATACTGAAACGTATGCAAGTAAGTAATGGAATCTGGCACTCACACCTGTCCTGAGTAATCCAAGTAATCAAAGAACATGCAGCAGCAGTTGTCCAGATTCAGCAGTGTCTATCATACGTTCCTAACATACAACTAAGTAATCAAGGAACAAGCAGCAGCAGATGTTTCCATACAAGTCAGTAACAATCACCAATAAACACTGAAACGTATCCAAGTAAGTAATGGAATCTGTCACTCACACCTGTCCTGGGCGATCCAAGTAATCAAGGAACATTCAGCAGCGGTTGTCCAGTTTCAGCAGTGTCTATCATACGTTCCAAGCATACAATAAAGTAATCAAGGAACAACCAGCATCAGATGTTTCCATACAAGTCAGTAACAATCACCAATAAGTATTGAAACATATGCAAGTAAGTAATGAAATCTGTCACTCACACCTGTCCTGAGCAATCCAAGTAATCAAGAAACATTCAGCAGCAGTTGTAAAGTTTCAGCAGTGTCTATCATACGTTCCTGTAACATCCAATTTTCCACAAACAGTACACGTCATAAAATTTCATTTCATAAATAATATTAATTGTTTGATACCACAGGCCCACCAGCAAAATACTAAAATACAACAATGTTTTAAAGATCAAATGGTGGTCTAACTAGCTTCTAAAATCTTCAATCAGAGTGCGGAAGACTGAACAAGCTACCCGAGACCGCATTGTCTTTACAAAATAGGCATCGTCAAAAGTCCAAAGGTCTGCTATTCATTCAAGTCCAGATTCACTTAGCCTGGGACGAACTACCTGCTATGGTCTTGCCTTTATCAGCTTTTCCTGAAAAAGAGATGTCATGACAGAGTAAGCTAACAAAGCTTAGTGAGTTAACAGAGTTCCATTAGCTACCACACATATATAACACACTATCAGCTCCTGCCGGCCAGTCATTACGTCCTGAGACAGCAAAAGGTTGGGCGACAACCCAGTTTGTTTTCCCCTATGTAAAGCCGAAGCCCTACGGGAAGTGTATGGAAACAAGTCATATAGGAAAGGAATCTGCAGAATTCCCTCCTGTGAATGGAGATCTCGCATTCGGTCCTATCGGATAATGCAGTATGCAACGGCAAGTATATAAACAGTCAAGTAAGCAGTAAGCATGATACGTATTTACATGGAATGTAAAAGTGAACATGCAATCAAGGCAATTCAAGTGTCTAGCTTCAGTAATGTCAAAAGTACGCTTCTATGATACAATAAAGTATAAAAGAAAACATGCAGCAACAAACGGAAGTTTCCATACAGTCCATGACATTCACTAATAAGTATCGAAACATATGCATGTAATTAATGAAATCTGTCACTCACAGTGGTCCGTAGTCAGATAATGCTTAACGAGTTAAGCTGTTCAGTTTACTCTGTCAAATCGACGGGTTCCTGCATTTCAGTTTCAAGTCTGACATATTAATGTCAAGTCCGAGTCATACTCTATATAACCCTAGTTATATATATTCAGGTTATTGTCATTACTGGTTATCGAGTCTGAGGTAGTTCCTATCGTCCCAAGGTGAGTCTATTCTTATTAGATTAATACGATCCATCTAATTACAGATGTGTGGCCTTGAAACAAAGCCAATCGTATTTCTAGCAAGGTGTAACATGCCATACACATTCTAAAGATTCATACAGAGTCGGTTAATTTGTTTGTGCTTAAAATAGATATGCAACTTGAACTTGTGAGTTTTATCATAGTCATATTATACTTTTAATTACAATAGGTTGATTAATCACTTAATCTGATTTTAGGAATTTAACTTTGGCCAGGAACAACTCAGATTCGAATTAAGGAGGCTAGATTCGAACCAGATTCTTTCGAATCTACTTGCTTAGATTCGAGAATGGCACAAACTCGAGACAAGGAGCAGATTCGAAGCACACCTAGATTCGAAGACCTTGCTTAGATTCGAACCACAACCAATTCGAATCTATAGATTCGAGACACAACACACAAAGAGAATAGATTCGGACAATGTATAGACTCGAAGCCCACACAGATTCGAAGGTAGCTTACTAGACTCGAACCTACTTAGTTTCGAAGGCATAGACTCGAACACACTCAGATTCGAGACACACACAATTCGAGTCTAGGCTTGAATCTCTCGAATCTGATCATCTTGTTCATCGGTTTTCCAGGTTTTAACTACGAACTTGAACAAAAATGAGGGAGAAATAGTTACTAACCTTCGTCCAAGCAATATCCTTCGTCTATGGATGATTTTCAAGCAAGAACAGGTCCTATACGAGGGCAAATCAGCTTCAAAAGTAAGGAATTTGAGCAAACTCGAGTTTGCTCATTCAAAACCGAAACAAAAGCCAGAAGAACGGTCGATCTTACCTCAAATCCGGACGAAATCAAACGAGAAATGGCAGATTCGTGAAGAACTCGACGATCTCTATCCAATGTCGTATGAAACACGAGAATCCGACGGTTGGATTTGGAGAAAAGCTAGAGAGAAGAAGTATCTTAGAGAGAGAGAGAGAGAGAAAAGAATCAAATTTCCAAACTTGAAATGTGAGGAGTGGAGCTCCTATTTATAGGGAAAAAGGGAAAATCAGATATTCTACTGAATTTTCCGGAATTGACCAACTTTTATTTCAGCTAATTTTGGGCAACTTTTCATAATTAAATTATAACTTAATATAATTAACTATATAAGATTCATGTTTTCGGTTAATTACTAATATTTGGATAAAATTTCTTTATTATCAAAAGTCTGATGCTGTAATTTATATTTAATAAATTACGGGCTGTTACAATCTTCCCCCGTTAAAATGATTCCGTCCTCGGAATCGACTGGGACAGGAATAACTTCGGATACTTTTGCCTAATCTCGCCTTCTCGTTCCCAAGTTTCTCATTATTGATTATACGCTCGGGCTCTTCCTCGTATCGCAACTGTTCATCAATTGCACGTCTTTCCAAGGAATCACAGCTTCAGCGTCAGGTAAACACTTTCGAAGATTACTAACGTGAAATACGTCATGAATTCCAGACATTTCGGCAGGCAACTTTAGCCTGTAGGCTTGCAATCCTACACGCTCGAGAATTTCAAAAGGACCCACAAATCAAGGCTCAACTTCCCCCGTTTGCCGAACCTTACAATTCTTTTTTTTTTTTTTTTGGCGAAACTTTCAGCAACACTTTATCTCCAACTTCAAACGCAATCGGCTTACGTCTTCTATCATGATACTTCTTTTGTCTGTCTTGAGAAGTCTGTATCCGCTGCCGAATCAATTGTAGCTGATCATGGGCTTCTTGCAGAATCGCTGGTCCAGGGATCGGGCGTTCACCTGTTTCCCTCCAACAGGTTGGGGTTCTGCATCGACGTCCGTACAAAAGCTGATATGGAGGCATACCAATAGTCGAGTGATAACTATTGTTATAAGCAAACTTCACAAACGGCAGGTGAGTATCCCAACTTCCATCGAGATCAATCACACAAGCACGTAACATATCTTCTAAGGTCAAAATTGTCCTCTCACTTGCCCGTCAGTTTCAGGATGATAGGCGGTGCTAATCTTAAGTTCAGTCCCTAGTCCATTCTGAAAAGTCTCCAAAAACGAGAAGTAAATTTGCTGTCACGGTCAGATACTATAGACAATGGCACACCATATCTAGTCACGATTCCCTTTACGTAAAATTCAGCTAACTTTTCGAGGCGTTCATCTTCACGTAAGGGTAGGAGTTGTGCTGACTTAGTAAGTCGATCCACTATTACTCTTATAGAGTCATGATTCCGCTTAGTCCTGGGCAGCTTCGTCATAAAGTCCATGATTATGTGGTCCCACTTCCATTCCGGGACTGGCAATGGTTGTAGTACTCCATACGGCTTCCGATGTTCCGATTTGACTTGTAAACAAGTCATGCAATTTTCTACATATCGTCCTACGTCCTTCTTCATTCCAGGCCACCAATATTCCGTTTTCAAAACTTGGTACATTATAGTAGAACCAGGATGTACCGAAAATTTTGGCATATGAGCCTCCGACAGAAATTTGATCACGAATTTCCTCCTAATCTAGGGACCTATATTCTATTCATGAACCGTTTAAGACCATGATTATCAAGGGTCAGCTTGGTCACATAAATAACCATTCGTTCAGATTTCAAGCTCTCATCCCGAATGGCTTCGGTCTGAGCGGCAATAATCGACTCAGGCAAGGCAGACTCCAAAACAACAGAAGTCAAGGCGTAACATCGGGTATAATGGTCTTGTCCGATTTTGCGGCTTAGGGCATCTGCTACAATGTTTGCTATACCGGATTGGTAAAGGATCTCATAATTGGAGAATTTTGCGTAGAGTCGCTCTTTTCGCAGCAATTCTAGCAATTCTCGAAAGAGCTTCGCACGGTCAGATTCAGACTTAGAGTAAATCAAAATGTCATCAATAAAGACTATCACTGATTTGTCCAGCATTGGTCTACATACTCTATTCATAAGGTCCATAATTGCGGCCGGGGCATTGGTGAGACCGAACGGTATTGCTAGAAACTCAAAATGGCCGTGACAAGCACGAAATGAGACTTAAATCTCGAGTCCTTCTATCGTCATAAACATAACGTTCATTTCCTTCGGGGGTTCTAATTCTAACTATCCTTTTTGGCACAAAGGATTTCAGCATTGATCGTCATGAGCCTGTCCATTCCTATAATAATATCTTATTCTCTAAACCACATCGGTATCAGGTCGAAGTCTAAAGAGAGGTCATCAATCACTAACTTACAGGAACGAAAGATTCTACCTATAGTCACAAAACTCGAACTCGCAGTTTCTATATCTAACGGTACAGGTAGCATTATTGGGGCAAAATCAAACAGTTTAGCAAATTCTTCAGACACATATGACAGATTAGAGCAGGCATAGAGTTAACAAGAAATGTACCCATGACGACATCAGCAGTCTCTTTTGCTTCAACGGCTGTCATCTGGAAAGATCTTGGTTGATTCCTCGGAGCAGAAGAACCCTTGAACGATTGCCGGGGTGAAAATGCAGGCGGTGGAACAAATCGCGGCCGAGTACAGTCTTTAGCATGATGCCCGAACGTGATGCAGTTACGACAAGCCTCATTGCGCTTGGGACATTCTGACCTGTCATGACCTTTCTGCCTACAACAGTAGCACCTCACGAACTCCGGATCACATTTTCCTTTATGATTCTGCCTGCAGCGAGGACAAGCAGATCTTGGCGTAGCGGTCACAGCATAAGTTTTAGCCTTTTTCAAAGGCTGCTTATCTCCCTGCCTTAAACTTTCACTCTCCCTTTCCGATTTCTCAGATTTTTCTTTCTTGCTAGACTTGGCAATAAAAAGAGTCGCTCGCTCCGGATAGATTTCAAGTTTTCCTACTTTAGCAACTTCAACTACTTCCATAACACTTCCCGGTCTGCCAGAATTCACAAAAAGATCCCTTTGACGTCCCTCAGAGGGCTCATGCCTAAGTTTCCTTTTTCGATTCTTCTTGGGCTTTGCTAACATTTCTTCCCTAAACTTCAATTCTAACTCCCGTAACCTAAGTTCTCGCAACCTAAGTTCTTCTTCACGGCGCTTAAAGTCAATTTCACGCTGGATTTCTTCGTCAGTTTGCACAACCGCTTTATCCTTAGTCAGCAAGTCCTTAATTTCCTTAAATCGGTCCTCAACCGACATATCAGTCTGCAGTCGATTCCTATCCATCATCAGCTGAATTTGTCTACGATTTTCATCATTCAGCTTGTGAATGAGATCAAATAATTGAGCCTGCTGGGGAGGCACAAGCGTAGCAGCAACATTTGGATTCTTATCAGCCATTGGCTGAAAATATAAAGGAAATAACTATTATTTCCTGATTCAATTAAGCATAGATCGAGTCATAATACCTACGTCAGATAATCACATCTAAGTTTATAGATATGAAGGCAGTCAGTCAGGCTGGCACAGAGTCAAGTCAAAGTCAAGTCAGTATCAAGCAGTCAATCCCTCCCCCATCCTATCAGTCATCGTCAGCCTATCTTAGGTCAAGTTGTGTGGGTAGTCCTTTACTAATTAGGTTACCCTAGGCCTCGGTGACTTGTTCGGGAACTCAGAGTCACATAGTCCATATCATACCAGTAGTTTAAGTATCGGGTGGCCAATCCGATGATTAAACTGCTGCTCTGATACCAACTTGTAACATCCAATTTTCCACAAACAGTACACGTCATAAAATTTCATTTCATAAATAATATTAATTGTTTGATACCACAGGCCCACCAGCAAAATACTAAAATACAACAATGTTTTAAAGATCAAATGGTGGTCTAACTAGCTTCTAAAATCTTCAATCAGAGTGCGGAAGACTGAACAAGCTACCCGAGACCGCATTGTCTTTACAAAATAGGCATCGTCAAAAGTCCAAAGGTCTGCTATTCATTCAAGTCCAGATTCACTTAGCCTGGGACGAACTACCTGCTATGGTCTTGCCTTTATCAGCTTTTCCTGAAAAAGAGATGTCATGACAGAGTAAGCTAACAAAGCTTAGTGAGTTAACAGAGTTCCATTAGCTACCACACATATATAACACACTATCAGCTCCTGCCGGCCAGTCATTACGTCCTGAGACAGCAAAAGGTTGGGCGACAACCCAGTTTGTTTTCCCCTATGTAAAGCCGAAGCCCTACGGGAAGTGTATGGAAACAAGTCATATAGGAAAGGAATCTGCAGAATTCCCTCCTGTGAATGGAGATCTCGCATTCGGTCCTATCGGATAATGCAGTATGCAACGGCAAGTATATAAACAATCAAGTAAGCAGTAAGCATGATACGTATTTACATGGAATGTAAAAGTGAACATGCAATCAAGGCAATTCAAGTGTCTAGCTTCAGTAATGTCAAAAGTACGCTTCTATGATACAATAAAGTATAAAAGAAAACATGCAGCAACAAACGGAAGTTTCCATACAGTCCATGACATTCACTAATAAGTATCGAAACATATGCATGTAATTAATGAAATCTGTCACTCACAGTGGTCCGTAGTCAGATAATGCTTAACAAATTAAGCTGTTCAGTTTACTCTGTCAAATCGACGGGTTCCTGCATTTCAGTTTCAAGTCTGACATATTAATGTCAAGTCCGAGTCATACTCTATATAACCCTAGTTATATATATTCAGGTTATTGTCATTACTGGTTATCGAGTCTGAGGTAGTTCCTATCGTCCCAAGGTGAGTCTATTCTTATTAGATTAATACGATCCATCTAATTACAGATGTGTGGCCTTGAAACAAAGCCAATCGTATTTCTAGCAAGGTGTAACATGCCATACACATTCTAAAGATTCATACAGAGTCGGTTAATTTGTTTGTGCTTAAAATAGATATGCAACTTGAACTTGTGAGTTTTATCATAGTCATATTATACTTTTAATTACAATAGGTTGATTAATCACTTAATCTGATTTTAGGAATTTAACTTTGGCCAGGAACAAACTCAGATTCGAATTAAGGAGGCTAGATTCGAACCAGATTCTTTCGAATCTACTTGCTTAGATTCGAGAATGGCACAAACTCGAGACAAGGAGCAGATTCGAAGCACACCTAGATTCGAAGACCTTGCTTAGATTCGAACCACAACCAATTCGAATCTATAGATTCGAGACACAACACACAAAGAGAATAGATTCGGACAATGTATAGACTCGAAGCCCACACAGATTCGAAGGTAGCTTACTAGACTCGAACCTACTTAGTTTCGAAGGCATAGACTCGAACACACTCAGATTCGAGACACACACAATTCGAGTCTAGTCTTGAATCTCTCGAATCTGATCATCTTGTTCATCGGTTTTCCAGGTTTTAACTACGAACTTGAACAAAAATGAGGGAGAAATAGTTACTAACCTTCGTCCAAGCAATATCCTTCGTCTATGGATGATTTTCAAGCAAGAACAGGTCCTAAACGAGGGCAAATCAGCTTCAAAAGTAAGGAATTTGAGCAAACTCGAGTTTGCTCATTCAAAACCGAAACAAAAGCCAGAAGAATGGTCGATCTTACCTCAAATCCGGACGAAATCAAACAAGAAATGGCAGATTCGTGAAGAACTCGACGATCTCTATCCAATGTCGTATGAAACACGAGAATCCGACGGTTGGATTTGGAGAAAAGCTAGAGAGAAGAAGTATCTTAGAGAGAGAGAGAGAGAAGAATCAAATTTCCAAACTTGAAATGTGAGGAGTGGAGCTCCTATTTATAGGGAAAAAGGGAAAATCAGATATTCTACTGAATTTTCCGGAATTGACCAACTTTTATTTCAGCTAATTTTGGGCAACTTTTCATAATTAAATTATAACTTAATATAATTAACTATATAAGATTCATGTTTTCGGTTAATTACTAATATTTGGATAAAATTGCTTTATTAT
>JAANYP010003380.1:230239-245382 GCA_020465985.1 Centrapalus pauciflorus | reverse complement strand
GATTCGAAGCCCTCCCTTAGAATCTAATGGTACACACTCGAATCTAGCACCAAACTCGAGTTTGTTCTTGTATTTCGACTCTGATCTTGACCCATTCGAGTCTGATCATCATTTCAACTTAAATCCTTCATTTCTAATGCAAAAATCACTAATATATCATGTATAATACCTAGATTCGATTCGACTATGCATATACTTTCATATTCCAGCAATATTTCAATCAAAAACAAGCTTAAATATGCATAAAATGATAGATTCGAGATTCTTGTTCTTCAAAACCGAAACCATAACTTAAAAAGGATCGATTCTTACCTCAATTCGCACGAAATCTGAAATCCGTTTGTAGATTACCGTTGTACTCCTCGATACTTTTCTGATGACGTATAATTCTCGAAAATCCGACGGTCGGTTTGTGATTTATCTTAGAGAGATGTAGAGAGAAAATTTCTAGAGAGATAGAGTAGAGAGAGAGTGTAAACTAGAAAATGAAGCCTATTGCCCTTTATATACTACTTTCGTCATTTTGCACATTTCATCACCCGACTTAACCGGTTCCATAAAATACTGATTTAATCTTAAATTTATCATAAATAACTTTTAAATTCATAATAATCCACAAAATTGATTCTGAGTTCAATTTTCTTAAAAATAACAACAAACTTTGCTAAATATCCAAATACATAATAATCACCCAAATTCAACTTTAAATATAAATTTTCCACTTAATTAGTCAAAATACATCAAATTAAATCCGTGGATGTTACAACATGGGCTCCACCACGCTCAACTTCGTCCTCGAAGTTACTCGGACTCAAACAGTTTCGGATATTTTCTTAACATTTCTGACTTAGTTTCCCATGTATGATTTGCTCCTTTATGATTCTTCCAACGTACAAGCACCATTTCTATCTCCTTACTTCTCAATTTCTTCATCTTAGTGTCTAACACACACTCCGGCTCTTCAACATATCGGAGCCTTTCATCAACTTGCAGTTCAGTATGGTCGGCCCAATCCTCGTTTCCAGTGTTAAACGATTTTCGAAGATTCCCAACGTGAAATACCGGATGTATGCCCGACATCTCTTCAGGCAATTCCAAACGGTATGACTGATTCCCCACTTTTTCGATTATCTTAAATGGTCCGACGAATCTCGGAGCCAACTTTCCCCTTTTAACAAAACGAGTAACACCCCTCATGGGTGATACTTTCAAATAGACCCAGTCATTCACTTCAAAATTGATCGGCTTGTGCCTCCGATCATAGTAGCTTTTCTGACGATCCTGGGCCGCCTTCATGTTCTGCCTAATCAACTGTATCTTCTCGTTTGTTTCCTGAAGTAAGGCCGGCCCAGCGATTGGTGTTTCACCCGTTTCTCTCCAACATGTAGGAGTCCTACATTTCCTTCCATACAAAGCCTCGAACGGAGCTTTCTTGATCGTAGCGTGGTAACTATTGTTATACGAAAACTCTATGAGTGGCAGATGATCGTCCCAATTGCCACCGAGATCTAACACACACGATCTCATCATGTCTTCAAGCGTTAAGATGGTCCGCTCACTCTGACCATCAGTTTGCGGGCGGTAAGCTGTACTCATTGCTATCCTTGTTCCTAACCCTTCTTGCAGTGCCGACCAAAAATTCGAAGTAAATCGGCTATCCCGATCCGATACAATAGACTTAGGCACTCCATGCCTAGAAACAATCTCGTTCATGTAAATTTGAGCTAATTTCTCCAACGAATAACTTTCACGAATCGGTATGAAATGAGCCGACTTTGTTAACCGATCCACGATTACCCAAACTGCATCATGCTGTCGCTTAGTCTTTGGCAGCTTTGTAACAAAATCCATTGTTATGTGCTCCCATTTCCATTCCGGAATAGGAAGCGGCTGCATATTGCCGTACGGTTGTTGATGCTCGGCCTTTACCAACCGGCAAGTCCTACATCGTTCAACATACTGGCCGATATCCTTCTTCAATCCCGGCCACCAAAAGTCTGCCTTTAAGTCGTTGTACATCTTTGTGCTCCCGGGATGTACAGAAAATTTAGATTGATGCGCTTCTTCAATGATAACATTTCTCATACCACCATACTTCGGCACCCAAATCCTTCCGTATACACCTTTTAATCCAGACTCGCTAGTTTCCATATTCTTAATCTGTACTCTAATATTCTCAGCACCGACATTTTCTTCTTTCAAAGCTTCTAGTTGGGCAGCTTTGACATCGTTAATGATCGTGGAACTTAGTATAGTGGACGTCATCATATAACAGAAATCCTTAGCATAAGCTTTCCGACTCAAGGCATCGGCTACTACATTAGCCTTTCCGGGGTGATAAAGGATTTCACAATCATAATCCTTTATTAGCTCCATTGATCGTCTCTGCCTCATATTGAGCTCCTTCTGACTGAAAATATATTTCAAACTCTTATTCTCCGTGTATAATTGGCACTTAGTCCCGTAAAGATAATGCCTCCATAACTTCAATGCGAATGTTACCGCAGTTAACTCGAGATCATGAGTCGAATAATTCTTCTCATGCTGCTTCAACTGTCTTGAAGCATACGCTATAACCTTCCCACGCTGCATCAATACAGCACCTAATCCCAACCTTGAAGCATCGGTATACACCACGAAGTCATCATTACCTTCCGGTAAAGCAAGTATCGGTGCTTCACTCAAAGTCTTCTTTAAAACGTCAAACGCCTCTTGCTGCACAGTCTCCCAAACAAAAGGCGCATTCTTCTTCGTTAAAGCCGTCAAAGGAACTGCAACCTTAGAAAAATCTTTGATAAATCTCCGATAGTATCCTGCCAACCCAAGAAAACTCCTGATTTCCGTAGCTGATTGTGGCGGTTCCCAATTTCTTATAGCCTCAACTTTAGCTGGATCAACCGAAATCCCAGCTCCAGATATAACATGTCCTAGAAATTGTATCTGTTGTAGCCAAAACTCGCACTTTGAGAACTTGGCGTACAACCTTTCTTTTCTTAACAACTCCAACAGTTCTCTCAGATGTTCAGCATGTTCTGCTTCAGTCTTAGAATATACCAGTATATCATCAATAAACACTATCACCGACTTATCCAACATCGGTCTACAAACCCTATTCATCAAGTCCATAAAGACAGCCGGGGCATTGGTTAACCCAAAAGGCATAACCAAGAACTCGTAATGCCCATAACGTGTCCTAAACGCTGTCTTAGGCACATCCTCTTCTCGAACTTTCAGTTGATGGTACCCCGATCGCAGATCAATCTTAGAAAATACACTAGCGCCATGTAACTGATCAAACAAGTCGTCTATCCTTGGCAGAGGATACTTGTTCTTAATCGTCAATTTATTCAGCTCCCGGTAATCTATGCACATCCTCATCGTGCCATCTTTCTTCTTTACAAACAGTACCGGAGCTCCCCACGGCGATGAACTCGGCCGAATGAAGCCCTTGTCCAATAACTCCTGAAGTTGTGTCATCATTTCTTTCATCTCGGTTGGGGCAAGACGATAAGGAGAACGAGCTACCGGTGCAGCTCCGGGGATCAAGTCAATCCTAAACTCAACTTGTCTTTCAGGCGGCACGCCAGACAAGTCTTCCGGAAACACATCCGGGAATTGTGAAACAACCGGCACATCGGCCAAAGTTCTCTTCTCTGCCTTAGCATCAATCGCATATGCTAAGTACGCATCACATCCCTTTGCAACAAGCTTTCGAGCTTTTGCAATAGTCAGCAAACACAGATCCCCGCTTCTCCTATCCCCATATATACATATCTCACGCCCCTCCGGGGTAGTTATCTTTATCATTCGGCTCTTACACACTATGTGGGCTTCATTCTCGATCAACCAGTCCATCCCGACTATGACATCAAACTCACTGAATTCTATCGGTATCAAGTCCAAATTGAAGACTACATTTTCAATTACTAACGTGCAGTTACGGTAGACATGATCTACTTTTACTAGAGTGTTGCTAGCAGTTTCTATATCAAGAACAGCAGATAATCTAGATAATGGCATGGCAATTCTTTGTGCAAACATAGTAGAAACAAACGACCTATTGGCACCCGAATCAAATAAAACTCGTGCAGGCATAGAATTAACTATGAACGTACCCGTGACGACCTCCGGATTTTCCCTTGCTTCCTCTGCAGTTATCTGAAAAGCACGAGCAGGTGCCCTTTGAGACTGACCCCGGCGGTTAACTGAACCACCACTCGAACCTCCAGACGAGCGTGTTGATGATGGGACAGCAGCCGTTGGAGCATTCTTTCTACAATTCCTGCTATAGTGACCCCACACCCCACACTTATAGCAAGCATCACCCTTCCTTGGGCAGTCATTCTGAAAATGTCCCAGCTCCCCACAGCAAAAACAAGCACGTCCGTTAGGGCATTTGCCAAAATGCTCCAGGTGACATTTGTTGCAGTATTGTGGTTCGGTGTTGATAGAGTATGCACGAGCACGACCGCGATCAGAAGAACCAGATGGTCGGCGAAAAGACTGCTGTGACGAGTATTGTGAAGACCGGGAAGATCCCGAGTATCCTCCCTCCCTTTGGCGCTTCGGCGGTGACGGCTGTGTCGGATTGGTGGAAGCAGCAGCAGACCCAACAGAGTAGCCCGACATGATCAGAATCTGCTCTACATTTCTGGCAGCCTCAAGTAAGCCAGCAAATGTAGGGTAGCGGACGTTGCTCATAACCCTCCTTATTTCAATGTCAAGACCAGCCTCGAACCTGGTCACTTTCCTCTCTTCAGTGTCCACCTGATGAGGTGCGAACAGACTTAACCTCGTGAACTCCACAGCATATTGGGACACCGTCTTAGTCCCCTGTACCAGTGCCATGAACTTTGCTTCCAACCTCCGGCGCTCATCAACCGGACAGTACTGCTGAGTGAACAGATCCTTGAACTCAGCCCAAGTCATAACAGAAATCTTCTCCAATGTCAAAGCATTCACCATGGCATTCCACCACATGATTGCATCATTCGTGAACATAGCAGTTGCATAACGAACCATGTCCTTCTCAGCACAGTCGCTGATTCGGAATGTTCGCTCAGTTGCTGTTATCCATTCCAGTGCAGCAACAGCATCCCCTAAACCGTTAAACTCTACAGCTCCATTTCCTTTAAAATCCTTAAACCGACAACCCCTGGGCTTATTAGATGACCCAGTGTTGTCATCTTGTTCCTCATTAATTCCTTCTCTTTCTTTTTCTTTGTTCTTCCTTTTATCTTCCCTTCGCTTAGTTTCGGCCTCATCTCGAGCCCGAAACTGCTCTTGAATCATCTCTCTTTGCTCAGCCATCATGGCTAGCATCATTTCTCTCGTCTCTTCAGGTGTCATTCCTCCTCCAGACATGTTCTGAAATATGAAACATATAACTTATTTAGCAACATGTCATAAATTTAAAGACACCATTCATTTGTCCCGTATGATAGTCAATTTCTTATAATCACTAGATCATAACCTATCTTAGTTCAGATCATTACTTAACATCACTACATATCATCACCTAATGTTTGAGATCAAGACCTCACGGACACTTGAATCTCAAACTACTGCTTTGATACCATCTCGTGTGACACCCTTGCCACAACAACCACCAATTACAATACACCCAGGATTAATCATCAGCATGCAATAACATAATGATCTGATAACCTAAATTTAAGTGCGGAAGCATTAAAAAATAAATAAAGTGGTGCAACAAGTGTTAAACACCCTACGGTGCTATCAGGTACCAAGTCTAGGTCTACACACCCATACATTTATTACAATCATCCAGAATATATTACAACATTTGTCCCACAACATAATTACCGATTAAATAGCAGATATCTTCCAAATCTTCCAAATCGACCTAACTAGAAGGTCCAGCAGTAGATTTCCCCTTTCCTGTAAAAATACAACAACTAAAACGTAAGCTAATGCTTAGTGAATACAAAGATTGCGCATATTATAAATATTTATGAAGCCCAAGAGTAACCCCGACGACAAACGTCGTATACTCTCTTCGTACACCAAGTACGGACCAGAGCCGCAGCCCCTTCGAGCCCAAAGCTCGGCATTTACACATACCATCTGAGACAACGAACGATCGGGGATGACATACTGCCTACCGGACCTGGAGGGATCAGCTCCAGCGTCATATAGCACAGTAACATCAGAGTTAACGATGCGACCCACCGGTCCATCACTAGATGCACAACAATCGAACGGACATGCAACAAGTAAGAATGTGCATCTAAATCTACGCAAGTTAGTAGAAATCCAACTAAACAAGTGAAACAACAGGTCTCAGCAGGCAAAGCTTAACATAAATCAGATATAATCATGCGAAATCTACTGTACTCACAGTGGGTGCGTATTATCTTTTAACCAATATTATCTCTCTTCGGGCTTTCAACCGGATTCCACCAAGTACCCCACTGTGGGTTAAACAACACCACAAGGGACCTGTTATATCAATTACAACATTACATCGTATCATTAACCGTTTAACTCCATAATAATCAAGTTTCGTAAGTTTGACGATATTTTCCTCATTTCAGGTACATGACCAAATTTATACCATAACTAAGTTTGAACCCATTTCAAGTTCATATATTGACCTTTATATAACTCATGACATTTTACAAGTTTAGAGAGTACATTTCTCAATTTTAGGCATTAAACTCGAATTTAATGGGTTAGATTCGAAATCAAGCATCAGATTCGAATTTTACACATCAGATTCGAACCCTTAGGACAGATTCGAACCCCCCCCCCCATCAGATTCGAATTCATCTTCGAATCTGATGTCAGATTCGAAGCCTCCCCCTTAGAATCTAATAGTACAACTTCGAATCTAGCACCAAACTCGAGTCTGTTCTTACATTTCGACTCTGTTCTTGACATATTCGAGTCTGTTCATCATTTCAACTTAAATCCTTCATTTCTAAGGCCTAAAATCAGTGTTATATCATGTATGATGCATATATTCGATTCTACTATGCATATAGTATCATAATCCAGCAACATTTCAAGCAAAACAAACTTAAATTTGCATAAAATGATAGATTCGAGATTCCTGTTCTTCAAAACCGAAACCATAACTTAAAAAGGTTCGATTCTTACCTCAATTCGTATGAAATCTGAAATCCGTTTGTAGATTGTTGTTGTACTCCTCGATATCTTTCTGATGACGTATAATTCTCGAAAATCCGACGGTCGGTTTGTGATTTATCTTAGAGAGATGTAGAGAGAAAATTTCTAGAGAGATAGAGTAGAGAGAGAGTGTAAACTAGAAAATGAAGCCTATTGCCCTTTATATACTACTTTCGTCATTTTTGCACATTTCACCACTTTACTTAACCGGTTCCATAAAATACTGATTTAATCTTAGATTTATCATAATTAACTTTTAAATTCATAATAATCCATAAAATTGTTTCTGAGTTCAATTTTCTTAAAAATAACAACAAACTTTGCTAAATATCCAAATACATAATAATCACCCAAATTCAACTTTAAATATAAATTTTCCACTTAATTAGTCAAAATACATCAAATTAAATCCGTGGATGTTACAATATCCATGGTAGTTCCATCCACAAGCTGCAGAACTACAGGGATTTCATCACGGCTCAGTTGGTCAAAGGAACCAACTTTGCTGCTGAAGCACATCACCACAGAGGCTAATAAGAAACTGTAAGTAGGAGAGAGGTCCTTCCTGAACAGAGTTGCTCCAACTTTTGGTTCTGCTACACCACAGAAGTGCAGCAGATTCTTCATCTGTTCATCTTCAGGCTGTGGTTGATCATATTTGTCAATCACAGGGAGTCGAAGAACTTCCCTGAGCAGATGAGTGTTGATCTCAATGGTCTGAGTCCCATTGAGTATGGTGCCCTTGATGACTTTGGATTCTGGAAGGCAGGCACAGGTATACCAGAACTCATACACCATCTCCTGGTACAGGACACCAGGAGATGCAGTCATGGCGTAGTTCAACGGATGAACTTTCAGAAACTCCACCATTTGTTCGTAACCCTTCCCCACATAGTTTTTGGGGATTGTAGGTTGGCAATGTAGTTGGTGGGCTTAATGGTCAGCATCGTGGTGATGGATGAGTGTTTGACAACATCCTCACCAACGAACACTGGGAGAAAGGGATTAGGTCTGTCAATATGGACAGACTCGAATGGGCCTTGGGCCAGATTCGAGGTTGGCCTACAACAGACTCGAATCAGGGTCTATAATTAGGGATTGACTCGAATTATTAAGAGACCTTTGGCAGAATTCGTGAGGAATTAAGCAAGAGGCGATCTCGAGTTTATCAGCTAGGTGAGTGCCGTTTCGGAGAGAATTAGTTCGTAGGATCGTTCGTGTGTCGTTCGTTCAGCGTCTAATAGTCTCCGTGTTCCGTTGGTTGAGAGTTGTCCGTCTAACCGTCAACGAGGATTCCGCACTCGTTCACGGATCCGCGTCTAGATAGATCTTGCAGTGGTAGACCTTACAAGTGGTATCAGAGCCAGCGGAGTGTTCTTGTGTTCTTCGTGTTCATCAGATACATTCTAGGTTTCTTGACGCTAGTTGGACGGTTTTGCTCTCAAAAACGTGTTTTTGAGCTTAGCAAATTCATATTCGGGAAACACTTTGTGGTTTTTCACGTTTTTGATCGAAATCATTATTTTTCGTTTGAAAAATAGTGATTTAATCTGTAAAACGTCAAAAAATCAAAGTGTTAGCCGTTTTTCGAGTTTGCGGCGCTCGAATCTATAGGGGTAATTAGGGTTTCACTCTAGTCTCGAGTCTAACCTAAATACGCTCCTTTCGAGTCAATTTCAGTGAGTTTCGAGTCTACTTGTTTCGAATCTGTTACTTCATTCGAATTGGATCTCGAGTCTGTGTTGTTTCGAGTTTATTTCGAGTTTGTTACTGTTTCGATTCTGTGCTTCGAATCTGCTGACATTCGACTCTGCTGTGCCTTCGATTCTAAGGATCTTCGAATCTAAGGAGTTCTTCGAATCTGACATAACTTCGAATCTAAGGAGTTCTTCGAATCTGACATAATTTCGAATCTAATTGACTTTTAAGACTTAATCGAATTTAATCTCAACAGATTTAATATTAATTAGTTTCGAATCTATCTAGATTCGAATAAGTTAGTGTAAATCAGTTTCGAATTAAATTAATTAAGTTCAAATTCAATCAGCTAGAATAGATGTCAAATCTTCAGAAATTCCTTGAGATGGATCATGAAGTTGGGAAGGCAAATGTACCGCCTAAGCTGATGAAAGTTGAGGACTATTATTGGTGGAAGGATCGATTTACAGATTTTGTACGATTCAATGATATGCGCATGTGGGTGTGCATAGATGAAGGGTACATTCCGCCAGTATCTGAAGTTGAAGGCCGTCAAAAGGTTCTGTCATACCAGATGATGAAAGAGGATGACAAAAAACTATTTGAAGCTGAAAACAAGGCTTTCTCCATTATCCGTATGGCGTTACCTCAAGATATCTTGCACACATTTCGGACTCAAAGGACGTCGAAAGAACTTTGGGAATCTCTCCAGAAAAGGTGTGAGGGTAATCCACGGGTACGTAGAAAGCGTACAGAGCTGTTGACCCAACAGTTTGCGATTTTCAAGGCTCTTAAGGATGAACAGTTAGATGATATTATCACAAGGTTCTATCATCTGATAACAGAGCTTGAAAGTCATGGCATTGAGTACTCGGACAGTGACAAGAACAACAAGCTTCTTGATGCCCTACCAGCCAAATGGGCTATGTACGTGGCAATGATTAAGCTTAATGAAGACAAATACTATGCTCAATCGCTGGATGACATCGTGGGAACGTTGAGGGCATATCACTTCGAGATGATAAAGGCTGAGACTGATTACGAGCAAGTCCAAAATCCGGCGATGTATTTTGGAAAGACATCTAAATCATCAGTGACAGCTGATCAGAAGAGTGCTACAGCGTTTTTCACCGGAGAAACGTCATCGCCACCAGAGTCCGAAGACTCACTGAATCGCGCGTTCTTAGGGTTAGGAAGATCGGAAGAACCGCAACCTCAAGTCCAACAGGCATCGACCAGTCAGAGCTATTTGAAGATGCCCATGAGCGCAAAGTCCGCAGAAGAACATTTAAATCTGCTTGCTTCCTTTGTGGCAGCTTATGGAAATTGTGTTCAAGGGAAGATCAATGATCCGGCTCTTTGGGATGAAGATTACGATCAGGTCGACCCTGATGACTTAGAGGAAATGGATCTTAAATGGCAACTGGCCATGGTGACCAGAGGGTTAAAAGATTCATTAAGAGAACTGGGAGGAATCTGCAAATGAACAACAAAGGGATAGGATTTGATAAGTCTAAGGTCAAATGCTACAACTGTCAGGGATTGGGACATTTCGCCAGGGAGTGTCAAAGACCGAAGGTAGAATCATACCAAGGACAGAGTCAGCATCAAGGACAGTACCAAAATCAGTCCCAACAGAGATACCTTCCGAGTTCCTCATCTGGTCAAGCCAATCTAGCGGGTCTAATATCCAATGTCACTTCTGACAGACAGCTAGATGGTACCTATGACTGGAGTTCACATCCTGAGTCAAATGCTAGAGCTTTCATGGCTGAAGTTACTGAGAATGGTTGTGATAAAGATGAGCAGACCACAAGGGAAAACAGTCCGATGTGGGTAGAGAAAGCGAATGATCAGACCGTGCTGGAGTTTGCTGCTCAGATGGCCAACGTGGAATCTGATAACTCTAAGGTTAGTCTTTCTTATTCTCTATTTCGTGAATTATGTGCTTTATGTGTTAGTTCTAACGATAGGTTAAATCTAGTCTTAGACTCACATAAGACCATAGCTGCTCAAATTGAAAATTTAAAAATTGAAAATGCTAGCCTAAATGATATAAAGCAAGATTTAAAAGAAAAGCTTAAGGCTGATGCTCAAGATGTAATAGTTCTAAAAGACAAACTGAGTGAGCAGTGTGTTAGGATAGAGCTTATGTATGAGCATGTAGAGGCCTTGACCAAAAATCTGAAGGATAAGGACATAGAGCTAGCTGAGACCAAGGTTAAGGTAGCAGAGGCAAATAGCAAGCTGGAAAAGTTTAGGAATTCGAGCCTAAACCTAGGGAAAGTCTTAGATGCCCAAAGACAGTCTAAGAAGCCTGTAGGTCTAGGTTTTCACGAGATTCCTCCACCGTTCAATGCAAACTATGTGCCTCAGCCTCAGGAGAAAACTGACAACTCAGTAGACTTAGAGGACCTACCTGAACCGACACCTGAGCCTACAGTTGAAAATACACCTAAGGTGACTGACTCTACAGTCAAGGTCAAGAAAGTGAAATTTGTGTCTTCCTCCAGTGAAACACCTGCAGGAAAACAGAAAATTTCATGGGCTGACCAGGTCGAAGAGACAGACACTGTAGATGTACCAAAGGAAGTAGACACTAGTGAGACACCTAGATCTAAGGGACCAACCAAAAAGTCCATGGATAAGATGTCTTGCTTTAGATGTCACGAGAAAGGGCATGTTGCTTCTCACTGTCCAAATAGGAAAGCAGATGTTACCCCTAAGACAGTGAATCAAACACTTGTTAAGCCCTCACCAAGTGTGGCGAGCACGAGTAGTTCTCAGAGTACCGAGAAAACTGGGCAGGCCGCACCAAAACCTGTTGTGAAACAAACACCGGTTAAGGTTGGACCAAAAGAAGTGGTTAGGACAAATTCACCGAATCGTGTCATTAATCAATCTAGGTCAGCACCTCAACAAGTCTATAGGAGCACAACACCTAGCAGGTCACACACTCCAGTTAGGTCACATACTCCCGTTAGACATTATGTTCCGGTAAGAGCTCAGGGATCACAGTCTGAAATGCAGTATAATAAGACTTATTCTAGAGCACCACAACAAATGCCTACTCAAAGGCAAAGAGTGAATCTAAATCACTCGGCACCACAACAGAATTCAGTTCAAAGACCCAAGTCATCTGAAAGGCGAGATGGGTACTTGAAAGAATTCACGTATGTGGACGAGAATGGTATTACCAAGTCAGTCATGGCTTGGGTTCCCCGTGATAACTAACCTATTTTTCTTTCATGTGCAGGAGATAACTACCGGTCCAAACAACAAGTGGTTCGTCGACAGTGGTTGCTCCAGGCACATGACGGGGGAAAGAAGTCTTCTCACAGACTTCAAGGGGGGTAATAGGGGATTTGTATCATTCGCGGGCAACAAAGGAGGAAATATCACTGGAAATGGAGAAGTCACTAATGGGACGATTACATTGGATCAAGTTTATCACGTTGATAAATTGGTTCATAATCTCATTAGTGTATCTCAAATCTGTGATAAGAAGAACTCGGTGTTATTTACTGACACTGAGGCGTTAGTGCTAAAGCCGGGATTCAAAATACCTGAAGATTGGATATTGATGCGGGCTCCAAGGAAGAATGACTTGTACATGCTTGATATGAACAAGCCAGATAATTCGATGGGTCCGATCTGCTTACTATCAAAAGCTTCAGAGACGGAATCGGTTTTGTGGCACAGACGCATGGCTCACTTGCACCTGAGGAAAATGAACTACATAACGAAGAATGGTTTGGTGCAAGGTGTGCCTCTGAAGAGCTTTCAGTTTGAAGACAAGTGTCTACCGTGCATGAAGGGCAAGCAACATAAAAAGACACACAAGTCCAAGAAGCTCAACTCCATAACCTCGACATTCGATTTGTTGCATATGGACCTTTTTGGCCCTATCAACAAAAGGAGTATAGGAGGTAGTTGGTTTTGCTTAGTTATCACTGACGATTACTCACGGTTTTCTTGGGTTTTCTTTTTAGGTACGAAGGACGAGACGGCTACAAAGCTCATCGGGTTCTTAGACCAAGTGGAGAATTCCTACGGAACAAGGGTTAAAAATATACGTAGTGAGAATGGGACTGAATTTAAAAACTCTGTAATTGGTGTATATTGCCTATCAAAGGGCATCGTGCATCAATTCAGTGCACCATATGAACCTCAACAGAATGGGGTGGCCGAACGTAAAAACAGAACATTGATTGAGGCTGCAAGGACTATGCTTTCGATTCCAAAAGCTTCTACCATGTTTTCGGGGGGAGGCAGTGAATAAGCGCGTGCCATAGTTTAAATAGAGTCCTTACAGTAATCATTGAACAAACATGTTAATGAATTTTGAATAAAGGCCACCACTTAACTGGATATTCGAACGTTTGGAGTACCATTGCACACTGTTTAAGAACAAAACATCAAACCGAGTTTTTGGTGAGAAAGGCTGACGAAGGATACTTCCTAGGTTATTGCCCAAACTGCCCAACAAACGGTTTTTAACAAAATACG
Organism: Centrapalus pauciflorus; assembly: GCA_020465985.1. Classification (NCBI taxonomy): domain Eukaryota; kingdom Viridiplantae; phylum Streptophyta; class Magnoliopsida; order Asterales; family Asteraceae; genus Centrapalus; species Centrapalus pauciflorus. The sequence goes on along the minus strand of JAANYP010003380.1, from coordinate 232,023 downwards.
ATGTGTACTGTGGAGGATTGTGTATATATTTCAAAGTCACAAGTTATACACCATGAACCCCAAACTGGTCGCGAATGGCTATTTGACTATGATATAGTTATTTTGAGTCATTTACATTCTCTTGGATGATACTGCAGGTACAATCGAAAAGAACATGGCGGACGTGCACCTAAATGACGATGGCCATATTTTTTCCGAGGACCACGTTGCGAATCTACGTCTCGAGCCTACTCGCGCTAGTAAGAAAGTTTCTAAGAAGTGGCGATCAAGAAGCACCTACCACGAGAATCAGACAGCAAGCACGAGTTCCACCATGAGGAAATGTCCGTGAGGGAGGAAAATTTGGGAAGCGAGCCTGTCTCCCCCTTTGAGGTGAAATAGGATCCAACTTAGGAGATAATCTAAGGGTGGACGAAATAAAAAAAAAGAGACCTCTAGGATTAAGCACGAGAACCATCCACATAGAATAACTCATAGGGAATCCTAACTGGGGATGTGAGGACTCGGAGTCTGTGTAAATAACAACACCGTGTTGTTGTTCTCGATAAAACTGACCTCCGATGGCATATCCAACCTTCTATATTCGTGTTTCACTATGCGCAGGTAGAGCCCAAAAAAATGTCGCGAAATGGCACTTAAGTAACAACTCTGGGGTTGAAGCGATGCGGAGAGGAAAACGTTCACAATTTGAGGAACTAGATAGTGTGGGGAGTAGTTCCGTTCACCTCGAGGGGAGGATTTACAATGGAACAATGGGTTTTTTTAAGTGCAAAAGAGAGAAAGCGACGTCGGGGTATTGTCCGCGCAACAAGGCGAGTATTAGTTTGTAAAGGGTTTCAACACAGGGAGGGCATCGTTACAAACCGAGTGTTTGAACCTGTGCACAGGTTATGAAGCATAGTAGGTTGTTTTTTTAGCTTTTGCCTCCTCAAGGCTTTTAAAGATATTCAACTGGATGTGAAGGTGCTTCCTGTATGGGAAATGATAGGTAGTTGGTTGTATGTAGAACAACCGCCTGGTTTACAAATCCTAACATACGCGGATAGATATATCGCTTAGCAATAAGGCTCTTTATGTATTCACATGCACCTAGGGCGTGGTCATGAGACTCTATCCAAACCATTTGTGTAACAATGGCCTTTGAAGGGGTAAGGAATAGATAGTTACTCTGTTTGTTAAGAGAAAGGGGATCATCTTGTATCTTGGTACCATAGTGTATCGCCTTGATATCCATTTTTGGATCATCAGCGAATCCAGATGTGCAAAGATTTCGAGAAGGTTATGAAGTCTAACGTTCGAGATGAGTGCTACTGTTGGAGAGTTTGGTATTTACATTTCTTTTTAGGGTTACAAGTTGAACCCAAAAGAAAGAAGGTCATGTTTATCCATCAGACCAAGTAGTCTTGCTATTGACGGCGAGTGGAGTGTTTTTCGGGATGAAGGAACTAAGTACTGCCCACTTCAGCACGCCGATTATCAAGTGACTCACAATCTCGGTGCCGGGTAACTGCAAGTGATTCCGTGTGGATCCGACTTTATATCGGGCCATGATTGGGTCACTAGTATTTACTGCTTCAAGACCTGACATAAGTTTGCTGCTGTGTCATTTGTGGGCTAGGTTTCACAGTCGAATCCGAAGAGAGAATGCCCAATATGAAAGCTTGTGACGCGAGGGGATTCTACGTACCTCAAGTCGAAACCGAGGCGGGGACGTTGGTGTATCACGCGAGGGAGAGATCTAGAGTTGGAGGCGTTCACAGATTCTGACTACGAGGATGCAGCTT
>JAANYP010003380.1:0-229977 GCA_020465985.1 Centrapalus pauciflorus | reverse complement strand
TAAGACATCATTTTATTCGTGATTGTGCTTAAAAGAACTTAATCAAACTGGTAAAGGTGGCGACTGAAGATAATAATGCTGATTTATTTACCAAAGCGTTTGATAAATCACGATTTGAGTATTTAATTCAACTTAATGGAATGCGCAACCCAGAGTAAATTGACCTTAGTAGTATTTTATTTCCTTTTATAGTTGTTATATTTCTGTCTTTTTCGGTAGTCTGCTAATTTAGGAAAGTTTCTAATTTAGGAAAGTTTCTATTTTCAGTAAGTTTCTATTTTTAGTAAGTTAGTAGATTAGCTTAGTTTAATGCGTTTTGCTATGAAAAACAAAAGAAAAAAGAGAGAAAATTACAAAAATACAAAAAAAAGAGAATATCAGAAAAGGAGTTAAGTCTTAGATACATAGGTTCAAAGTGACGAAAATTAGCACCGTCGTTACAGACTCTAAGTGTTTAGGCTTTCACACATAATGCAACTAAATCCTAAGTGTTATACTTTATTTAGTTCGATGTGTTGGTAGGCATAATACATATAGGGAATCACAAGGCTAATAAAATATTCTTGAAAAAGTCAAGCGTGTCACTAACCTAGATGTATGACCAATCGGTCTTAATTTTTATGTACAAGACATACAAACTTTAAGTCTAAATGAGGTATGCAAACTTTCTGGGGATGTATGGCAACATCAAATACATCTAAAATGGAAAGAATAGAAATATCATATGTAACTGAGAGTCGAAAACATGCAACTCTGTTGTACGTAAGTACAGACCTGTTGTCTCTGTTTAGATTCGGGTTAGCAGACATGTCGCTTTGTTGTACGTCAGTACAGACCTGTCACCGCTATCTGCTAACTTTAAAGTTAAACCTTAAGTCGAACTAAGACACTTTGTTGTATGAGAATACAGACCTGTGTCCGATGTTTGTCTTTTAAAGAAAGTTTGCAAATACCAACAAGTTAGAATTTTTGTCTGTATGCCTTGATCATAAAAGTATGTCTATGTCTGAGTCACGTAAGATAATTTCCTGATAAATAAAAAGGCCAAGGGATATTCCGAAATGTAGAGTGTTTAACAGGGTAAAATACCAACAATCGGCTAAATGGGTATGTCACGACAAACAATCAAAGGAATCAAAAATTCCTAAGTGTGAAAGTTTAAGTACTGAAAGTTAGTATCAGACATCGCTATCTGATTGAACCTTTCTTAGACTATGCTCACCAAAAATATGTTGTTTGGTATTTAGCTTAGCTTGTAAATTTATTTTTATAATTTAAGTCTAGATTAAATTTTTTAGTCAAAATTCTATTTTATTTTATTTTATTTTATTTTATTTTATTTTATTTTTACCTTAGTTTATTTTATTTTATTTTAGTATAGTTTAGTTTTTACTTAGGTAAAAGGTTAAAAGTTACTGAGGGTGCATTCAAAGTTGGATAAAATATACAATGCGTGAAATATCTGAGCTTAGGGTAAAAGATTTGTCATAGTTTATCTGGTTACACTACACAGTAGAAAATAGTTGGAAAAAGTTGAAATTATTTCAAAATTTTCCGAAATTTTTCTAAGTGTTGGAAATTTCGAATCTAAGACAGACTCGAATGTGAGATACTTCGAATCTGTCAGTAGACTCGAAATTGCATAGACTCGAAGGTAGTTAGTATATATAGGTCAATAGTGAAGTCATTTATTACTTTACTGTTGTCGAATCTATACTCTCGAATCTGTCACTGGCGATCTCGAATCTAATCTCGAGTCTATCGTATTTCCACTAAACGACATTTCGTCGATTCTAAAGCTTTTGTGTTCGATTCTACCTTCAAATCTAGGTATAAGCAACATGATTGTACAAGATTTTGATGGTTTAATACACAAATTTGGACTTAAACATCACATTTTGATGTTTTATAGGTCAAAATAGGGTTTTTGCAAAATTACCAAGTTTGGACTAATAAAAGATCAAATTAAAAGCATAAATCTATGATTAGAACCTAGTTGAACTAATGTATGTGATTTGCTACGTTCAAAATGGTTAAAATTGTGGGTTTTTGTTGAAATAAAGGCCGACGGGACTTCGAATCTGATAATGGACATTCGATTCTGATCATGGGTTTCTCGAATCTATCAATAGATTCGAGATGACCAGATATTCGAATCTGTCCATCAGACTCGAATAGGGTATACTCGAATCTGTCCATTAGACTCGAAAAGAGAGACTTCGAATCTGTACTTTGTTTAATTTGTTTAATTTAAATTTTATTAAACTTGTGGAAATTTAATTGTGTTAGATTTTGTATTTAACAAAGTACAAAATAAAGCAAATTTAAATTTAAACAAGTTAATTGATTTTTAATGACTCTAACATTTTATCTTACTGTGCAGATATGGCAGCTCGTGCATTCGTCCCTAAACATAACATGGTTCTTAATCCAGATAATCATATCCCTGAGGCGCAGGGTTTTCGTGAAGTGCTGGACTTCTTAGCTGAATCCAGAATTAGCTACGCTTTGTTTCAGAACATTCCGATTGTAATCTCATATGTGCGGCAATTCTATGATCATTTACAAGTTGACTGCTCTGTCACCCCGACAGTGCTGAGAACAAGGATCGCAGGGCAACCGTTGGTATTCTCTGCCGATATGCTGCGTCAAGTGTTGCAGCTAGGATCTGAGGAAGAGGAGTCTGGGCCTATTGACTTTCCACTAAGTATTAGGCAAGCGGCTTTTCAACGAATGGGTTACAGTCTAGATGTAACAAAGTCGTCTTACATGAAGAGTGGCCTGATTGGGCAATGGAGATTCTTGGTGCATGTCTTCATGGTCTGTTTTGCACCGAAGAAAGCTGGATTTGATTACATTGTATCAAAAATCCAATCAGCAATGATCGCGATGGTGTACAATAAGAAGTTTAGTTTCTCGCAGCTGATTTTCTCAGAATTTATTCATCAAATCACGGCTCCTGAGAGAGAAAGGTTCCTTTTGTATCCGAGGTTCGTGATGATGTTGATACGCCACTTTTTGCCAAGTCTGCCACAATCAAATGATTCTTTGAGCGTGAATGTAATGGAGAAACGCATATTCGCTGATTGTTCCTCACACCGAGGAAGATTGGCTGTTCCTACTGCTCGTCCGTTGTTTGGAGCTATCTTAGACAGGAACTTTGTGGCACCTGATAATGCCAACTGGGCATGTGAAATAGAAGTTCAACAGCAACAGCTACAGCAACAGCAACAGCAACCGCATCAGCAACCGCATCAGACTCGTGTTCGTCCCCGTGATCCAAGGCGAAGACAAAGAGATACTGCAAGTCAGTCTCAGGCGTCTAGGCCTTCTTCGAGTCAGCAACCAGAAATGCAGGAAGCAGGGCCGTCAACTGTCCCAAATGAAGCTGATCAATTGTGCCAAACGTTAAACGAAATCTGGGAGGCGGGTCCACATGCAAATGAGGATATAGCTGCTGCGTTAGTGGGAGAATTGCTTGAGCCTCCAGAGGGAGAAGAAGATGTCTTCAGAGATGTTGACGAATATGTGCCAGAGCAGACTGGCAATGATGAGTCATCATCTGCTACAGAATCAGAAGAGATGGAGGAGATTGAAGTTGAAGCTCCAGAATCTGTTCAAATTGGAACTTACGGTTCACGTTTGATCATCAATGAAGGTGGTTCGAGAAGGCGAGAGGCCAGGGAATCTGAAGATTCGGATTTTGAAGAAGAAGATGATGCTCCACTACTGACGAGGCAAAGGGCCAAACGTCATCGGTTCATGCAAGGGTCTTCCTCTGCATCCGCCAGTCAGTCAGAAGTTCCCCAAACCCAACCTCAAACCACAGCTCCACCATCACCACCACCTCAACCTCATGAGCCATATATTCCACCATCATTCAACCCTTCTCCCATTCAGTCCATTCCATCCACATCTACCGCCTATGTTGAAAATCAGCGGTTTCTTCAACTCAAATCTCGAGTGGATTTCCAACATGTCCAAATCCTGAGCCTTACAAAGGCAATAGGTGAAATTCAGGCACATAATGCAAATTTAGATAAAGAAAATGCTGAATTGAAGAAGACAGTTGAAACAATCCAAGAGGAGAATATTGAGCTAAAAACATTCGTCTGTGACCAGGCCGCCGAGTTAAGATCGATGCGCTCCCTCATTGAGCAGTTAATGAAAAACCTTCAGGCTCAGGGGGAGACGTCGTGTCGTGATCAAGAAGTACAGAGGCGGAGGGACAATGATGAAGATGATAACCAAGGCAATGATCCCAGCTCTCAAAGACAGGATGAGCCAGTAGATTTTTCTACTGCTCAGGCTGCTCAATCTCAGGGGGAGCCAAGTCAAACAGAAGGTGAAAGAGGAGAGGCTAGTTCTTCAAGGACTTTAGACAGCGACATGATAGATGCGCTGAAAGATATTGAAGAAGAGCTAATGGAGTTTGATTTTGAAGATGAAATGGAAGAGTTGGAGGAAGGGGAATTTATTCCAGATGAGATTGTTGACTGGAAATCTGACGACGAAGTGATAGAGGACGAGGACGATGATGTTGATGAAGTCATAATCAATTCACAACCAGTCACTGAATTTTATGAGAGCTCAAATCATAATGTGATTGATATTGATTACATCAAGGTAGCCTCAGTCGAGGATAAAGAACTTGAGGAGGCTGAAAAAGAGCCATCTAGAGCTGATTTAATAAATCTTTGGTTCAAGAAGGAAGAAAAGAAAGAACAGCTAAAGATGAAGAAGACGATGAGAATTCCAAGTGCCGGAAACTTCTCAGGAGGGATTATTAGCTGGTTCTTTGACAGAGAACTGCAGCTGTTTATTTTGAAGAGAAGAGATGGCCTTCAATACTTGAGGCGGACACTGAAAGCTTTTAATTCATTGCCCAAGATTGAAGTTAAAGAGTTAGCCTGGAAAGAACTGATCAATATTGGAAATGATCCCTACGCGAGCGTTATTGAAAGAATTATAAGGAAAGAAGGGCGATCAGGCAGATTTGAGAGGCTTAAGCCGAGATCAGGCAAAAGGGTCGAGGATGGATCTAGGATAGATCCTCATACTGGAAGACCTTGGGCTAGAATGATCTATAAGCCGGTCAAATGCTTGAAAAGAGTGCCAATGAAGCCAATGCCACAAAATGTTTTGAGAAACATGAAGTGGTGGTACCTGGAGATTGATACTGCTGAAGCTATAATGGAGGATCAAGACGAGCAGGTAATTTTGAAGGTATACGACCCACTGCATTTGATAAACCTATCTAAGGACGACCTGAAGAAGCTTCACGATCAGCCTATATTCTTCACTGAACCATGGAGATCTGAAGCCAGGAAGTTCCAAAAGGTAGTTAAAGTTTGTATAGATGCAGGGTTATATGCAGGTAGTAGCGTCTATAGCTCTAGTACTTAAATTTGATGTAATGTAAATAATTAGAAGCTATCGTCAAGGGGGAGTCTGTTGGTACACCCTGTGTGACGATAGCAGTCTAATCGGTCTGCGTTATGATTTAAGTAATATTCTGAATATTAACAAGTGTTTTGATATATATGTTTAATATGTGTTTGTCTGTTATTGATTGTGTGTTTGAACTTGATGTAACATATTACAAGAAGTTCAAACATAAAAGTCAAAGAGTATGTCAAGCATAAGTTAAAACATAAGTTTCATCACGTAAGTGTTTAAGTGTATTGGTTAGATTCGAATATGTAAAGGAAGACATTCGAATCTGTGATAGATTCGAATGTATCCTTAGATTCGAATAGGTTAGATTCGAATCTGTCAGATGGACAGATTCGAATGAGGCCTTAGGCCAGATTCGAGGTTGGCCCACAACAGACTCGAATCAGGGTCTATAATTAGGGATAGACTCGAATGATTAGCAGACCTTTGGCAGAATTCGTGAGGAATTAAGCAATAGGCGATCTCGAGTTTATCAGCTAGGTGAGTCCCGTTTCGGAGAGAATTAGTACGTAGGATCGTTCGTGTGTCGTTCGTTCAGCGTCTAATAGTCTCCGTGTTTCCGTTGGTTGAGAGTTGTCCGTCTAACCGTCAACGAGGATTCCGCACTCGTTAACGGGTCCGCGTCTAGATAGATCTGTCAGTGGTAGACCTTACATTACTTCTTTCATCGAGATTCATATAACTTCATTCGAGTTTATTACTTCATTATTCGAGTTTTATATTAGCTTAATTTTTGAGTTTCATACCTTATTTTTAGGCCAGTTGTTACAGTCTCCCCCTGTTGAAGGAATTTCATCCCGAAATTAACTCGTGTTCTCCTCTGCTTGGACTTTTGAGAACAGCTGGGGGTACTTCTCTCGGAATTGATCTTCGCGTTCCCAAGTAAACTCAGGACCTCGTTTAGAGTTCCATCGGACCTTTATTATTGGAATTCGACTGTGCTTGAGTTTCTTGACTTCTCGGTCCATTATTTCCACCGGTTGCTCAATGAAATTCAACTTAGCGTCTATCTCCAGCTCGTCCATGGGTATCACGAGTGATTCATCAGCCAGACATTTCTTAAGATTGGATACGTGGAAGGTATTATGAACGTTACTAAGCTCTGGGGGTAGATCGAGTCGGTAAGCTACCAGGCCAATTCTTCTGGTGATTTTGAATGGTCCGATATAACGAGGATTGAGTTTTCCTCGTTTTCCAAAACGGATTACGCCTTTCCAAGGCGAGACTTTCAGCATCACTTGATCTCCCTCTTGGAATTCCAAATCCTTCCGTCGGATGTCTGCATAACTCTTCTGTCGATCCCGCGCAATCTTCAATCGGTTTCGAATCTGGGCTATCTTCTCTGTAGTTTCCTGGATGATCTCTGGTCCAGTAATCTGACTATCCCCTACTTCAGCCCAACAAAGAGGTGATCGACACTTTCGTCCATAGAGTGCCTCGAATGGGGCGGTCTTAATGCTCGAGTGATAACTGTTGTTATAACAAAACTCAACTAATGGCAGGTGTCTGTCCCAACTTTTTCCAAAGTCGATGACACATGCCCTTAGCATATCTTCCAATGTTTGAATCGTTCTTTCACTCTGACCGTCCGTTTGCGGGTGATAGGCTGTACTCATATCCAGACGCGTTCCTAGTGCTTCTTGTAATGATTGCCAGAACCTTGACGTAAATCGGCTGTCTCTGTCTGATATAATGGATACTGGCACCCCATGCCTTGAGACGACCTCCTTAAGATAGGTTCGTGTTAACTTATCCATCTTGTCAGTCTCCTTGATTGGCAGGAAGTGTGCGGTCTTGGTCAGCCGATCCACGATTACCCAGATGGTGTCATAACCTCCAGAAGTCTTTGGCAACTTAGTGATAAAATCCACGGTGATATTTTCCCACTTCCATTGGGGTATCTCTGGCTGGACTAGCAATCCTGACGGCCTTTGATGCTCAGCCTTAACTTTTAAACACGTTAAGCACTTGCTGACATAAGTAGCAATGTCAGCCTTCATGTTTGGCCACCAGTATGATCCCTTCAAATCGTGATACATCTTGTCCGACCCTGGATGAATAGCATATCTTGTTTTGTGCCCTTCATCCATGACCAGTTTCCTTACGCCTCCAAATTTCGGTAACCAAATTCTGCCCATGAAGTATCGACATCCATCTGACTTAATTTCAAACTGCTTATCCATGCCTCTCAGTGCTTCATTCAGCAGATTATCCTCCTTGACTGCTTCTTCTTGTGCCTCTCGGACTTGAGAGTTTAGGTTTGACTGTATAGTCATGACCAAAGCTCGGACTCTCAATGGCTTAACCCGTTCCTTTCGGCTTAGGGCGTCAGCTACGAAATTTGCTTTTCCTGGATGGTAGCGAATCTCGCAGTCATAGTCGCTAAGAAGTTCCACCCAACGTCGTTGCCTCATATTTAACTCTTTCTGATTCAGAATATGCTGGAGGCTTTTATGGTCCGTGAACACCGTGCACTTGGTTCCATACAAATAGTGCCTCCATATTTTGAGAGCAAACACCACTACTCCCAGTTCCAGGTCATGAGTCGTATAGTTTACCTCGTGAATCTTGAGCTGTCGTGATGCATAAGCGATGACCTTGTCCCTTTGCATGAGCACACAACCTAATCCGTTGTGCGAGGCATCACAGTAGACTACAAAATTTTCAGTCCCTTCGGGTAGGGACAGAATTGGTGCACTACACAACCTCTGCTTAAGCAGCTGAAACGCCTTTTCATGCTCTTCACCCCAGACGTATTTCACATCCTTACGGGTCAACTCCGTTAAGGAACCTGCTATCTTCGAGAAGTTCTCAATGAATCGCCTATAATAACCGGCAAGTCCTAGAAATTGGCGGACTTCTGTGGGGGTTCTAGGGATTGCCCAGTTCTTTATGGCCTCGATCTTTGATGGGTCAACCTGAATTCCCTGACTGTTGATCACATGCCCAAGGAATTTTACTTCTCGCAACCAAAATTCACATTTTGAAAATTTGGCGTATAGCTGCTCTTTCTCTAACAACTCCAAGATCAACTTGAGATGTTGTTCATGCTCTTCTTTACTTCTGGAATAGATTAGGATATCGTCTATGAACACTATTACAAATTTATCCAGATATGGTTTACACACCCGATTCATGAGGCCCATAAATACGGCTGGTGCGTTGGTTAAACCGAATGGCATCACCTGGAATTCGTAATGTCCATAACGAGTTCTGAATGCCGTCTTGGGGATATCTTCTTCCCGAACTTTTACTTGATGATAACCGGAGCGCAGATCAATCTTTGAGTAGAAGCTAGATCCCTGTAGCTGGTCGAACAGGTCATCAATCCTAGGGAGAGGGTAGCGGTTCTTTACCGTTAACTTGTTTAGCTCTCGGTAGTCTATGCACATTCTGAAGGATCCGTCTTTCTTTTTAACGAACAAAACCAGAGCTCCCCAAGGTGAGGAACTTGGTCGAATGAATCCTTTATCCATCAATTCTTGCAATTGACTGGATAGTTCTTGCATCTCAGAAGGTGCGAGCCTATATGGGGCTCTTGCGACCGGTGCAGCTCCTGGCACCAAATCGATTTGAAATTCTACTTGCCTAGCTGGAGGAAGCCCAGGCAAGTCTTCCGGGAATACCTTCGGGTAGTCACGTACTACTGGAATATCTTCAAGTCGTTTTTCCTTCGACTCTTTTTCTACGATCTGGACCAACACTGCATGACAACCCTTCCTAAGACATTTTAATGTTCTTAGGCCGGATATGACATTCAATTGTCGGTTCTTCTTTTCCCCTTGGACCGTGAGGACTTTCTTCTTACTGAGTGGTATTCGCACCACTTTCTTACCACACAAAATCTCAGCCTGGTTATGTGACAACCAGTCCATACCAATCACCACGTCAAAACTTCCGAGCTCTATAGGCATTAAGTCTATCTTAAAGGAGTGATCTGCTAGCTTTAGTGTGCATTCCTTAATGATACTACTTGCCTTTATTATTTTGCCATCCGCCAGTTCTATTGTATATGAGTTGTCTAAGGGAAGAGTAGTAACATTCAACTGCTGGCTAAGCTTATCAGATATAAAGCTCCTATCAGCCCCAGTATCAAAGAGTACGTAAGCGTAAATATCGTTTAGGAGAAACGTACCTGATACCACGTGGGGGTCCTGACGAGCGTCTCCTGCTCCCAACACAAATGCTCTCCCCTGAGCTCCTCATTCGTTCCTCAATTTCGGACACTCACTCTTGATGTGTCCAGTTGCGCCACATTCGAAACAGCCCCTCGGGTTGCTACCACTGGCACCCGGGGCTCCAGATCTACAATCTTTGGCCATATGGCCCAAACGTTTGCATTTTCCGCATTGGGTTGGACAGGGGCCAGGGTTGTGGTGGAAGGTGCATTTGGTGCAAAAAGGCTTGGTACCGGTATAGCCTCTCCTTGGCTCAACTCCTGCTACATAGGCTTTAACGGTCTCGGGCTTCTTGGACTGTGAACCCGCGTTCTTTCCGGTCTTTTCTTCCCACTTTCTCTTGTTTTCTCCGGCTTTGGCTTCGTTCCTCCGGGATACCTGGTCCATAAGATTGTTGGCCATTCTGATGGCGTCCTGTATGGTGGATGGGTTGGAGGCTGTGACGTTTCCTTGTATTTGAGGAGCGAGTCCCCAAATATAGCGTTCAATCTTCTTGTATTCCGGAGTTACCATTTGCGGACATAGGATACTTAGTTCATGGAATCGGTTGGTATATCCTGCAATGTCCGTTCCTTTCATTGATAAGTTCCAGAACTCCGATTCCATTTTCTGGAGTTCGTTTCTCGGACAGTACTCGTCCGTCATCATCTGTTTCAACGTGGACCACGTGAGCTGGTAGGCTTCGTTAATACCTACAGACTGGACGTAGGAATTCCACCATGTGAGAGCGCTATCTTGCAAGGTGTGAGTAGCAAATTTCACATTGTCTCCTTCAGCACACCCGCTGACACGATATACGGATTCTAATTTTTCAAACCAACGGATCAAACCAACTGCTCCTTCGGTTCCATTGAAACACCGGGGTTTGCAACTTAAAAACCCTTTAATTCCACACCCTTTTGGGTGGGTCTCAGTTCCTCCCGTGGTGCGGCTAGCACCACCATCCCCATTGGCTGAATTGTTCCTATTTGCCTCATATGTGGCTATAGCAGCAGCCACTCTCTGTGCGACTAACTCTTCAATGTCAGCTGCGTTCATTGCTCGTTTTGGCGGCATTATCTTGAAGTTTGAAGAAAATCATAGTGTAAGAAGTTGAATCTTAAAGATGCAGCACAATACTATAATCATCAAGCACAATCTCATACATATCTTGGGAATTTTCATTAATCATTCGAAATTTTTCTTACATTAGGGGCGGGTTATTACCCGAAAATTTTTATCCTATGCTATTACATGATATTTTTCCTACTAATACAAAGGAAATGGAAAAGTACTAGGTGTGGGAGTGATCAGGGGTCTCTCCCTTTTCCATCGCACTGAGGCGCTGCGTCAGCTCCTCGACCCGGGCTTGGCTTTCGGCTAGTTGCTGCCGAAGCTCATTCAGTCCGTCCTGCTGTATAGCAAGGGCGTGCTGATTGGCCCAATATATGTTGGAGTTTTGCAACTCCTCCCGCTCTAAACGAGCGGTCATCTCCCCGATATCCAGGTTAAGTGACCGAATCTGGTGGTCATGCCTGGTAGACCTTGCGACCAAAAGTGGTATGGTCTGATCGGCAGGCTCTTGGGTGAGCGATGAGACAGGTGCGGAGGATGGTCATCCGATCTCAAAAGTAGGAGGAATTCCTTCCATCTGCCTCCACTCGCGGAGGGTCTCTGGTATCCAGGTCCATCGTCGGGCGTCTACCCGTCGGTGTGGTGTCGGGGGATTGGGCTGGGGAGTCGGGACAGGAATAGACTCCCTTCTTGGTATGTTTACCCGTTTCCGGGGTGTGTACAACATCTTTGGGCCGTTAGGGTAAGGCCTATACGGCTTATATGATGGTTCGGCCGGGTGGTATGGGACGCGAGCAGGGACCGTCGGTGGTGAGGGATCCTCTTCCTCCATAGGCTCTTCTTCGGATTTCCTCTATCGGATCTTTCGAGGGGTCCTCCTCCTCCGAGGTTTCTTCTTCTGGAAAGACTTCCGTGGCCGTGGGACTTGCGGGAGTGTATTCCTCCTCTGAGTCAGATAGAATGATAGTTTCTGGATGGTTCATAGTTTCTGCTAACAAGGTTCATTTGTAATCTTTTAGTTAGTTACAAAAACATTCTTAAAATCAGCAAATTTTATGTGCAGTTATAGTCTAGGGTACTAATGCAACCTAGTTCACTATAACTATGGCTCTGATACCAATCTGTCACACCCTGCTACCTTGGTTGGCAGCGAGACGTGACGAGTGCGGAAGCGTAACCATAATTATAACGAACGACCACTATATGGACGTTTTCGAAATATTACATCATTAGAATTTAAAAATGTATTAATGTTTTACAAAATGAAAGGAATGAAGTTCGCGTAATACAGAGATTCTGATACATAATTAATGCGTCCAAAAATAATGCAGTCAAATCTCCGTTAGTTTCGAAATATGCATGCGACTCCATGAAATGCGGAAGCTTGAAAGTTGGTGTATCCGAAGGCACACTTGCCTTAATTACCTGAAAATACATACTAAAATACGTCAACAAAAATTGTTGGTGAGTTCATAGGTTTACGCGAAAAGACCAGTTGCATGGACATTATCAGATGAGTTGAATTTATAAAATCATAAATTCCATGAGATGTATTACATAAACCATCATGTCACCGAAGCTTAATTAGAATGAGATTGCCCCGAGCAGTATTCCCATACGTAATACCGTGTGTTGAATATATATGCACCCGCAGTTAGCTAAACCACTAACCCGAGTGGGGGACATGACTCCCAATAGATCTATCCACAATATATTCGCGCTTGCAAACAAATGCAACTAACGATTTCATGATATAAGGGCGGAAATCACATATGTAATACATAATAGAATCGAGAAGTTTTTGTGTCCATATAAAAACAATGCATGTATTTCATCCCAAAACATAATAATATGAAAAATGGGACTATGAAGACTCACCTTGTTGATTTTTGATGGTGTTTTTGGATCTGAGTTGAACACTTGTTTGAATGGTTGAGACTCGTCCTAATATTTTTACGAGTTCGGGTCAATATCATCATAATACGTGTTTGAATATTTTATGTACTTGTGGGTGATGTATAAATAATTTCGTGGGATTTTATATGTTGATACTGATTTTGTAGTTATGTTCAAGTAATTTATTTAAAAATATAATTTGTTGTATTAATTCCGATTTACACAAATGATTTTAAGTAGTTTATTTCCAAGGACATTTTGATGCATGCATGCATACGTATGTACATATGTATTGATATATATACGAAAATGAATACATATATATACGAGCATGTGCATCATTATGAAAGGGTATTCATATATTTTGCATGGAAAATTTCACGAGTATTATGAAAACCGAGTGGTAAATGAAAAGTATTATATTTTAGTAAATATATTTAATTTTTCATGTTTTATAAATTTTTAAGGTGGAAAATAAAGTAAATAAGAAAAACTTACAAAGGTTTGAAGAACACTTGAAATCCTTAAATATGGTTGGCCGATTTTCTTTCTTGAGAGAATATGTGTGTTGGTGTGATTTTTGGAAATGGGTGTTGGCCTCTACTTATAGAAGAAAAATCGGTTATTTAAATTAATGATAAAGAAATTTAAAATAATTATGATGATGAAAAGTGAAAAGGTAAAACCGGTTGAGTGTTTATCAAAAAGGTGTGGCCGATTGTTATGATTGTATGTTGTATGTTGTTTATTAATATAATAATACAAAAGTAAAAGTTAGTTGTCGTTTAAAGGACAACTTACTTTTTAGAGTGATAAGTAGTATGGCTTTTCAATTTTTTTATTAATAAAAGTACAAAAGCATGCACGAAAAGGTGGTAGTAATAAATACCGATATATATATATATATACATACTTAGAAATTTTTTCTGGAATGTTAAACTCGATTCAAGTGTGAATCGAGTTTGTTGCAGTGTCAATCGAGTTTTATAACATTATGCCCGAGTTTTATCATACTTTGATCGAGTTTTATGCCTTTGTCGTTCGAGTTTCATCTAGCTATAGTCGAGTTTTATACAACATTGCCCGAGTTTCTTGCTTCTTTATTCGAGTTTCATCCCTTAGAAATCGAGATTTGTATCTTCATCATTCGAGTTTTATACTGCATCATCCGAGAAAATTGTTTCTTTATTCGAGTTTCATCAAAGTGTTATTCGAGTTTAGATCTTTACTAATCGAGTTTCATTATATCATTATTCGAGTTTATTACTTCTTTCATCGAGATTCATATAACTTCATTCGAGTTTATTACTTCATTATTCGAGTTTTATATTAGCTTAATTTTTGAGTTTCATACCTTATTTTTAGGCCAGTTGTTACATATGATATGGAAATTTAGTGTTAAAATTGAAAAGAAATAAAAGGTGTAGGTAAAGGGTGTAAAATGTAAATAAACTAAACTCATAATATTAAAATATGTATCATCAGATGATGAATCATTTCAACACTCTGCTCTCAAAAACACTTCATGCAAACATCACACACACACACACACACACACACACACAGACTCTCTTTCTAGTCTCTACAACTCTCTACAAATTCAAGATATTGAAGCAAGACTTCACAATAGATCTTTTGGATATCGTCAAGCAAACAAGAATAAGAAACTTTCAACAACAAATTTGAGGTAATTCGAGTTTAAATTCAAGAAAAACAAGTCATTGGGTGTTGCATGTGTGTGTTACGGCCCATTTGCAACAACAGTGGCCAAACATGCGTTCATAAAAAAAACATCAATTGATGTTTAAAACATGTAGAAATTACCATCATTTATAAGTTATTATCTTGTGTTTAAATGAATTAACGTAGCAAAAACGGAGTTAAAATTAGGATCGAGAGACTTTAAGTCTCGACCTTAGCATGGTGGAGTTGACTACGACACCTTATCTTAACATACATTCATGTCACTTAAGATTATCAAAACACTACCATATTACTACAACAATCCATAACTGCTTAATACAGCACAAGGAAACTAAAATATACAAATCAAATAAAGTCAAATGCATTACTGTGCTACAAGGTTTCAGGCTAACTTCTACATACTCAACGTTTATGACAAAGTACCCAGTAGATCCCAATGGAACCACAATTATTTAGTTACCAGTTTTGAGCATTAGATTCTTCAAGTAACTTCAAGTGTTGACTTAGCTAGATGATCCCGTAGCAGACTTCCCTTTCCTTGAAAACATTTAGCTACTGATGGGTAAGCTTATGCTCAGTGAGTACAAAGATTTCATATTCCACAAAGTTTTTATGCAACACATATGAGCCATACCGGTGACAAATGTCGTGTACCCCTTCGTACACGAAGTACGAACAAATATGAGCATACAACTCCATTGTGCATCTTGCATAGATAGATAAATCAAATGAGATGAAAATTTACCATCAATGATACTACACCCATCCTTCGAGATCTCATAGAGATCAGCTCCAAGTCATATAGCATTGGTAACTCTAACATCCACAAAGTTAAGGTACTAATTATAATTAACTAAAACTACTAAATGAATTGTATTTAGTTGTTCAATTACGATTAGAATTTAAAATTTAACCACGAGCTTCAAATACTTGTACCATATGCTTTAATGCATTGTAAGTCGCAAATACATATATATATATATATATATATATATATATATATATATATATATATATATATATATATATATATATATATATATGTACAAGTCCTTAAAACCTATGATCTTAAAGCCATAGTACAAACTCTTAAGCTTATATGGGTGTTAATGAGTTACTTCTAAGAGTTTAGTGGTCAAAATCTGAAATATGAGACTTGGGGGGTGTGGGGGGGGGGTTAATTGCAAGTATTTGACCAACTGAGAGGGCCACAAAAACCACCCAATCGGTGCTTGCCCCTTCCATTTCTTCCTTCTCAATTTCCCTGCATATTAGAGCTTCCTTTTGGGGCTGTGAAAACTCTCTTGTAAGCTTGGCAAATTGAGTTCAAAGCTATTGTGCAATTGCATAGAACAAAATCAAGGTAATCTTTATTTTATGTTTTAAGTGTTTATGTATTCCTCTTCATCCTCTTCCTAGCCTAACAATCTTCATGGTAAATGGGTGGTGAACCCAAAGTATGGTGGTTTAAAGTGGGTTAATGATAAATGGTCAATTGCTAGTGGTTTTAATCATATAAACACAAGAACATAAAGAAAACCATGAAAATTGGTTTTATTTTGAAATAGGTTAATAAAGAATTGAAATGATGAAATGAGTTGAATTATTGTGTAAGGATGCTAACATATGTTTATATATGTTTATAATAGCCAACTATTGCATAAAGGTAATCGATTTTCGTGATTTAGTATGTTGGAAACGAGTTGGGAATGAAGGAGCTTTGGGCAGGAAGTAAAACCGAAAGCAAAATGTGCAAGTCTGTAGGCGACTCGTCGAGTCGACCCTTATGACTCGTCGAGTCGATGCTACTGGAATGAGAAAATTGTTCTGATTTATTGGACTCAGCGAGTCACCTAATTGACTCGGCAAGTCAAGCCCCTGTACAAAAATCATGTTTTAAGTCTTATAAAGCTAGTATAAGTTTATGTAAACCTTATATACTTATATAATACATGGATTAACATTAAATACTACCCAAAAGACTACAAAAACAACCAAAACAAGCAACAGTATAAATAGAATTCAATAACTCAAACCAAAAACATTTAAACACTTCCAATGGGCTTCCAAGCCTTATGTTATGATACAATAAACTTATAAATACTTTGAACATCAATGTTTGATAGGTGTGGACCTAAAAGGAGTATCGATTACCGATGTTGGGAGCTAAAAGCAAAGTTGAAACCTTAAGGAGCTTTTGGAGGCTACCACTATATAAAGGCTACTTTTAGCCTATCTTGTTGTTCGTTCTTATTGATGTGTGTGTTGCATACATATTTACACTTTTACCTTCATTTATGACATTGTTCATATATCTTGGGCATCATCCTCTCATTTGATGCAACACTGGCCGACAATTAATTATATGATCTTGACCTATGGCCATGGAGCCTTGTTTGATACCATCACTTTTATACATTGACACCCTTACTATACATTGATGATTCCTTTTATACTTACCATGCTTATACTTGATAAAACCCATTGTTGAGCTATGCTCATTCATTTGGCCTCACTAGAAGTCCAGGTTATTATTTATATTTAAACGCCTTACTGCGTGTTTGTGCGTATAAATTCCTACACCGGATAAGCTTACGGTGTAGGTGACCGGACTTTGGGTGCCGGTAAGGGTTGTCTAGATTCGGTTCAAATCCGGGCTGACAGCGCGGGTTCTCGAGTTTCCCTCGTGACATGTTTGATAGTGGGTTTCATTCCCACACATTTTTATTAAGATAGTGCACATGAAGTTTTTATGATCACGTTTATTATTGTTGCATGTTTTATGTTATACACACCATATCGATCTAGTAACTCACTTAGCAAATTTTATTTGTTAATCCCATATATTTCACTTATCTCAGGTGGTGTTAGTAATGGCGAGGAGATGGTCGGTTCCGCTTCCAAGGTCTAGTTGGCCGGAGTTGAAATTCTTTTGGTAAAACTTGACGCATCTCGCTTTGGGATATGGGTAGATCACCTATGCATTCATCAGTTTTAGTTACTTTTGATATCTCATGATAGTTGATGTATTCAATTTCCAAAGTATCTTGTAATTATACTTAAATTCTTAAGCTTTGTTTATACAAACTAAATCAGGGAATATGGACTCCGTGCGAACGGGTCATGCCCGATGTTCTTTTGAATCTAGCAATTATGATAATAGGGCTTAATTCCCTGTTAATCTTCAGTTAACCTAACTTAATTCAATTAAAATATTGAATTATGTTAAAATGAGTTTTTCAGTAACATCAGATTATCAAGTATAACTCTAAAGTCATCAAGTTGATGCACAACAAAGAATACAGAACATGTAAAACATGTATGCAAGCAACAATGTGCATCAAATAATCACTAGTTATTAGAATGTCAAACGAATATGAAACAACATACCTCAATGAAACAACAACTGACATAAAACAAATGCAGACATATAGATCGAAGTACTCACAATGGGTGCATTTAATAGACTTTAATTCAATATTATTTCTCCTCGTGATTTCAACCGAAAACAAAAATCAACCCAAAATGGTTCTTTATCAATAACACACCCCAAATGTTTATTTAATAACTCCACAAGGGACCTGTTACATCAAACACATACTTTACATCAGATTCATAACCATTTTTTGTTAAATATACGCCATTAATCATTTTCAAGTGAATCATGAAAGTTATCAACCTCAAAAAGTCAAGTTTTAGGTGTGTTTATGTGTATACCGAGACTTAGTCTCGGGGTCATCATTGAGTCTCAGACTCTGAGTCTCGGGGTCATCACCCCCACCGAGACTTAGTTTCGGGGTCTCTTCCCGGTTATCCACTCCTTGCCCACCCCTAGACTCTAAGCATCGGGGTTCATTACTTGATAGCCTAGTCTGAGTACATGTCTCGGATTCCATTCCATCACCAAAACCAATTCGAATCCAACAGTGCCCACCCCGTGACTTCAAGTCTTGGGAGGGTCTACATTTTACATGGTTGTTTTTCACAATTAAATCACTAAAACCTTTAAAATTTTGATTTTAACATATAATAACACCTTTAGTACATCAATTTGGTGTTTAAAATACCCGATTTAGGCTGAAACTTCAGCCATAGCTACTGTGTTCTTTACATAGTTAAAACACACACCAAAATCCAAAATTACACAACTTTAGGTTTTTTATGTTTGATTCTTATTCCACAAGCTTCGCAATGCTTCAAATGATGTTCTTAATTTGTAAAATCAAATATGCATCTAAGATTTGAGCATTTGATTCCACTTTCAGTTCTTTATTCAATCGAACCAAACCCCATAAAAATCCAACTTATAATATGATTTTACCTTAGTTTGATGTTTAAAATCACAACAATTGCTTCAAGTCTTTCTAATTCTTAAGTTTCCAACCTTGATTTTTCAACAAGTTCTAATTCTTTATGTGTTGATGATGAAGTCGAAAGTGAGGGAGTGACATTCTTCTAATTATACAGATACATAAATAAACCTTTCATTTTCATTTGTCAATGTTTGAAAAAATTATCCAACATCCCTTTTTCTTATAATTCCATAAAGTATCAATTTCACCGCTTTGTATTTGATTCATATCCATAACTTAATGTTTACAAATGTCATTCTCAAATTTAATTTATTTAATACAATAGTCAACTTTAAATGTAACGAAATTCCCAAATTCATAATGTTTCATTTCATGATCCCAACTTGATTGCATCAACTTCATGATCAAACTAAATAAATCCCCAACTTACAATAATTAAATTCTTAGACTGTTACATTGACCCCGAGACTAAGTCTCCAGTCTTGGTGGATTAGAGACTCTAAGTCTTTGGGTGATCTTGGTGAAATTTACCCTACACTCTAAGTCTCTGGGTCTTATAAGAAAAATGAAACACAATACTGTACAGGACATAATAAGCTCAAATAAGATTACATACATACAATTAAGTTACAAAATACCAAGATTAACAACGAAAACATATGTTATCATAATTTAAGCCAAAGTTTACAGTATTTATTTGTTTTGCGCTCTATATTTGACAAATACATATACATATTACACTCCAGACACTTGTAAGCTTAATATGAGCTATTCGAACATAGATTAAAGTATTAAAGTCTATTAAGTGTCAAAGTTAAAGTACCATAGATATTTAAAGCACGCCAAAGGCCAAAAGCCTTCAGAAACACCGCTAAGCCTTATTAAGTCAATGTAAAGCCTAAAGCCTTGCCAGCTGATTTCAAAATCAGCTATACACAAAGCCAGTGCCAAAAGCTATATCTAGAGCGTTATTAAGTCGTGCAATCAACTCAAAGCCTAAACAGATATCAAAGCCAATGGCAAAGCCAACAGTGCTAACATTGACTAAAATAGTGAGTAACATATAATCATGATTAACTTGAGGATGTGATAGACTGGTAGAGAACAAGTTTGAGGCACTCAAGTGTTAGCAGTAACACTTAGACTCAAACTCTTAAGCAAAGATATTAGTTTGGAATACCTAGGCTTTGACTTGAACTAGGATAGGATATGACCATAACTTTAGGATGGGCATATGAGGTAGAATAGGAATAATTACTTCTTTTTATACATACTATTTACTACATTTTTAAAACATGTCTGGAGCTGGTGATGGAGTTGCAGGTGCACTCAGTCCTGAACAGATAATGTAAATGATGCAAACCATGTTTAATGAAAGTAATGAGCATCAAGCAAAGGTCATGCAAGTTCAGTTTCATGCTCATGATGAGGCAAAAGCTCAACGTAAGGAAGAACGCAAAAAGAAGCAGCATGGAGAGATAGGATGTCGTAATAATGATTCTGATGAGGAGGATATTTCTGTAATGCCTCCTAAGGGCTACAACTTCTGTTATATTAAACCTTGTAAATCTTAGTCCTTCAAGGGGGTAGCTAACTCTATTGAGGCGCTTGAATGGATCATTGGTATTGAGTGTATATTTTTTTATCAGCGGGTGTGTTGAAGAATCTATGGTCGTTTCGCTACTACTCTATTTGAGGGAGGAACTACTATGTGGTGGAGATCTCTAGAAAACATGCACAGAGCTAATT
This sequence comes from Centrapalus pauciflorus, assembly GCA_020465985.1. Classification (NCBI taxonomy): domain Eukaryota; kingdom Viridiplantae; phylum Streptophyta; class Magnoliopsida; order Asterales; family Asteraceae; genus Centrapalus; species Centrapalus pauciflorus. Next base: position 209,627 of record JAANYP010003380.1, on the reverse strand, counting down.
GGATTAAGTCCCTATCTTGTAATGACTTCAAGGTGATTTTTTTGCCAATACTGCTTTGAAGACGAGAAGAAGCGATTGAGGAGCAACTAATGGCTTTTAATCACGGAACCAGAGTATGAGATAGAGTTTACTTGCCTCAGCTTACTATTAGACTACCAAGTGGCCACTGAGGAGCGCAAGATCGATCATTTTCTGATGGGTCTAAATCCAGAGTATAAGAAATTCTTGAAGCATCAAAAGTATAATGTTAGTGTATGGTCTGTCAAGATGACAACACTAGTGCATCATGGCTGATTTCATAAAACACTTGAAGGTCAAACCGATTAGCACAAACGAGCAGATGCAATCAAACTAATAAATAAATGATACTGGATATTATTTATAGCATGAAATAATTATTGAGATTGAATTAATTAATGGGTGATTAATTTTAAATGTCTCAAAGTACGCTGACTAAAAGTATAATATTAGATATTGTAGCAATTTAATTGCCATTAAATGATAATTAAATAATTATTTAGTATTTTATTTATTATTGGATATTAAATAAAAGATGCGTTTATTTGAATTGGTATTATCTTCTAATTATTAGATAATTAAGTGGATAATTATGAACAAATAATTAGAGATAATTATAAATAATCATATTGTCATTTATATATTGAGATGATATATAAAGATGGATACTAAATCAAAACTCTTAATTAATATATACACACACACACACGACCTTTTGTGTGTATGGAAATTCATGAAAAACACACACATAAATGTGTTATACCCCATGGCTAAATCAAAGATACACATATTAATGTGTGTTTTGTGCGTTCTTCATGTGTTTGATTGCATATTTGGCGCCGCTCGATCGTGTCATTATTGATGGATACCGAAAGCTTTCCGTTCGTGTGTTTTTGTCATCAACTACAAGGGTACAAATTTTAAAGCTTTCATGTTACTCATCTTATGTTTTCCTTGTAGCATCCCAATTTTAGGTAATGTACGTGGAATTAGTTAAGTGGCTAATCTAAATATTGGTAATGAGTTGGACCAATTAAAGAATTAAACGTGAAATAGATCACATGAAGAGACCATGTGAAATCTGGGTTATAGGATAATTTTTTTAAAAGATTACTTTTTAAATAATCGTTAGTTGAAATGGGTCCTAACGGTATATTATATGAAAGTTGGTTAACCGGGTAAATAACGGGTTGTGAACCGAGTGAATTATAAAAACGTGTATATATATATATATATATATATATATATATATATATATATATATATTTAACCACATTGTGTCCTTGCTTCCATTCTTAGACACAAAGAAACCTAAACATAAGTGGGTTGGTGTGTGTGGGTTTTGAGGTTCTGGAGTAGCAAAAGAAAAATCAAAGGGTTAGAATTACAATTCATCTAAGCTACCATCTTCATCATCAACCACCTTTAACTTATTTCAAGTAAGCAATATGCTTAAGTTCATGGGTTTCATATCATAATTAGTGTTAAAGTGTTAGGATTATGTTTATGTATGTTTGGACTATGTTTTCGGGCAAATTTGTGAGCCAAAGATAATCTAAAAATTGAATTTTGGGACAAAGCTGCACAGAATAGAGTACGAACAACAAAAACTGTGAGTGTCGTGATCACAACAAAAGTCGTGGTCACGACTTTTTGCGTGATCACAACAGATTGCGTGGTCACGACTTTTTGCATGATCACGACAGATTGTGTGGTCACGACTTACCAGATTTCTTGTATTTGACTTTTGGCTTGCTTAAGCATTATTGTCGATTAAAGGACTCGTTTAGAACCATATTGAGAGCTTGTTGAGTTGTGTTAGTAATCCATGGTTATTCAATAGTGTTATTCCGGGTTGTGAGCCTCTACGGGTAGGGTTCGGAAAGGGAAGTAGAGTCTCGAGCTGCTTCACGTGTTTAGGTGAGATGCAAGTCTTTTCAAGATGCACTTACGATTATATTTTCTAATACTTGCATGATCTTTTATTCTTACATACAATTGTGAACTAGTGTTTTTATATTTAGACTATATCATGCTAGTATCAAAGTGTCTAATCGAGTAAAAGGGTTTCATGAAATCTATGTATTGTGTATCATGAAAACCGTACGATTGGATATTGTCAGCTAGCTCTCGACCACTTTCGGCTCTCCGAAGGCTGCTTTGTGCGATATAGGAAGCTGCGTGCGTGGATTATTCCACCACGTTATTATCTGCGTTATCAGTGTTGTGCTATGATTTCATATTATTGCTTGGTGCTTTTTACTAACCCTTTTATCAGTGTTTCAATCGTATAATCATACTAACCCTTGTATCATCACCGATGAAACACCCATTTCAACATAATATAATATATAATTAAATTAAGTTGGATTAATAGGGAATTAATCCTAATTATCATAACTACTATGATGTAATCTAAAATCGGGCATTACCCGTTTGCACGGAGTCCATATCCCTGACTTAGTTTATATATATACAAAGCGGAAACAATTTATAACTAATGGTGTTTAAGGATCATGGATTGTGTTCATGACGTTATGGCAACTTTAAAAATTTTCTATTTTATAAAAATAACTTTCAATGAACACCATTATAAGATTTTGATAATCATATACCACTTGAATAGTCATTCTATGTATATTTTGTAATTAACTCTAGCCACGGTAATAATACAATTATCGAGGGAAGTCAACTACCCATTACCCAATTATCTTCATGATTGTTGAAATAATGAATTCCACTTCACGAGATTCCTACCCACGAGCCAAATACATGGCTTAATAACTTCTTTATATTTGATGATTGTACCTGAAATATGTGGGAAATGAGGAGTAAGCAAATATAATTTGCTTAGTGAGTTACTAGATTGATATGGCTTGCAAAACATAAATATGCAACAGTAATAAAAGTAGTTATGAAAAGAGACATCTGCAATATCTTAATAAAATGTTGTGGGAATAGAACCCTTTATCGCATAGGTCACGAGGGAGACTCGAGAACCCGCACGTTGTCAGCCCGGATTAGAACCGAGTTTAGACAACTCCAACCGGCACCCGAAGTCCGGCCACCTACTCCGTAAACTTCCGGTAGTAGGAATTTCTACGCACAAACACGCAGTAAGCCGTTTAAATATAAATAATAATCAGGATGTACAGTGAGGCTAAAGGAATGAGCATAGCTCAACAATGGGTTTAAACAAATATAAGCATGGTAAGTGTGAAAGGAATCATCAAAGCATAGTATGAATGTCAATGTGTATAACTGGGGTATCAAATAAGGCTTTATGGTCATAGGCCAAGATCATGTAATAAATTGCTAGCCAGTGCAATGCCTCATATGAGAAGATGATGCCCAAGATATATGCACAATGTCATAATTAAAATTAAACATGTAAATATGCATGCAACACGCATATCAATACTAATTCTCACAACAACAGGCTAAGAATAGCCTTCGGGTAGCAAATTGCCAAACAGGCCTCTTAAAGCTTGATTTTCGCTCCTAGCTTCCCAAATCGGCAACCGACACTTCCTTCAAGTCCAAACCTATCAAAAAATGATATTTAAAGTATTTATAAGCTTATATATCATACTATAAGGTTTGGAAGCCATTTGAATTGTTTAAGTGTTTTCGGTTTGAGTTTCCAAATTCTATCAAAACCGTTACACCTTTCGGTTGTTCTCGTAGATTGTTAGGCAGTCCTTGGTGTTATATTAATGTGTAACTATCATATAATGTATTGAAGTTATTTCACACAAACATGACTTTTCATTCGGCATTAACGAAGAAATTTGTCTAACTCGGACTAGTTTCGTATTTTGGCTATAACTCTTTCATACGAACTCGGATTTAGGTGATTCAAAAGGCAAGACAAATAGGACACATGTGGCTACAACTTTTATGTTTTGAAAAATGGCATAACTAGTAGTGACTCAACGAGTCAAGGGTGTGACTAGACGAGTCGGACTGTTTGTTTGCGAAGGCCAAAGACTGAAAAATGTGGTTTTTGGTGTTATTGGACAGAATTGTTGCCGTTTTTTCACCTCAAACTCATTTCCAGCTTCTTTAACCATTTGGAAACTTACTTTTATGCTTATGGTTGCTACTATAAACAAATCTATACACATTTTTAATATACATACCAAAGTATTAACCAATTCCATCATTAACTTCCTTGGATTAACACATATGAAAACCATACTCAAAATTCATGATTTCTTTGTTTCTTGCAACCACATCTTCAGAAATTACATGACTAGTTGTTATCTATCAGTAAAGGTCCTTGAACATCCCATTTTGGATTCACTACTACTTCCCTATATATATATATATATATATATATATATATATATATATATATATATATATATATATATATATATATATATATATATATATATATATATATATATATATATATATATATATTGCTAAGCTAGGAGGAGGTGAATATACACACACATATACTCACCATTAAAATAAGGAAGAGATTACCTTGAATTGTTGTATTTGTTTGCTTTAATATCCAGCCCAAATTATAGGATTTCTCCAACCCTAATGTTTGTCTTCAAAGTGCAAAAATTTCTCAAGAAGAAAAGTGTGAATTGAGAGATAGAGGGCACCAATTGGGTAGTTTTATTGACCCCCAATTGGCTACTATTTTTCACATAACCCCCTTTATGTCTTATTTACTCAACTTCAGCCCTAAGCTTTATTATTCTTCAATATTTTATCTACTAACTCACAATTAGGCTTAGGTTACTTGTACACTAGGCTTTGGGAGCTTGTACATTTCCATATGGATTTCAATCCACAAGATTTAAAGTGCATATTTCAAGTGGGGGAAGCACATATATATATATATATATATATATATATATATATATATATATATATATATATATATATATATATATATATATATATATATATATATATATATATATATATATATATATATACTAACTCACAATTAGGCTTAGGTTACTTGTACACTAGGCTTTAGGAGCTTGTACATTTCCATATGGATTTCAATCCACAAGATTTAAAGTGCACATTTCAAGTGGGGGAAGCATATATATATATATATATATATATATATATATATATATATATATATATATATATATATATATATATATATATATATATATATATATATATATATACACACATACATATATAACAATTTCTATGATAATCATAGTTAAGTAATTAATTATGTTTCATTTGAGAATTTGATCAATTTAATTATTACCTTAATTGTGAGGATGTTACACAAAATCAATTCTAATATACGTTATTAGGTGATTATAATATCAATCCCTACATATAGATTAACATAAATAAGTATTTAATTTATCAACTAAGCATACAATTAGTAGTTTAAAATATTACTTGAAATTTGAGGATGTTACAACCGACTAGTTAGCTAACACATTGTTTTTGCATTTCAGGTCATCGAGGTAGTCAACCTCTGCTCCCAAATAGAAATATTGAAAGATAAAAGGTTTAGCTACCCAATAGAGGTAGTTAGTGACTCCCAATATATATTAAACTACTTCGGATATGCATGACAGATTACCATGACGTATCATGTAAATTAAAGTTTTAAATTTACTAGGTTTTGTATGTTACATTGGAAATTAGTTAAGTTTAATATTACTAATACCACTTGACGTGTCATGTATGTGGCCTTTTGGGTTACTTTGAGAATGTTACATTACTTGATGATCCTTGTGCCGAGTTCGTATTGATAAAAAGCTTCTGTTACATTAATACGATTAAAGTTTATGATTTTTTTTTGAAAAGTTGATATAAATTCCCAATGGTGGTAACAAAGCCAACTCAAGTAATATAATGATATTATTATTCACACATTTACGTCTAATGTTCGTAAAGTCTTGATTTTTTAATAACTAAAAGTGTTTAAACGATGGAAATCGATAATTAAATGTTTAAGGTTTTGATTCAGATTGGAGAAAATCGACCTAAGGGTTTGGAAACCCATTGGTGATTCTAGGCCAACTTTGGGTTCTTCGGAGTTCGGGATTTTAAAACCTTATTTCGTATTATTTAGTTGATGTTTGGTTGTTTAGAGTGTTTGATTATTTAAAGTCGAGAAATAAACGTTTCGGTTCACGAAATCAAGCATTGGGGATTTCGGCCATGGGTTGAAACCCATGACCTATTGGTTGTGATGTAGTAACAAACCCATGAGGTTGAATTCCTCGTGTCATTTGATTTTCAGTTAAACTCAAACGATTTAAATTAAATGCGGTAAAATCGAATCCATAAATCAAAAGTGAAAGTTTGTGACTAAAATATATACATATATGTCTCGGTTTTCTGAATTATTAAAGTGGGATTCTTTATTAATTTTATAATTCACAAATACAAGTTATTTGATTCGATAATTAAAATGATTAATTCAAATTTGGAAATCGAAAAAATCAAAGTGAGTTGGTTGATGGCTTCGATTAATTTCAGCTATCAAAGGGTTTAATACCCTACTTTTTCGGCTCATATGGGTTATTGAACCCGATTTGAGTCGGTTAACAAAGTTGGTTCGTTTCTGTTAACCTGTAATCCGTCAATTAAATTAAATCGATCTTAATTAAAAAGTAAGTTTTAATGTTGAATGACCATGTTATTGTTTTTTTAATCTTTAGTCTAACTATAAGTAAATCGTAATTCTAATTTGCAAATTAGATTTAATTTATACAATTAAAATTTAAATCCCGTAAAAGTCACTATAAAATTAAAATGAGTTTAATTTAATGGATTCTATAATTGATGAATCATGACTTGGAGTTTAGGCTCTGTCGTGATTAAAGTGTCTTAAGATTTAACCTCGACATTAATGTTTTGGTAGAAGTCGTTCAAAATCATAAAAGTAATAAGTTCTGGATTTAACCCATGTTTGAATAATAAATAATTGTTATTAAATTTCCGATCATCAAGTTATAATCATCGAGATTGACTAATATTTTGGTTTGAGAATCTCGATCAAATCGATCTGATCGGTAACTTGAAATTTAATCCAATGAAATTATTAACTTACGGTATCATATTGATATTTTAAGTAAAATTTATTTAATATTTGAAAGGTGTTTCAATTAAATAATAGTTAGTTGATAATTGTTTAAAGAAAGTTAAAATTATTTATCAATGATAATTTGGAAATAATAACTATGTTTATTAAAAGTAGTTTATGTCCAAGACGACAATGCCAAAGATAAGTTTGATTTAAGTCACGTTTAGATCGTTTGGAATTTAATTACATTATAGATTGTACGAATCATTTTTATTTGATCAAGATTTATTTCAAAAATACCATTGCGAGAGCAAGCAATGAAATAAAATACATTATATTTAGAAATAGAAACTTTATTAAATTCAATGGTAAATTCAAATACATCATATTGCAAATAATAAAAAGAAATAATAGATCTAGTCATGCTAGGAACATAAACTTTTTTTTTCCTAATTCTATTAAGAGTAGATGCATGCAGTTTATGAGTCACCACGTCCTCTGCAGAATTATTGCTCCATTTCCGACGCACAGACTCATCTGCCTTCTTTCAAGCTTCCTTCTTCTTTTCAACCCCTGCACATTATTATAAATGTGAGTGCCACATCCAGTATCTAATATCCAGCTGTCAAAAGAAGATTGAAATAGTTCAATAGTATAAATACCTGGTCTTCTTAGATTTCAGCTCATCGAGGTACTTCTGGCGATTACGCCTCCAATGATCGGCTTCACCACAATGAAAGCATTTCATGTCTTTCTTGGCCTTAGCTTTCTTTTACTTCATCTTTGCCTTAGACTTCACATTTGCAGCTTTAGTCTTCCTCTTCTTGACCTTTATAGCCTTGACCATTAAGACTTCAGAAATTTTCGGCTTAGACACAATGTTCTTCTTTGCAATATTTTGTATAGTATGAAGCTGCGAGATGGACTTTTCCATTTCATTCATGTTAAGCATGAACTGGTCGTACACCTTTGACAATGAATTCAAGATAATGTCCACGACCAACTCATTGTTGATCGGAAAACCTAGCTTCTCAAGATTTTAAATGTTGCTTTTCATCTTAAGAACATGGTTTCCCACATCACAGTGACCAGACATTTTGCTTCCCATTAGCGTCTTGACAGTTTCATAACATTCATGGCGATCTAGTTGTTGGAACATGTCCTTCGACATCGAATCATTTCAAATGCTGACATGTTATCCATATCCTTTTGCAAGGCAGTATTCATAGGTGCCAATATTAGACAATTCACATCAATTCCATCATCTGCATGCTTTCGCCATGCAGTTCTGTCAACTATAGATGCATTCTCATCAGGCAAAGGTTCATCGAGGACGTACAATTTTCTTTCATGCTTGAGGACGATTCTCCAGTTACATACTAGTCAAAGAAATTCGAACTCGTCAATTTGTCCTTTTCAGGGACAGATCGCAGTGACAGTGCATTTGTGTTAGAGTTAGGAGCCATCTACAAGTTTGTAATTTTCGTTTAGTTAATTGAATAAGTAATTTTTAAAACAATACATTTTGCAGTTTTCATAAAATATTGTTTTTGAAATAAAATAATAGTATATAATAATCCTATGCAAATTGCTAAGGCACTATTTGCACAGTATGCTTATATAGGTAGGTTTGAAACCAATTATATCGTATGCAATTTCCCTTTATGAGATTCAAATACATGTTTAATCTCATCTATGCCTTGGGCCCATATCGGATAAGGGAAACCCAATTAAGTTGTCCATTTAACGTCATGTGATAGTTGGCCCAAGACTGCTTGGAATTTGCAATCCGAAAACATACGACTGAAATGAACATCCTGATTATAATAAATAAAGTCTAATACAAGTTAAAGTGAATTTTCCTTGCAAGCTTACGTGCATGCATGGATTTCTAATCTCTTTCCTTTCTCTCCCATCGGAACCTTCTTTACATAGGCTTCATGTAGAATCCTATGAAGCTTCTTCATTGGTTGTAGAGAAAGACATGAACGTCTCACAAAGAGACAAATCTTCTTTTCTACAAAAGACGAGCCTGACAAAAGACATTCCTGTCTTGTACTGCAGAATCTTTGTCTTGTTCTACTTTATATGTTGTTCAAGCTTTATACCCCAAAGGAATAAGTCAACTTATATACTTTCAAATATCTCATTTCTCTTCATTTAAAAGAATAACTTTGGCAGGCTTTAGAAGTTCTATTTTTCCAATTAGTCTTGAACTCTAGCAACTTATCCTAACGTCTAAGAAAGTTTATTAAGACTTGTAAACACATTCCAATGAGTGTCTAACGTGTTCACAACGAACAACTTGTGTTCATAATGAACTGAACACTTAAATATGTCAAATTAGTTAAATAAAATGAACAACTTTGACATAAACTGTCAAATCTGTCCAACAGACATGAGCAACTTTGACAATATGCCAAGTTACAACTCATGAAACATTGTTCACATGACTTAGTCAAATGTTTAAAATTATCTCAAAGGTTGATTGAGGATTTTTTGTGTCTAACAATCTTCCCTTAAGAACATTAACAAGGTTTGACTAAAAATCTCTACCTATGATAATGGACATATTTGATTAAGGTCTTTTTAGGCCTAATAATAGACATATTTTGTAGCAAACTATCTATATTAATAAAAGAAGTGTTTTTTGTCATCCCTTGTGTCATATTTTATATTATTATTATGAATGTTGTCCCATGCTAAATGGTATCATACCAATTTAAACCATTCAAATTTTTGGTTTAGTTATTTTATATTTTTTATGTTTTGGTTCATTATGTTATGTTGTAATATTCGTCCAATGGACATCCATGATTAGAATTTATATATATATTAACCTCAAAAAATATGAAAATAAATTAAATAACTCTATTTAATGAGTTTTTTGAGGGATTATGATTTTTGACAAAATTATTTTGCTTTGAAAAGAGACAACACACAAAACAGATGTCTTGTGAAGTAAAAGACGTCACACAATTACAAACAAGTAAGAAAATCACATACATTTCTTTAAATTGGTAAAAGACGAGTTTCGTGTGTTTTTAGAGGAGGTGGTAACAAGAGGAAGATGATGGTAGTGACAAACCCTCCGTCTCTTACAAATCGTTGATTGTTGATAAATCGTTTCATTGCTGACCACCATCTCATCATGCTGCCAACTACTAGAGCAAGACAAATAAAGACATCAGTGGAAAATTTAATGTGTCCACTGATAGAAATGGAATGACACCAAACCATTGATGAATAACTCTTGGTTACATATCAATGGAAAGAGAGATAGACAGAGACATTTATGAGTGAGAAAGATAAAGAGAGATGAATTGGTGAATGATGGAATTTTTGTTAAAAAGTCAAATTAAAATCACTAAGTTGTCGTAAATCAATCATTTGCCATACAAGCTTCATTAATTTTCAGTTAAATTATTAATGGGTTGAAATGAAAGTCTTAAGCAAGATTACATGTAAAATGTAAGTGACAAAAATACCTTACGGAAGGACGCCACGTGTTAAATTTAAGCCAATAATCTAATTAAATCAAATGTCATTTTTAAGTATTCCTTCTAAAAAAATTTCAACTTTGTGAGAAGTATGAGAGTAACATTAACAATTAAGTTCTCACATTTAGAATACGATTTTTGTTAAATTTATTTTGAAAATGTGTTACTTAACATAGAAAGATGATATGATGATAATTTCAATATTAACAATTCAATACATCAATTAAACAATTAAGCACAACTAACAACAAGATCAGATCACAATATATTGAATGATTAAATTGAGTTGAGAGATATTACATTTAGTTCTTGCTTGACTTGAACAGCAAACTACAACCCCTCTCTCAACCGTATTCTCTGTTCTCAATTCGTGCAATCAACTATTTTCTACAGTCCTTGACTGTCTATTTATATACAAAAACAACTAATAAGAAATTACAATATGACCCCTGAACTTTTACAATAGAATTGTTTTCAACTCTATTTATATTTGTACCCAACAATCTCCCCCTTAGAGATGAAAATAATTTTACAAGTAAAGTTCAAATCAGGAACTTCAATATCTTCTCTTTGATCTCTGAACTTCTATGTCTCTCTCTGATCTGCATATCTCTTCTTCCATGATCTTATCTTTTATTTTAAGCAAACTCTCCCCCTTGAATCATGAATGGCTTTTGATTCTCTCCCTTGATCAATCAATGACAACTTGTCATCTTTTATCTTTAAATCTTCTGTATTTGTCATCATTGACCATAATTGTCTTGAGTTGTTGATGCAATTGTCTTCAAACTACTTAGCAGTTGTCTCTGAACTATATTTTTTCTCCCCCTCATGATGATCATAAAAAATTATCAACATCATGCAAAATCTTCAGAGACGTAGATGTAGCGAATTTACAGTAGCAGAAATACAACAACAAATACAATGACAATTACAATTCAAAAATATTACAAAATGTGTCTCTCCCCCTCAAAATGATATCCTCTCCCCCTATTCTGTACAAATTTAACACTCCCCCTCAAATATATATTTTTCTTTTCAAAATCAATCAAAGCTTTTCAACTTTATGAAAAGTGAAACAAATTCATTTATAATGAACAAAGTCCGGGTCCACACAGGATTCTTGTTTGCACAATAGACATTATCTATGTGACCTACTTTCAGCGCTCAGGTGATGTTAACACTGGTAGGATTTCCAAATAGTCATCATGAAGTCCTTTATCATGAAAGAATCACTCTTATTTGTTCCGGATTAGTCACATTGGACTAGCAGTTTATAGTCACGCAGACTGTTAGACTCGATATGTCCTAAAAGTGTATATAATCAGCTCTAGACACAATGTGCATCAAATGAAGTCGGAGACCAGAGCAAATGTCTTCCTTGTTTCAATATCAATAATATCCAAATGATATATCGATAGAAATGTGCTATATCTCCGTGATTATTGAAATAGAAATCTTTTGAGGGATAACTGAGTGGTTGGTGGGGTTAAGTGCATGCGTCACTGGGTCCATGACGTCTTTTTTAATATCAAGTCGCCTAGGTCTTGATAGATTATGTGGTTTATGTGGTTTACCCAGCAGACACAGTGTAGGTAGGATTATCTTTTCTTCAAGTCCTTTCTCAATTTTCAGCTCTCAACATTTTTCAACTAAGCTCCCTCCGGCTCACTTTTAAGAAATAAATTTAGTCAGCTTTATAATGAAAGCATGATCTGATGCACCACCATCTCCTTTCAATATACCCCTCTCATTTACATTTTTCCTCTGCTCGACCCTGTCAGTATCCCATGATAACTGACACTTCTCCACTAATAGACCTAAAGAACCCACCCACACAAACTATAGATGATTTGCTCCTTGGGTCGATATTTATGCATATCACACAAATTAGGTGTATAATCGGAGTCAGCAGAAATAATCTTAAGCATTTCAGCTCACGAGAGATCATACAAAGAATGATTAAAATTTTCAGCTCAGATGAATTAGGAGATGTAATTTAGAATGAATGTTGGAGAATGATGAATTGGGAGATATCATAATGAAAAGAAATATCTGATAGAAGAGATATGAAATGATTCAGATTTTTGCGAAAGAATTAGCTCATGAGAGATTATGGGAGAACATAGAATGAATGACTTGGAAGAATTATAATAATGAGAATCTCAAAAGCAATGAGATTATGTAAAATCAAAGAGATTAGATCAATTAACCTCAATGATATACTCAGAGAATAGAAATTAAAATTCTTAAAAATTATTCTTTTCAGCTGAAAAATCTTTTTATGTGTGCACAAAATATTTTCATGAAAAATACACACAGTTTTCTGAAAAAGATGTCATCGACAGAGTGAGTCTGAAACTCCCCCAGAAATAAGAACACAAAGTTAGTCAACTTATTAAAAATAAATCAGGAGCAAAAAATTGTAAAAATAAAACTCTCACTTTGTCAATTTAGCTTTAGAGTTGAAATCAGGGCTGGAATTTCAGAACGAGTTGTCTTTTAGAATCGGGTTTTAATCTGAAGTGATTAGAAGCCTTTGTTGCGGAAGCACGAGTTTTAATCTGATGTATATGAAAACCTTTAGCTCTGGTTCTGTACTGAGAAGTACAAAAGCCATTTCCAATGAAGACCGGGTTCTAGTCTGAATTGACTAAAAACCTATACCAATGACGTCCGGGTTCTACACTGATGTGAGTAGAAGCCTGTGTTGTCTGCAAAAATCAACATGTATTTGGTATCCAAATCGATTTGGATCCAGACTTGTTAGCACTTTTGGGTACCCATATCAAAGTGGGTTTAGGTAGCCACTTCAGTACAGGTTTAGGTACCCATTGCAGATTGTTTTTCTTATCTTCTCTCTCAAACTCAAAAAGCAAATTTCTCTTTGTATGATGAAATTGAAAATCTGATTTACAAAAGAAACTTGAATTTGAACAATCAAAATTTTGCAATCTCTTCTTTCTGAAAAACTGTCCGATGCTTGCCTGTTTCTGATAATACTTGGTGTTTTTCTGTGAAGATGTTTTCTGATAAGAATAACTAGTATTTTTAGAAACTTTTGAAGCTTTGATTTCGAAGATTCAACAGGGTAAATCTTGGCTGGAAGTTTTTCAATTATTTTATCTTTGCTTTTGTGTATCTTTAAAAGATACTTGAGTTTAAGGTCTGAAGTTGAATCAAGCCTTAAGAGGTTTAGCTAGATTCTTAACACTTTCTGAAGATAAATCAGAATGATCAACTTTATTTTAAACAATCTGAAGAAACCTTAACCTCTGATTTATTTGATGAAGGGGAAACAGTAAATTGTTTCGAAAGATGAACGATTTGATCTTCTAATCCTTTATTTTTAACAAAATATGATTTTCTTTCATCTTCAAACAATTTAAGTTTCGCTTCGAAATCTTCTTCTTTAAGTAAGAACTCACTTCTTTCCTTCTCAAACAAATCTTAGTTAATGAAAACTCCTTTTCAAGAGCAAAAAATTCTTCAGAATTATTTGAAACATAAGTTTGATCAGAATGATTTGTCTTTGAAAGGGTTGCTTCAAGATCTTTAACTTTCTTGTAAAGATCATTTCGTTCAGACAAAGATATTTCAGTTGAGTTGCATTCTGAAATTCTCTTGTTTAGAATCCTCAAGTTCTTTTGATAATTCGAATATTCTCAATTTAAGGATAGAAATCTCAGAATTCAATACTTTCTGGGTTGCTTCAAAATTTAAAACTTGTTCTTTCAATCTTTCGACATCATGTAAAGCAAAAGCTTTATCTGTATTTAATTGAACAAGAATGTCATAATTGTTCTTACGAATCTGTTCAGATTCAGTAAGTTTGACAATCAGCTCAGACTTTGTAAGATTCAAAAATTGATTATGATCATTTGCCATTTTGAATTGTTGATATTGAACTTCCAAGATCTTTTATGAAAAAATAAGTGATTTACTGATTAAAGCTCTGAAAGATGTATCTGTGAATGATAACTTGTTGAAAATCTGCAGAAAAATGCATGTAACTTTTTTCTGTAGTTGAATTAAGCCTCGAAATTTGCCTGAACCGGCTACGCCTGTTGAAATCGTAGATCTCAGTTCAAGCTTCATTTTGGCGTATGGTAGGCATTCTAACGATGTTCCAGTCAAAAGTTATGGCCAATTTAAGCAACAAAGGGTCATTTTTTGATAAACTACTGATACATTGTCTTTTTGGTCGATGAAGATGAAAGTTCATATGAATTTGTTTATAATTTATTTAATTTTATAAATGTATTATAAAAATTTATAATGTCACACAATACAACATACTTTTCTAAAATGTACTGATATGATACATGTACTTTAGTTTTCCATTTCAATATGATATATTTCTACATAGAACCCTGATTGACTCATACTCTAAGTGAAATTGTATTTATATTAGAATGAAAACTAAAGTAGATGTATCATATGTGTAAAAAACATTTATGTATTATATCGGTACGTTGAAAAATAATGATAATGTTAGTCCCGATATTAAAAATAATGATAATGTTAGTCCCGATTTTCAAAAATAATGATAATGTTAGTCCTAGTATTCAAACATAAATGATAATAATAATCATAATGAACAAGAATAGAGTGAACAGACTTAATCTGGAATGATGAACACGAAGAACACAGAGGTTTCTCTTTAAGCTTGATGACCACACACTTATTTACACATTGAGTCACACACAGAGAAACTTAGATAACCCTATTTATAGAAAAAACTAGTAAAAATCTAATAGGACAAAGTTTGTGGACTCAACTATTAAAACCCATACAAAAAAATCAATCAACTATTAAATAAATACAAATAAACCTCAGACTTGATTACAATAAATAAAGTCAAGCCATCTTTCCTTTTGTGATCAAGTCAAGAGGTTTATTTGTATTTATTTAATAGTTTATAGGTTATTTTATACGAGTTTTAATAGTTGAGTTCACAAGCTTTAACTTATTAGGGTTTTACTAGTTCTCTATAAATAGGGTTATCTAGGTTTCAGTGTGTGTGATTCAAGGTGTAAAAAAGTGTGTGGCCGTCAAGCTTAGAAAGAAAAACATTTGTGTTCTTCGTGATCATCATTCAATGTTTAGTCTATTCATTCTGTATTTGTTCATCTTGATTATTATCGTTTATGTTTGAATATTGAGGCTAACAAATAATTATAACAACAACAACAATAACAACAATAATTACAATAACAACAACAACAATAAGGGCGAAATGCATGGAATTAAAAATGACGTTTGAAGCTTTTTTTACCAATTTGAGTAACAAACTTTGGCAATGCACATATATAATAGAAACAAAAGTTTGACAATGCATAGAATAAAAAGAAAGTTTAAAAAATTTGCTGATCTTAGAAACTAACTGATTGTAACACGTTACCATTCTTAAAATCAGTAAAAAAAAACTAAACCATTATTTCTATTATAAGAATATGTTATTCTTTGAAAATTGTAAATGTCATTTCTATTTTACTTAATTTTAAAACAACTTTTACCACATTTTTTAATCATGGATAACCGTACGAAATAGAAACAACGTTTACCAAATTTTAAAACAAACTTTAACATATGCCATGGAATAGAAATAATGTTTTATAATTTTACCGATGATATTAGAAATGAGTAACATTCTATAACCGAGTAATTATTAAAATAAGAAAAATATTATATCATTTTTTCTATTATACACATACACCAAACTTATATTTAAAATCATTAAAACTTATAAACATTTATTTTATTTTATACACCTAATAATAATATTACGAAGCATTTTAATATTTTATGCCTTTTATGGTATGTAAAAGTTATATATATTCTAGATAGCCGTACATGCCCAACTCATTCAAATTTCTTGTCCAAATTGTCTCTCTGTATAAATAATCTCTCTTTTGCCACCCAATTCTCTCAATCCCTTTATCAACACCTGTTTTTTGATGTGATGTAAGCAAGCAGGCGAAACTGAACATTATTCCTTCCTTCGTCTCTATACCAAAACCCCATTTTCCTTTTTCTTTTTCTCCCATTTTCACCTTTCAAAATCCTTAATTGATCATAAAAATACTAAGGTGATCTCCATGAAATCATCTTGCCCAGATGTTGTTGCTAGTTCATCTCCTGGTATCACTTCTGAAACCCCACCGGAACTTGATTCGGAAGTTGAGATAACTGCTGCAGACGAACCGCATCGACATGTCGGTGTATCTTCTTCAGGTTTTCTTCTATTTGTTTTTTGTTTCTTTTTTCAATTTTTGGTGTGTGCGTAATTAAGGATGGAATGTTATTGTAACCAGCAATTTTGACTTTTGAGGATGTTGTGTATTGATTCTACTTCAAATGTGATTGGAATTGTGGACCGGATTGTTGGTTTGAGTTTGTAGAGTGGAGTCTTGATTGTGCGAGTGAGGAGTTTTTGAATGAATTTGTGAATAATTGTTTATAAGTAGGGAAGAATAGAACAATTTTATTGAATAATTTGTTGTTCTGTTACGGGTTGTTGAAGAAATGGGAAATTTATTACCTCTTTGGTTAAAAAATATAATATTGTTTTATTAAAATTTAAGGTTAGGGTAAGGGTAGGTTGGTGTTGGTGTGTGGTAGGGGTGGGGTAGGGTGAGATGAGGTGGGTGGGTGGGTTGGTGTAGGTAGGTTGGAGTGGGGGTATGGTAGGGTGGGTCATATTAGGATGAATTGACACCCCTGGATCAGGTTCCAAGATGGGGTGATATTGTTTTTTGGTTTGCATTCTGGAAAATCTTAAAAGGGATGATAACATGAAGGGGAAGGACGATGGAAGAAATCTGATTCGGAAGGATTATGAAATGTTAAAAACGAAATCAGATCCCCTTCTTTTTTTTTCCAAACATGCCAACTGAATAACTGATGGATATATAAATAAAAATCCCTCCAGTTTCTTTGAAATCCTGCAATCCAAACTCCCAACTTAGTTGAACTAGCAGGTAAGTGTATGGCAAGTAAAAAAAAATCTTTTTAGTGTTTTGGGGGTGTTTTGGCTTGCAAAACATTTATTTTTATAGGCAACTTGTTTGGTGCTTCATTGAAATGTACCTTGGCAAACACAAGAAACTTCAACTCAAAGACCAATACCACCTTAAATGTTCTTTGATTGCCATTCTGTGTCAAGGTGCTTGATCTTCTTGTTAAATCTTCTCTCGAAAATGATGGATTAAAATTAATATGTCATCCTTGTGGTTTTCATCGGCACTATTTATAACGAAGGTTAACAAGAGATAAACATGTTATAATCACTTTATGAAAACCTCATCAATATATAATAAACTCTGTAGAAGTTGACGTAAGATAAATTCATTGTTACAATAGGATATTGAGAACCTTATCAGTATCTAATAACGTTGGCGTCCCCCTTTCAGAGTCTATTTCCTCAAATGAGTTTATTAGGGCAACTAATGGCTAAGCCACACAAATCTTTAATCCACTATGAGCAAAGTGGATAAGAGTCGACACCTAGAGTGAATTTCTTTAAATACTCTTAAAAAACGTTTCCACATGAATGTTGATATCCAAAATGTAGAATCACCTAGGCTTGCAGATTGCAAAAAGTTGTTGACCAGTCCTTTTTATAATGTTTAGGGACTTAATATATCATTTTTATAAAGTTTTTGGACTTCGTAATTTATTTTTATAAAGTTTAGGGACTTAATCGTTCAAAATACAAGTTTAGGGGCATAATCACTCCTTTTTTTTAAAATAATTTTAGGGATTTGATCATTCAAAAAAAGTTTAGAGACTTGATCACTTTTGTGTGATAGTTTGTTGGGTTTTCCTGAAATTTTCTCATTCTGAAACACTCTATTAGAGTTTAAATAGGCAACCACAAGCTGATATTAAAGATTCCTTTAAGTCTGAGCTTGACTAACATTTCATTGTAGTATACTAATTCATGGTTAGTTCCACATTAAGTGCTCCAGATATCACTATCAATGGTTTGTGGCCCATGATGATAGTACTGAGAGGATTCTTAGCAAGACGACTTAGCTATGACAGACCAGTTAGAAAATGACAGTTTTATAGAACATAGAGTCCATTATATATAATATAAATTGATTGGAGTCACATATGTCTCAAGTATTATATTCATTTAGTATAGTTTTATTTTCATCCATGATACTAATGAAATATGGTAAGGTTTGCCAAAAATAGTCTGATTAAATCAAAGCATTTTGAAAAGAGTAGTTTGTCTAACAATTCATTGTAGTATACCAATTCATGGTTAGTTCCACATTAAGTGCTCCAGATATCATTATCAATGGTTTGTGGCCCATGGTGATAGAACTGAGAGGATTCTTAGCAAGACGACTTAGCTATGACACACCAATTAGAAATGACAGTTTTATAAAACATAGAGTCCATTATATATAATATAAATTGATTGGAGTCGCATATGTCTCAACTATTATATTCATTTAGTACAGTTTTCCTTTCATCCATGATACTAATGAAATATGGTAAGGTTTGCTAGGAATAGTCTCATTAAATCAAAGCATTTTGAAAAGGTTATAACTTATAAACTCTAGGCGAGTAGATGGTATTACCTTTAAAAGAATAATAATGAAGTGGGAGGTGAAAAAGGATAATATTTTGTAGAATCCTTCTACTAACTTACTAAGTATATGTAGGTGATACTTAGAGGGAGTGTTGCACCATTCTCAAACACCATATCCAATGGGCACCTAAATTAGATCAATTTTTTTTGGTGTTGCATTATTTCCCAAAGCAAGTTTCACAAAATTTGGTGTTAAATGGTAATTCCATTTTGATAGAATCTAATATTAAATGTAAATTTTAATTTATTTTGAATATTCATTTAAACAACATTTAACGAGTTAAAAAATATTTAAATTATATATATTGATTAATTGTATTCATTTAAACGACAGTTATATAAAATAAAAAATTAAGAATTGTAAGATTATTTTTAGTATAAATGACATAAAATAATTTAATTTTAATAAATATATTAAATAATTTGATTCAAGAGTTTATATAATATAACTTGAATAAAATTTATTCTTTTGGTAAATTATTACTATGATAAAAAGATTTTGTGTAAAAATTTGGTGTAGTACATTGGAGTAACACCAAATTTAGTGTAAGCATATCCTGAAAAGATTCTCTTTTTATACCAAATTTGGTGTAATGGGTTTTGGGCACATTGGAGATGCTCTCAAGTTCTTTTTACTAAAATCTATATAATGTATAATTCAAGAACACTAGACATACAAGCTCATGGCTACAAAAGGGACTAGTTTGTCGATCATTTTTAAATTGGGGTCAATTTGTTATCGACAACTGCACCTTTATTATATAATATAGATTTCTCTATACATCTTCTCAGCTCCTTATGCAAGTATGAATAGGGAGTATGGTTCAAGTGCCATTTAAGTTTGACTTAATAGACTTAAATCTTAATGTAGGATTTTTTTTCATTCAATTGAAAATGCATGACTTAACGGGAAAAGCCTTTTTTTCCAGGGAAAGAGGGGGGGGGGGGGGTGATTCTTTATTCTGTTGAGTCACTAAGGGGGCGTTTGGGTCACAGAATGGATTTTGATGGAATTGGAATCTAAGATTAGTGTTGATAGGAAATCAGAATTATATTGAGAAAACAGAGAGTAGACAAAACTTCAATTAATCAAAACAAACATGAACTTAACCAAATGATTTCCCAGGGATAATCCCTCCTCCAAGCCAAAGGCTAGGAGTCCCTCAAAGCTTGAAAGGCAATGAGTCTAACAATTTCCCTAACAATATTTCTCTGCACACGTACCTCACCCTCTCCATCTCTTATTTATAGATTGCAATACTAACTAACTACTACTAATTATTACTAATATACACTTTCTAGAATACTCTATTAGTAAAATCCTATCAATACTCTCCCCATATGAAAGTCTTGACCTCGAGACTTGGTGACAACTTCAAATCCCTTGAATTACTTATCTGGTGCCAGCGATGCAGGATCCCAAACTTCCTCCAATTGACGAAGATTCCCAGCCCCTTCCTCAAGTTCATCATCTCCTAATAGAAGAACACGTAGTTGGCCTTCTGGACACTTGTGTGCAGGTCCAAACTGCTGACCACAACGAAAACACAGCCCCTTTTTGCAGCGTTCTTCCCATTCAGTGCGAGATGAGAGACCTTGTTCACAATGCACAACTGGAGAATTTTCCAAAGTATCGGTAGATTTTTGAGGGTTAAAAGGCGGTCTACTGCCGTAGGAATGTGAAACGGAATATGACTCACGTAATGGACTATCCTTACTGAGTCCAGTCGCATAGGCCTGGCCCAACTAAGAAGACTTGTCCGTAGGAGAAAACCAATCCATATGAAAACCCATAGGAGACCCATCGGAAGAATGATAGCTGTAACGAGATTGAGCAATCGACACCATAGAAGGTCGTAACATCTCTTCCCAAGGTTGCAAAAATCGGCCTAGTCAGCCGATTAAGCGGCGACTAGGCGAGAATCGGGATGCCACCGCTACGACTTGGGCTAGATCGGAGTAATTAAGCGTGGCAGTCAAAGGCGGTGAAAGACGGACCTAGGCGGCGCTAGGCGGGTCCAGCCGGTCGAAATCGACGTCAAAATCGACGTCAAAATCGGCCTTTATTATAGAATCGGTGATGAAGAAGACGCATGAGAGAGAGATATAACCTTACGCTGTCGAGAGGGAGACCAAGTAAGCAGCAGCGGCGGTCGGAGAGAGAGCAGCGTCGGCCGGCCGGAGAGAGTGCAGCAGAGGGGAAGGAAGGAAAACGGAGAGCGGCGGAGAAGGAAGGAAAGTGTGAAGGTCATTTAAAAAAACCCTAAAAAAGTTTCTTTATTTAAGTATTTAACAAAAGCGGTCGACTTACTTTGGAAACCAGAAGGCGAAGCTATCAAAAAATTTTCATGATCATTTACTTTATTATATTAAATTAATAAAAATTCCTTTAAGATTCAATCATATATATATATATATATATATATATGTGTGTGTGTGTGTGTGTGTGTGTGTGTGTGTGTGTATATATATATATGTATAATCTAAATTAATTAAATTTAGGTTGTTATCTTAAAATATTTAAATAATTAACCTTGAGTTTTAATTATTATATAGTATTAGTTAATACTTGATCGTTGTTTTAACTAATCTATATTAATATCTTAGTATTTTTAACATGTTACATATATACTTTCGAACTTTACACACTAAAAACTCCAATCCGCCTACTCCCCGATTAATCCCCGCCTAGCCCATTAATCGTTAGTCCCCTGACAGCCGGCCGACTACCACCTAGCGAGTTCTACAACCTTGTCTCTTCCACGTCCTTTGCTAGATACATAGCATCCAAACGCGACTGAGGACGATGCAATCGAACCCAACGTTTAACTTCCTCCCTCAAACCAGCAACAAAGTAACCTAGAGCCTGAGATTCCGGCAATTTAGGCACTAATGATAACAAGTATTCAAAATCATATATATAATCATGGATTGAATCTGATTGTTGAATTGATGCCAATTGTTCAAAAGGATTCTGAATTTCTAAGCCACTAAAGCGTTGCAGCAATTCAGTTTGAAAGTGATCCCAAGTCAAAGGAGAATGAACCTGAGTAACTATGGTGAACCAGTGTTGAGCGAAGCCTACCATGCTCAATTGAGCTAGTCGGATGCGAAAATGAGAGGGAGTCTCGTTGATGTCAAAATAGAGCTTCGCTTTCTGGATCCAACCCTGTGGATCCAAGCCATAGAACTCAGGAAGTTTAATCTTCTTCACGGCCCAAGGTAAAATTGAAGCACCAACTGGAGGAGTTTGGCCCCCTCTAGAACCACCACCAGACTCAAAAACTAGTCCAGAGGCACCGCCACCCTCTGATTCTGGTTGCTTACCTTGTTGTTTGGTAAAACCCATCACCACTTTGCGAAATTCAGCAGACTCCACCCTCTCTGCTTCTAAATTCTTCTAAACACTTTTGATCCTGTAGACGTTGGATGTGCTCCTCATGTTGATCCAGTCGATTTTGAAGAGAGGATAGACGACTGATAAGAACACGGACTCATCCAATTTATTGGAACAGCCCAATGGGCCTTATGTGTGGAAAGTTTATTCAAGAAAGAAGAATCGGAAAGCCAGTAGGGCTGAGATTGAGTGAGTTAGTTACTGGGGAGGGAAACATTACAATAAAATAGAGATTGCATGATGAGAGGGGTAGCAAAGAAAGATTGCTTTTCTGAATTTCTTTTTTGTTCTATGTTGATTGAATGAATTCGAGTTTCATTTCCCATTAAATTTCCTTTTCCTTGTTAGTATAAACCTTACCTATCAATTAGTCCATTGCCGGTCTTCTCCTTCTTCCATGGGTCAGCCAGATCCTTCTGCTACCACCAGATTGCAATCACGTATTGATGCTCAAGATGATAAAATGCAGCAAATCTCCATCCAGTTGCAAACCCTTTCTACCACTGTTCGTTCTATGCAAGACACCATCAATGGCATCCCTGTTTCGCTGGAAAAGCTACTCTCTAAAATCCTCAAGCAACATGGTAAACAACCTTCTGTCGATGAGGATTCTTCTTTCATCGACAAGGGTTCTGG
Source organism: Centrapalus pauciflorus (assembly GCA_020465985.1). Taxonomy (NCBI): domain Eukaryota; kingdom Viridiplantae; phylum Streptophyta; class Magnoliopsida; order Asterales; family Asteraceae; genus Centrapalus; species Centrapalus pauciflorus. The sequence continues at coordinate 186,432 of JAANYP010003380.1, read as the reverse complement.
TTCTGGGGGCAAATCCAGCAATAGCGGTCTGGATGATCTTCTCCGAGAAAACCATTTTGATGATTCTCTCTTCTCTCTGCCTAAGGTGAAACTCCCTCTCTTTGACGGTACCGACCCTCGTGGTTGGCTTACGAAAGCCGACCTCTATTTTCAGGTGCACCATACTCCTCTTAATCAGAAATTGAACTTAGCACAGATGTGTATGACTGGTATGGCTCTCAACTGGTTCACCAATTTATTGATTAAACACCCCCAAACCACTTGGATTCTTTTTCGTGATAAACTGATGACCCTATTCAGCGGCACTCGTTTCCATAATGCTCATGAAGCTCTTGGATCTTTTTACCAAACAGATGATATTGAAACTTACATTGAGGAATTTGAAGCTTTGTCTGCCCTAATTCCAGACCAATCAGAGGCTCAATCGTTTGGAATGTTTTTGCGTGGTTTAAAAACTGAAATCAATTCGAGCTTTGAATCCAGCGTCATGTGATCAAGCTATGGATTTCGCAAGACATGTGGTTGTTGCCACCGTTTCCACTGATCATAAATCCACCTTTCGTGGATCATCCTTACCTCGCCCCAGTTCTTTTTCTCCCAACACAGTCTGGAAACCATCTCCGAAGCCCAACTCTTTTTTCCAGCCCACTAAGCCATCCATGGGCCAAATCCCGACCCGGCCAGTTATTCCCACCAAATCACATCATCTAAAAACGAGTGGGAAGATCGACGTCGTAAGGGGTTATGTTTCAGCTACGGGTTGAAGTATTCTCCTCAACATAATTGTTCTGAGGGACAATATGCATTCTTTTGTTAGGTGATCATGATGACATCCCCCTTCCTTTGATGGTGAGTGCTCTGCTCTGGAACAATTTGGTAATTTGGTGTTTCTTCAGACCTTCAAGCTTTAAAAACCCTCAAACTCATGGGGGGAATTGAATGGATTCTCTGCTTTGATTCTCGTAGACAGTGGTGCTACCCACAATTTTGTTTCTGCTAAATTAGTCGCTTACCTGGGGTTGGATGTTATGCCCATTGACCGGTTAGCAATTCGTTTGGGTGATGGGAATCATATTTGGGTTACTAAACAGTGTTGTAACCTCACTTTACATTTTGGAAAATTTACTTGTACCGTTGATGCCCTGATGTTTGATATCGGACCACTTGATCTTATTTTGGGTATTGCTTGGTTACGTCGATTGGGGGATGTTGTTTTCAACTGGCAAACTCATGTCATTCGTTTTTGGAGCCACGGTGATCAGGTCACTCTCCAAGGAATCAATTCCTCGAATATGGCAGTCTCTTCGCTCCAAACCTGGTTAATAGGTCACTGCTCACTCCTTACTACTGAAACAGGTCAAACTTCATTACTACTTCTCAACAATCTCAATTGGACTCCCTTTTACAATGTTTTTCTAGTTTGTTTCACTAACCAACCGGTTTACCCCATCGTCATTCAATAGAACATGCTATCAATCTTTACCCTCATCGTGGTCCTGTGTGTGCGACCTTACCGATATCCACACTTACAGAAAGACGAAATTCATAGACAGGTTCAAGATATGCTCACCACTGGAATTATTCGGGTTAGCCAGAGCCCATTTTCAAGTCCAGTGATTTTGGTTAAAAAGAAGGATGCCTCATGGCAACTCTGCATCGATTAACGTGCTTTAAATCGTGCCACTATTCCTGATAAATTTCCAATTCCAGTTGTGGACGAACTCCATGGTTCCAGTTATTACTCTAAGATCGATCTCAAATCTGGATTCTATCAAGTCCATGTCAAAGACTCTGATATTGCAAAGACTGCTTTTCGCACACATGACGGCCACTATGAATTTCTTGTCATGCCTTTCGGGTTAAATAACGCCCCGGCAACATTTCAAGCACTTATGAATGACGTTTTTCGCCTGTTACTTCGCAAAGGAGTCCTTGTTTTTTTTACGATATTCTCGTTTATAGTTCATCATGGGATGATCACCTTTTCCTTTTCTCATCCGTTCTTGAGCTACTTCAATCCCACAGTTGGTCATTAATGCTAAAAAGAGCAGTTTTGGTATCACATCTGTTGGAGTACTTAGGCCATGTCATCAACCACCTGGGTGTTTCTATGGATCCTTCCAAAGTCCAGTCAATCACCAATTGGCCTACTCCATCCTCAGTTAAGGGTGTCCGTGGTTTTCTTGGCCTTACAGGGTATTATCGGAAGTTTGTCAAAGGTTATGGGAAACTTGCTCAACCCCTCACAGCCTTAACAAAAAAAGATAACTTCCACTGGGATTCTGCTTCCCAGCTTGCTTTTGACACTTTAAAACAAAAAATGGTTTCTGCCCCTGTCTTAACCCTCCTAATTTTTAATGCTCCTTTTGAGATTGAATGTGATGCGTCTAGACGAGGGATTGGTGCTGTTCTTATGCAATCTGGGCAACCCATTTCCTATTACAGTAAAGCTTTATCTGATCAGAACTTGGCTAAATCTGCTTACGAGAAAGAGATCATGGCCCTCGCTCTTGCTATCCAGCATTGGCGACCTTATCTATTGGGTCGTTCTTTACAGTCTTTACTGACCAGAAAAGTCTAAAACACCTCCTGGATCAATGCATCACCACTACTGATAAGCAAAATTGGATTTCAAAACTCTTAGGCTATCAATTCGATATTTGGTATAAACCAGGCAAGGATAACCAAGCTGCTGATGCCTTATCTCGTATACATGAAGGTAACGAACTTACCACCCTTATTTCTTTTCCCCTGTGGAATGAGGGTGCCGATCTCCTTGTCAGGATTGATGCTGATCCGAAACTTTCCAAGATTGTCGCTGATTTGTCTGCTTCCTCTTTCCCACTCGGGTTTTTCTTTGATTAAGGGTCGTTTATACCATAAAGAGCAGTTAGTTATCCCCTCCTCTTCTCCTTGGATACCTAAGTTGTTGGCTGAATTTCATAATAGTCCCTCAGGGGGGCCATTCCGGCTTTTACCGCACTTATCGTCGTTTAGCTTCTCATGTTTACTGGATTGGCATGACTACTTCAGTGAAGAATTATGTTAAAGCTTGTGATACTTGTCACGGAAGGCCTCCTGCAGCCGCTTCCAATTCCCTAAGCCGTTTGGGAGGATATCTCTATTGATTTCATCACGGGTCTCCCGAAATCAAAGGGATTTGACACTGTTTTGGTTGTGGTGGACCGACTGTCCAAGTACTGTCATTTTATCCTACTTAAACATCCTTTTACTGCACGAGCGTTAGCTGAAATTTTTGTGAAAGAGGTGATACGCTTACATGGAATTCCCAAGTCTATCCTTAGTGACCGCGACCCTATTTTTTTTTAGCAAGTTTTGGCAAGAAGTGTTCACTTTACAAGGCAGGAAACTTTAGTTTAGCTCCTCTTATCACCCCCTAAGACCGATGGTCAAATGGAAGTGGTCAACCGCAGTCTAGAAACTTATTTGCGTTGCTTTGCTGCTGATCAACCAATAACATGGTCTCATTGGTTACCATGGGCTGAATTTTGGCACAACACCTCTTACCATGTCTCTATGGGTACCACCCCATTTGACATCGTTTATGGACGTCCACCTCCTAGTGTCTTTCACTTTATTCCTGGCGAGGTTCGTTGTGAAACAGTTTTACAGGATTTACTGGATCGAGATGAAGCTCTGGAACAACTTAAATACCATCTTCAGCGCGCTTAAGCATACATGAAATCATCAGCTGATAAACATCATCATGACGTGGAATTCTCTGTTGGTGATTGGGTTTTTTTAAAGCTTCGCCCTCATCGTCAACAGTCGGTGGTCAAGCGAATTAATCAGAAACTTGCTGCTCGTTTTCTATGGCCCTTTTCTCATCACTGCTAAGATTGGTGCTCCTGCGTATCGCCTCCAATTGTCGGAATCTGCCCGCATTCATCCTGTTTTTCACGTGTCTCTCCTTAAGCGTACTGTTGGTAATTCATCGGTAGAATCTGCTCTTCCTCCAGGCCTCACAACTGATTTACGTGATGCTCATGCTCATGCTCCTGAAAGTGCCTGGCTACTCGTTCTATTTCAAAGAATGGGTTCCTAACTCAACAGTGGCTTATTCAATGGCACGACAATACCATAGACGAAGCTACTTGGGAGGATGCTACTGCAATTCAAAGCCAATTTCTTGATTTCCGGCTTGAGGACAAGCCTGTTTTTCAAGGGGGTAGTATTGATAAGAACACAGACTCATCCAATTTATTGGAACAGCCCAATGGGCCTTCTGTGTGGAAAGTTTATTCAAGAAAGAAGAACATGAAAGTCACGTGTAGGGCTGAGAATGAGTGGGTTAGTTACTGGGGAGGGAAACATTACAATAATATAGAGATTACATGACGAGAGGGGTAGCAAAGAAAGATTCTGTTAGTTATTTCGGCTAAGGCTTGGACAGAGGGCTATCTGAAGCTTTTCTGAATTTCTTTTTTGTTCTATGTTGACTGAATGAATTCAAGTTTCATTTCCCATTAAATTTCTTTTCCTTGTTAGTATAAACCTTACCTATCAACGAGTTTCCATCAAAACAAGTAAATGGACAGAAGAAAGACGTTGGTAGAGACAAAACGACAAGGTCGGACCAATGATAGGAAATCAGAATTATAATTGAGAAAACAGAGAGTAGACAGAACTTCAATTAATCAAAACAGAACATGAACTTAACCAAATGATTTCCCAGGGATAATCCCTCCTCCAAGCCAAAGGCTAGGAGTCCCTCAAAGCTTGAAAGGCAATGAGTCTAACAAATTCCCTAACAATATTTCTCTGCACATGTACCTCACCCTCTCCATCTCTTATTTATAGATTGCAATACTAACTAACTACTACTAATTATTACTAATATACCCTTTCTACAATACTCTATTAGTAAAATACTATCAAGTGTATTTGAACAATTGGAAATTAAAGATAACAAAATAAGATTTAGTTAGATTCCATCATAATCCATAATTAAAGGAATTCTATATTCATTCACATCTTTAATGGAATTACTAATTCATTAAAAAGTGAGCTTTCAATGGAATGTTTTATAATAATCAAGTTGTTCATTTTGTAAACCAATGCTTTAAACACTAAAATTGAAATCCAATTCCATCAGATCCATTCCGTGAACCAAACGCCCCCTAACTTTTAATGTTTGCCTGCCCTTATGAAACATTATTCCAACACTTCTTTCTTTCAAACGCTCCCCCAAAAAAGTTTTCTCTTTTCGTTATCATTCCTCCCTGTCACAGCTCATATTGTTGATCTGTACTCCATTATCCATACATACATCAGCAATCCAGAATGTTTTATCTGGACAACAGTCACTGTACTTAGTGACAAAAATACTATACTTAGTGACAAGAATATATCACTAGCTTATCACCCTTGTGATTAGTGTGTATATTTTATTTGTAATTTGATGTTGTATCATAACATTTCATAACATAAATTGTGGGTTTCTGTCCGACCATTATGTTGCAGACACATTTACGTGAATAATGAATTTTTTAGTCGTCACTGGTTAATACTACTAGCAAAACATATATTGAGCTGGTTCTGAGACTCATATTTGTCCTGTATGTCACAAGTCGAGGACGTCTGCCATCTGTGCTTAAGTTTATGAATATTATATATTTACCATATGTGTTTCATATTGTCCGTTAGGCATTGTAAGTCATCCCATTGTTGGTCTAGCAATCCATATTATGTCTAAATATTCCATGCTTTTGAGTTCCTTTAAAACATACGTTCTTTCCTCTACTTGTGTGGCAGCATAAGTAATTTCTATCTTCTATCTTTTCTCAGGTATTCTTTAAATGATTTAAAAGAATAATGATGTTTGTGTTATGACTTATGATGTTAAGGCAGTCAATTAAAACTAGGTTAAATCATGTTATTATTTAGCCGCAGGGCCTATTAGTGTTCTATATATGCATGATTTAAGGCAATAACAGTGTAATTCTCTGCTTATTTTTGAGTTCTATTGTGTTGTATTCATGAGATGGAGGCATCTAGTCTGCTGGCGACTATGTTTTGCATTCGTTATTTCTGTATGCATTTTAGTTCCAGTTTGAAAGTTCTCCCAATGATTATTTCACAAGTAAATATGGTTGATATTGTTCTTGAGTTTGAGTTTAGGAGATAGAATTATAATCTGGGTTCAGGTAGGATTTCACATATTTATCTCTTCAGGCCCTGGGCTCATTGTACTACATTAGAGGTGACAATTTCATCTATGTTGAAAACATGTCAATTTGGGTTGTATTTTGTTGATAAAGGCCTAAAGGTTCGAATATAAATGGATAAGTTGAAGTGCAACTGGTCAAACGGGTCAAAAGTTGTTTAATGTGTATTCAAATGTTTACAAATTACAACATCCTAGATCATTGTACTTAAAGAGAGTTTTTTTAATTAACATAGTTTTAAAAATCGTAGTTAATATGTTCATCACTTACGCAGTTTGGGAAAATGGATGAAAGGTGCTGTGGATTGGCTCAACCCAACCTCGTTTGACCCACACCTAAATTTACCCTGTTTTGACCTAGACTAATTTACACATGTTACCTACTTAACTTAGCTGCCCATTTAGTGCCTCTAAGTGTATTTGGGTTTCCCTTTTGTTAAACACAGAAACAACCCCAAATGTTTATAGAAGATATGTATGTACCTGTGTACAATCGAGTGTCGAGATCTCATGTTTGTTGTGTTGTGCAAAAAAGTTTTTGTTCTTAAACTTGTTTCCGGTGCAGCAAACTGTGGTACATTTCCTGTAAACTTATACTTAAATCGAACAACGTTTTATTCATTGATCATTGATCTCTCCATTTGTCACAATGAAGTTTATTCAATTCAATTTGTTATCTGATCTATTGACAGCTCCCAAATGTTCTCTGCTCTGAGTCTATTGATAGAAGTCTTCCTCATGTAAGTTCAACCCCAGATAAATCAGAGACGCCTATTAGTCAGCATTTGAAGCCTGAGAGAAATAAACAAAACAAAATTCATGGATTACTTGGAGCAAAGTTTTTTGACAATCAAATTCCTACAAGTAAGAAGGTTTTTACTTCCTTCCGTTATTCCTTAAAATCTGTCTGTCTTCTGTACTTCATTCCATTAGTTATTCTCACTTTTTGGAAAATCTTGCTTAACATTCTTCACTGGAACACATATAAGAGGGTCCGATTATAATGTAGCATGTCTATCCTTGACAGTAAGTGAATGCACAATTTCGTGAGAGACCATTTACCTCTCATTCATGGAAATGATTTTTATTTGGGTTTAATATCCATTTTGAAAATTAAATTATAGATATTAATCTTCCTTTCCCTACTGTGTTCCCATATAGTGTCTTGAGTCCATACTATAACAATTAATGATAACATTTTAAGGGACTTTATTGACATTAAATTGATGATGCAAGACTGTTGATGACTGTTAACGATAAATGCGTTTTTTTAAGCTCAAGTGGATGAACCGGCTTGCTAGTGTTCGAGCTGATGGTACTGTGCAATTTGAAATCCCGGATGAAATTAAGCCGCAAAACTGGGTTTTTGGTACCAGAGTTCTTCATAATGGCACTACCGAAGAAGAAGATTTTGATGCAACAGATATTCCTGATTTCCCTCCGTTACAAATTGTTATGCTTATTGTTGGAACAAGGGGAGACGTACAACCATTTGTTGCAATTGGAAAACGTTTACAGGTTAAATATACTTCCTTAAGTAAACACCTGCAGAAGTAGGATTCTGATGAGCTTACATTAATAATGAGGGGGTAGTTTTGGTATTTTCCAACTAGTTTATAAATAGTGGGTGGGAATGTTTTAGGTATGCTTATTTTGATTACAAACAATATCCTGAACGCGTCTACTTTCTCTCCTTGTCTTTCTTCATCTTTTCCTTAATTTAATTGATTGATTTTAGTAGGCGGTTTCCGACTTTCCGTGCTTATTTATTTCCTAAATTAGTTCTGGAATTCCAATTAAATGAGATGTGTCAACTGAAACAAAGTATAGATGTATTATTAGTGGTGCATCAACTGAAATAAGCCAGCAGTCTATACATTTTATTTCAACTCAATATGAGAACCCACTACAGTATCAATTTAAGTTTGTTAGTGGTTGTCTTAAAAAAATTCACCCATACTTTTACTTCGATGAACAACATATTTAAACTTAAAGAATGTATGCCTATTTTGATTTTTGAGGTTGTTAATATTAGGTTTGGATTGGTGGACTTCAACTTTGTAGGTATGTGGTACTTGGGAAACTAATTACTTGAGAATAGGTTTTTTGAAGTTTCTTTATCTTACTTTTCAGGAATATGGTCATCGGGTGAGACTAGCAACTCACTCGAATTTCAAGGAATTTGTCAAGGCTTCTGGGCTGTATTTTTCTCTCTAAGCGGTGATCCGAAAGTCCTTGTTGGCTGTAAGGAGCCATAAACCTGCATTGATCATTTATCTTGTACATTTTTGGATTTATATTGCTTTTAATAATGAGGTAACTTGTATGTATATGTATTTCTCTGTAGACATGGTGAAGAATAAAGGATTTTTGCCATCAGAACCTTCAGAAATATAAATTCAAAGAAGTCAAATAGAGGATATCGTGTTTTCTTTACTTCCTGCATGCACCAATCCTATACCGTTTAATGTAGATGCTATAATTGCTAACCTGCCAGCATATAGGACCCACCGTGTTATCTGAATCTTGTTTGTTATGACTTGTTAAATATCAGTTGAATTCAAGTTTTTTTCATTGATTTAGCCTTTTTATAACATTTTGATCTTATAATTGCAAATTGATAGACTATATGACATCTATAAATTTTGTTTTGACCTTGTACAAGACATGGTACTGAAACTATTGATCACTATTATATTTGTATAATTATTGAACCTGTACCAAAATTCTGAATTTTCTTTGTCAAACAAATAAACCCCATAATTGAAAACACTAGGGTTTTCAATTACCCTAGTGTTTTATTTTGTATTAATAGGTTGTGAGGATGACAAATCAACATGGAAATTAGAAGCATTGACCTTGGTTATAACTTATGATAGCTAAGTTGATGTGAATTCGAGTGAGCTGAGAACCGGAATATTTGTTGGTGATTATTTTTCAAAGTATAAGTAGCATCTTGATCTATTTAGGATAATATTATAATAAGTTCCATAAATTAGATAAATATATTATTATTTTTGGGTAAGTATAGATTAGGAATTAGATAAGTGTAGGGTTCGGGTTCCTATATTATATGTGTTTATACACTCACATACATACATGAATACATACATGTTGAGCTCGTTACAATATGCAGTATCGTTAGTGATAGTTGCATGAGTGGTAACATACCATGGAATTGGGTGCAGATGTTTCAACTTTTTGATCTTAATTTAATTGTGACACGGACTTATGCTTGCTCAGGTCATACTCATGTTGCAGAGGCACTTAAAGTACCACTCCACATCTTTTTCACCATGCCATGGACGTAAGTATCTTCTATTGCTTTTTTTAGTTCCATGGTTGATAAGATCATATGATTATCCAGAATCCCAACTTTGAAAGTATAATAGTCAGCTTCACATCTAAATGGTTTTGATCTCTTGAATTTCATTTTCAATTCATAAACAACCTCTAGCGTATTATTGCGTATATGCTTGCGACATGTGTGATTTATAGCTAATATTCCTACTCCGGAGGTTTACCAATTGTAATCTGTATTTTTATGTTTCAGCCTATCGTGTATTGTTTCACTCTATGTATGTATGCTTCTCATTAACACATACGTTCTTTTGGGCCTCTTAACAACCTTTCTTCCCACTCACTTCGTTTTTCTCATTGGCTTGTTGCCAATTTTTGTGAAATGACTCGATGAGTAATAAGGATGTCTATAAATAGAGTGAATTAAATTTTATTTTATATTTAATTTAAGTTGTTCATTGTGTCAGTTAGGGAAACAAGCTTGTCTGCACCATCTCAGTCAACCGGCCTACTAATGGCCTGGGTTCAGTTTTTGAGAAATATGGGGCATCTTATATTACGTTGTCTTTTAGGGTTTAACACTTTTGGGCTTTTCGCCCGTTGGTCTGTTTTGATATTTTATGCATATGCATCCTTCTCATCATTATATACAGATTCCTAAGTCCCATATGCTGAATATATTTTCATTTTTTGTTTTTCGATTTCTTTAGGCCTAGAAGTGAATTTCCACATCCTCTTTCACGGGTTCGGAAACCTGTTGCAAATAGAGTAAGTGTCTTTATTGTTTCAAATTCAATTAACTATTCTTTTATTAGCACTCATTGAACATTTTATCTATATATGTACTATATTATAATGCAATTAGTCCTAATATCCATAACTCTTTATTTTAGGAGTGTCTAAAAACCATTTTGCAATTACGAACATCATGAGACAAATAAACTTTGTGAGTTAATTGCCATTAAACGATTTTGATCTGTCAGTTGCATCCCTTGCATCCCTCCACTCATTGCTAGGGGTGTAAATGAGCTTCGCTCATTTAAAAGTGTTAAGCTTCGGCTCATCTCATGAATGTTTTTATAGGCTTGTGCTCGGCTCAGGGACAACTATATATATATATATATATATATATATATATATATATATATATATATATATATATATATATATATATATTATATGGGTGAGGATAAAATGAGGACCGTGCTTAATATGAGGACGGTAAGAACCAATGAAATTGCTAGAATTTGTGAATCAATCAATAGGATTCAAGGTGGCAATTTTGTAATTAATTAGAGTTTCATACCCCTTTTAAAACATGTAGAGGGTAATTTCGTCATTTGTTCACCATTATATTTTTGGCAAATATATACTATTAATTAGGTAGGAATCAGATTTATTCACGGATTTGGGGGGTTTGAGAGGCGATTCACAGCGGCACAGGGGCTTGCGATTCACATTGGCACTGGTGGTTTGCGATTCATGGCGGCTCTGGTGGTTTACGATTCATGGCGGCACTGGTGGTTTGCGATTCACGGCGGCACTCGTGGTTTGTGATTCACGACGGCTCTGGTGGTTTGCGATTCACGGAGGCGCTGGTGGTTTGTGATTCACGGCAACTTTGGGGGTTTGCGATTCACGGCGGCAGGTTGATGAATCACGGGTTTCAGGCGACGAACGGCGGAGAGGAAGAGTGGAGGTAGGTGGTTCACGACTGCAGAGAGTGAGGAGCATGGGTGTGGTTCACGGCGACATGCATTGAGTAGGTGTGTGTGGTTCACGGTAGTTGACGCTTAGACGGTAGTTGTAGACGACGGTTCACGACGGTGCACGGTGTGTAGGAGAGTATACGGTCAGAGAGGGGATTGTGGAGTGGTTGGTTCACGGCGGGAGGTTTTTAATTTCATTTACCATTCAAATAATGATTCACAATTTTTCTTGTCTCTCAACACACATACTATCACAAATATTTCTTGGTTGTGAACATTCAAAAATATGATTCACGATGACAACAATGCATATTTATTCATGAATGATCGATGAGGGCATGTTTACAATAAAAGACGATGTGGTTCACAATGTTCAAAGCAATACCAAATTTTAAATATATTATATACAATGTTTCAAAATTGATGAGGGAATGTTACAATTAAAAATTATCAAACAATTAAAAATCGATGAGGGCATATACAATTAAAAAACATGCACATGTAACAAAATGAAAACCAATAAAAATTGTGAATCATTCATGGATAACGACATATTGGATGATGCACAGTTGCGGAATCTTGATAAACGAAACAAAATATGATACTTATAAATAAAAACAACTAATTTAATAAAAATACGATTTTTTAAATTTTTTTTATTGAGATTGTGTTGAAAATCTTACAAAATAATAAGAAAGGTATATTCAATTTGGGTTATCAATTTTGAAATTGATATTATGTTGACCGATGATATGGTTGGTGATTTGAAAAAAATTTCAACATATATGTTGATCGAGATTTTGAAGAGATTTGTAGAAATTCATTTTTTTTTAAATAATAAACTTAATCATGTTACCATATATAATAATCAATTAAATGTCCATAATGTTGTAACAACCCAACTTTTAGCCCAAGTTAAATATCTGATTATCGATCCAATAATGTAATTTTATTACATTACTTTGAATTATAATTTAATTAAGTTATGAAATATTTAATTGAATTATATAATATTATGAATTATGATTTATTAATTATTAAGATAAGTAAATAAAAGATATATAAGTTACGAAAATACTAGTGGGTTAAGTAGCAAACGTAAATAGCTGAAGTATATAAACGGAATATAGAAACATAAAATCAGATTTCTCTCTCTCTAGACTCTCTCTCTAGATTTTTCTCTCTCTCTCTCCTTTCTCTCTCTTCATCCGGTTCTCAAAGAATTCATCAAGAATTCAAAGAATTGTTCCATAAATTGAAGATTGAAGGCATGTGGGAGTTACATCAATCATCAAACAACAAGAAACTACAAAGAAATCAAGGTAATAACCCTTTTAAAATTCGAAATCTTATATGATTGATTCGGTTTTAGTGAGAAACCGAAACTTAGGAATTTTAGCATGAAATTTTATGTTGCATGTTCAAAATTTCAGTATATAATCATGAATTTAAGTTAATAAAAGTCATAGAAACAGAAATCATGTGTTGGATTGTCCAAATAAGCAAGAAAATGGAATTTTTGATAAAAATTGTGTTCTTGACAAAATATGCTTCTTTTGGACGATCTTGATCAAATTAAGGTGTTAATGATAAGGAAAATAGTATAAAATCAACCAAATAATGATAATATAACATTATACTAAGTTGCATGTTGATAAAAAGGACTTTTGGGAATTTTTATGAAAAATCCGTAAGTATAAAAGATGAATATCAAGAACAATTTCTGGAAAATTATGAAGACATGGGATCCGAATTCGGATGAGACCGAATTCGGATGAAGCCCCATTTCGAAGCTATACTTTGGACAAAATATTTAAATTCGGATGAGGTGCTTAATTCGGATTCAGCACCATTTCGGATGAAGTACCATTCCGGACGGAAGGATGTCCGAACTCGGAAGACCCGAGTTCGGATGGTGCCATTTCGGACAATGCTAGTTCGGATGAACCATTTCGGACCAAATTTGGATAATGCCATTTTGGATAATCTGGAACCGAATCCGGATGATCCGAATTCGGATGATCCGAATTCGTATGGTCCTAATCCGGATGTGATTTTTATAATTCAAAATATATACAACAGATTTCCTAATATAAATATGAATGATCAGATTTCAGAAATGTAACTTTATAAGACTTTGAGATTATTACTGACAAAGAATAGAAAGATTCTGATAAGATTTAAGAGATTGATGATAATATGATCAAAATATAAGATTTTGATATCAAAGACCAACGAATGAATCTTGAGCATAAATGATGAACACTGAATATATATTATTCAGATGATATAAGAGCTAATAAATATCAGAAATGATATTAATAACAGATTGAGCAACGAGCAAAATGTCGAGCATCTGAAAGTCTGATATAAATCAGATAGTGGTTCTATCCACTACAGATTGTGAGCAACAGAGCCAGAGCCAGAAACTAAAAGAGCACAAATAGCCAGTAACTGTGAGTTGTAGATTTCATTTTAACTGCATATTATGTGAATTGAGACTTTTGTTGCATGATTCTGATTTATTGATATTCTGATCTTGAGCTTTTTGAAATATTGTCATAGTATATTTACTATGATCTGTTGAGCTGAGTATTTCTTCTTCTAGATTCGACTTTTTGACGAGTCACTTGATTGTTAAGCTTAACACCATCACTATTGCTCAGTGTTGGGTTAATGTTAGGCTTATGATGTGCTGATTTACGTGATGAAAGCACAGAGGGTAGCTAGAGCTGAGCATTCCGATGATATCCTGTTGGGTACAATTATAAGTAGAGTTGAAAACAATATTTTGTAATAGTTCAGGGGAATTTATTGTAAATACACAATAGTTATAGTGTGTATATAAAAAAAATAGTATGTCTATTTTGTAAGTGATCGGACAAGAATAGAAAGTGGATACGGATCTAGAGAGAGAATAGAAGTTTGCTTTGCAAGAAAGCCATGAACCAAATGTAATATTCTTCTCTTAATCATTCAATAGATTGTGTTAGATTGTTATAATTGTTCATATATTGTTTAATGTTGATATGAATTGCTAGAAATATGAATTCACAATTGGTATCAGAGCCTAATATGGCTGAAATTGATTGAATTTTGAATCTGAAAATTGATTTTTCAACACTGTTACATCAATTTTTTCGAAATCAGAAAATCAATTTTGGATTTTGATTTTGTGGATGAAATGTTCTGAAAATTGGAACGAAGGTGGAGCATTTAAAGTCGAATCTATTGTGATAAACATCAGATTTTAATTCCAAACACACAAGATTTAATTTGGATTTTACTGAATTTTTGCAAAAGTGTGTGTTCTTGAGGTTTTTGATCGATTTTGGATTTTAATCTGAAATTAGCCAAAGTTGTTTTTCAAAAAGTGTTTGTGTGTGAAAACCGCAGGTTCGATTTCAATCTGGAATCAATTCGTGAATTTTTGTTGAAAACTGTCATTTTGAACTTGATTTTGATCAGTTCCTGTTCAAACTCGGGCAACACTGCATTCCTTGTTTTAATCGAATTTGATCAAGTTGTTATTTGAGTTTGTTTGGTTTTCATTCGAGTTTTATAAACCTATCACCCGAGAAAACATAAGTATCAATCGAGTTGCATAAGGAACCATTCGAGTTTAGTCTATATTCATTCGAGTTTGCTTAGTGTTTTGACCGAGTTTGATCCCTGTTATTCGAGTTTCATACTTCATTGACCGAGTTTCATAAAGCATTGACCGAGTTTCACTTCTTTGTAATTCGAGTTAATTTCCATTTCATTCGAGTTTAACATAACTTCATTCGAGTTGCATATCATATCATTCGAGTTTGATAATTCATCATTCGAGTTTGATCATTTATAGTTCGAGTTTCATCGTTCTTTGATCGAGTTTCAACCTTAATAATTCGAGTTTCATACTCAATCATTCGAGTTTTATACTTATTCATTCGAGTTTGGTGATTCTTTATTCGAGTTTGAGTCTTCATCAATCGAGTTTGATTCTTATACATTCGAGTTTCATCCAATATCATTCGAGTTTGATTCTTATACATTCGAGTTTCATCCAATATCATTTCAGAGCTGCTTTTTCACAAGTAATCTTTAAGTGAAATAGTTTTTCAAAGTTTTATCAGAATTCACTCAGTTTTTCCATAAAAGATCTTGGAAGATTCAATTTCTAGCAATTCATAATGGAATTTGAACAATTGTCAAAGTCTGAGCTGATTTTCAAACTTACTGAATCTGAAAAGATTCGTAAGAACAATTACGACATTCTCATTCAGTTAAATACTGATAAACATTTGGCGTTACGTGACGTACAAATATTGAATGAAGAAATTCAAAGCTTAAAAGAAAAACAAAACTCTGAAAGTTGTGCTCATCAATTGAAAATATCTGAATTACTTAAAGAACTTGATGAGCTGAAACAAGAAAATTTTCAGAATGCAACTCAACTGAAATATCTTTTGCCTGAAAGATCTGATCTTTACAAGAAAGTTCAGGATCTTGAAGATACACTTTGTAAGACAAAACCAACTGATCAGAATTGTATTTTAAACAAAAATGAAGAAATTTTTGCTCTTCAACAAGAGTTGTCTTTAACTAAAGATTTGATTGAGAAGGAAAGACATGAGTTCTTACTTAAAGAACAAGATTTTAAATCAAAATCTGAATTGTTTGAAGATGAAAGACAAATGTTCTTAATCAAAGAACAATCTTTTAAATCTGATTACCAATCATTTGATCATGACAGAAATTCAAATTTAGTCATTATCAAAAGTTTGGAAGATCAGATACTTCATCTTACAAAACAATTACATGTGTTTACTTCGTCAACTGAGTCAAAGGTTAAGACCCCTTCTTCAGTGTGTTTAAAATCCAATGTTAATCACTCTGGTTTGTCTTCTGAAAGTGAAGTGAATCTAACTAACTCTGCTAAGTTTGATTCTTCTTCAGATCTTAAACTTAAGTATCTGTTAAAGATACACAGCGGCAAAGATAAAATTGTTGAACAACTTCCGGTCAAGATTTACACCGGTGAATCTTCGAAGTCAAATTTTCTTAAAGTTTCTGAAAATACTGGTCATTCTAATCAGAAAACATTTTCACAGAAAAATACCAAGTATTATCAGAAACAGGCAAGAACCGGACAGTTTTTCAAAAAGAAGAGTTCGCAAAAGTCTGATCATTCAAATTCAAGTTTCTTTAGAAATTCAGATATTCAATTTTCTCATACTCAAAGAAATTTGTTTTCTGCGTTTGAAAGAGAAGCTAATAGTTATAACATGCAATGGGTACCTAAACCCAAGTACAAGTGGGTACCAAAACCTGTTTTGAAATGGGTACCCAAGAGCGCTAACAAGTCTGGATCCAAATCTGTTTGGATACCAAAGACATCTTAAATTTTGCAGGTTATAGGTTTCTTATCATTTCTGATAAGGACCCGTTCTTCATTTCAACAGGCTCTTGATTAATTCAGATCAAGACTCGTGCTTCAACTCAATATGGTTTTTAGTTAATCTAGACTAAAACCTGTTCTTCAGTTCAATCATTTGGTTTCTAGTTAATTCAGACTAGAACCCGGACTTCAATGAACCAGAGTCAAAGGCTTTCAGTTACATCAGACTGAAACCCGAGTCTGAGAGACAAATCTTACTGGAATTCTTGCCGTGAATTCAACTCCGAAGCTGAAATTGACAAAGAGGGAGTTTTATTTTTATAATTTTTTGCTCCTGATTTCATTTCTATGAGTTGACTAGCTGCGTGTGCTTATTTCCAGGGGGAGTTTCAGATGCACTTTGACGATGACATTTTTCAAAACTATGTGTGATTTTTCACGAAAATATTTGACACACACATAAAAAGAGTTTTTGAGCTGAAAAGAAATTTTTTATGAATCTCTGAATCTATCATTGAGATTAATTGATCTAATCTCTTTGATTTTTATAATCTCATTTCTTCTGAGATTCTTTTTGTTAGAACTCTTCCAATTTATAATGGATTCTCCCGTTATCTCCCATGTGCTAATTCTTTCAAGAAAATCTTATTCTTTTCATATCATATATCAGATTTTCCATTTCATTCTGATATCTCCCAAAATTATCTGCATATCATCTCCAATACCATATAAGTTGGATTTCATCATATCTCATGACCTTTCAAAGCTGAAAATTTTTCTGCTGACTCCGATTATGCACCAATCTGAGTGATAGGCATAAATATCGCTTCTATGGTCTAACCAGAACCGGAAGACCTACCCAAGAAGCAAACCATCTATAGATTGTGCGGGTGAGGGTTCTTTAGGTTTATTAGTTGAGAAGTGTCAGTTATCACGGGATACTGACAGGGTCGAGCAGAGATAAAATGTAAATGAGAGGGATATTGATATTGAAAGGAGATGGTGGTGCATCAGATCATGCTTTTGCTATAAAGCTGACTGAATTCATTTCTTAAAAGTGAGCCGGAGGGAGCTTAGTTGAAAAATGCTGAGAGCTGAGTATTGAGAAAGGATTTGAAGAAAATAAAATCCTACCAACACTGTGTCTGCTGGGTAATCCACATAATCTATCAAGCCCTAGGCGACTTGATATTGAAAAAGACGTCATGGACCCAGTGACGCATGCACTTAACCCTACCATCTACTCAGTTATCTCTCAAAAGATTTCTGTTTCAATAATCACGGAGATATAACACATTTCTATCGATATATCATTTGGATATTATTGATATTGAAACAAGGAAGAAGTTGCTCCGGTCTCCAATTTCATTTGATGCACATTGTGTCTAGAGCTAATTATATACACTTTTAGGACACATCGAGTCTATCAGTCTGCGTGACTATAAACTGCTAATCCAAAGTGACTAAGCCGGAACAAATAAGAGTGATTCTTTCATGATAAAGGATTTCACGATGACTATTTGGAAATCCTACCAGTGTTAACATCACGCCAGCGCTGAAAGTAGGTCACATAGATTATGTCTATTGTGCAAACAGGAATCCTATGTGGACCTGGACTCGTTATCTCACAAAATGAATATGTTTCATTTCCCCAAAGTTGAAAAGCTTTGTTTTTGTTCTAAAAAGTTATAGTATCAATTCGAGGGGGAGTGAACTTTTTGAGGGGGTGAGATAAATCTGCTTTGTATAGGGAGAGAGATATCAGTTTAAGGGGGAGAAAATCAATTTGTAATTTCTGAGTTGTAATTGTTGTCGTATTTCCTCAATTGTAAATTCATTGCACTTATGTCTCTGAAGTCTTTGCATGATGTTCATAATTCTTATGATCATCATGAGGGGAAGAAAAGCTAGAGTTCAGAGACAACTGTTGAGTAGATTGAAGACGATTGCTACATCATCTCAAGACAATTGATCAAGAAAGAGATTTAATAGCCATTCATGATTCAAGGGGGAGTGTCCTATCAAGAAAAGAGAAGATCAGAAAAGAAGAGATGAGAAGATCAAAGAGAGACAATAAAGAAGAAGTTTCTAAATCAGAAGATTCAGAGATCATAGAAAAGAAGAAGATTCAAGATAAGAATTAACCTGAACAGAGAACTTTAAATGAAAAATTGTTTTCATCTCTAAGGGGGAGATTGTTGGGTACAATTATAAGTAGAGTTGAAAACAATATTTTGTAATAGTTCAGGGGAATTTATTGTAAATACACAATAGTTATAGTGTGTATATAAATAGAAGTAGTATTTCTATTTTGTAAGTGATCGGACAAGAATAGAAAGTGGATACGGATCTAGAGAGAGAATAGAAGTTTGCTTTGCAAGAAAGCCATGAACCAAATGTAATATTCTTCTCTTAATCATTCAATAGATTGTGTTAGATTGTTATAATTGTTCATATATTGTTTAATGTTGATATGAATTGCTAGAAATATGAATTCACATATCCATATAGAGCTTTTACTGGTAGCTAGCCCAGTACGTGGCTGATCCCCACTAATGATGTGTGTGTATGGATTTATCATCATCCGAGCATTCCTTATGAATTTGTCTAAAAGTCTCAAGAGCAACAACAGTTTTATAACTGGGAGCTGAGCAAATCCGCGCATCAAAAGAGCATTAATTGGCCAATGACCCTTCGAGATTGAGCTGTGCATGAGCCTAGTGCAGTGCATATAGAGCTGAGCCGTGCATGAGCCGAGTGCAGTGCATGTGCTTCCGCGTTCATAATTGCATGTTAAATGTGAAATTCTACATTCTCACTAAGCAAATAAGCTTACCCGTTGTTGCATTATTTTTCAGGTAAAGGCAAAGGATTGGCTGGACCTAGTTCATAGGTCAGGACTTTGAACGAGCTTGAAGTGCATTAGAACCTGTTCCAATACCTTGGTACTTGATTAAAGATTGAGCTTTGGGGTTTGGGCTAGTTTACATTTGTGCTTTGATGAAATAGTCTAGAATTCTGTACCTTATGATTAGTCTTTTGTCTCTGTTTGTAATTAACTTTTATTCCGCAACTGTTAATTATATCTTAGTTTCATGATTGATAATGCGTTGCTACTGGGCCTTGACTTGAGACCTTTGAGAAATCAGAGGGTCTCACAGGATGGTATCAGAGCAATAGTTTGAGTGAATCATTGTATTACATGTAATACATGATCTCAAACTTGTGCAATGCTTTAGTATCAATCATGACAGGATGGCTTGAACTAAGATAGGTTTCAGAGACTAGTAGGACGGGGCATGAAAGGGTACAATGTGCTAGCCTAATGATCTAAATATTTAGTGATTTGAATTTCAGAGCTATGTCAGGAGAAGGTGGACCATCAGGTGGTATGACCCCAGAGCAAGTCCTGGAAATGATGCAACAACTAATAACCCAGAATAATGAGCAACAAAACAAGTTTATGCTAGAGCAAATTGAATCAATAAAGAAAACTGAAAAGAGAAGTAAACATAAAAAGAAACAAACTGAACAGTCAAGCGAATCAGATTCAGATAATGAGCATGTCAATAAGCGAGTTGTGCAGCCTAAAGGCTGTAGATTTAAAGACTTCAAAGCGAGTGGTGCTATGATGTTTGAAGGCACAGTAGATCCAATAAAAGCGTTAGATTGGGTAAGTCATACTGAAGAGATCTTCAGTATCTCAGAATGTCTGGACAGCAATAGAGTTAAGTTTGCTACAGCACTGTTCGTTGGAGCTGCTAGAGCTTGGTGGAAAACACAAAGGAGCATCTATGGTGAGGAAGCAATTACGACATTGGACTGGGAGCAGTTCTTGGAGATGTTCAACGCCAAATACTGTCCAACAGACAAACAAGATGAACTCGAGATGCAGTTGATGCAATTGAAACAAGGAACTAAGACCGTTGATGAATATGAGCATGAGTTCTCGAGACTTTGCGGCTACTCGTCATATCAAGTAGCAACAGAAGAGCGTAAGATAAACCGATTCAGACTAGGTCTGAATCCAATATATAGAAGACAAATGAGTAGCATAAAGTTCAAAACGTATCTAAGTATTGTGGAAGCAGCAAGGATGGTGGAGCGAGAATTCACAGATTCGAGTTGTGAACCCGTGATGATGGCTATAAGTCCTACATGTCCATCTCCACCTAAGAAACAGAAATCCAGTAGATTCTTCGGTTCATCAAAGTCCAGTCAGCAGCAGTCACAAGCATCCTCTACACCTCAGAAGACTAAAGTCTATTCCCTACAGTCAGGAGCACGATCGTGTAAACGTTGTAACAAATTTCATAGCGGACGCTGCAACCCTAGAGATGTGACTTGTTACACTTGTAACCGGATTGGACATGGAAGCGATGAGTGCCCAGAAAGAAGAGACGTATGCTACAAATGTGGTGAGAGTGGACATTATGCCAAACATTGCCCGAATACACGCGTGCTTACTAATCAGGAACAACCAGTTGACAGAGCAATCCAACAAGGTACTACAATGATGCCAACAGCTAAGGCGCGAGCTTTCCACATAACTGCTGAAGATGCTGAGGAGACACCAGAGACGCCAAAAGACCTCAATGGTAACTAATAATAAATTTCTTATATGCTAAAATGATTTAAATCCGTTACCATATGAATTCCAATTCCAACATAATTAGTGAGTTAACTGTACAACCCTGTCATCGATAGTGAATAATGCGGATGACATATGGGTCGTATCAGTTGAAATTACGATATAAATACATTTCCAATAAGAAATAATACCTATAGACAATATAGGTATTGTAATCTGAATAGTGTATGATTCAAAACCGAGAGAAATTGAAATATAATCCAAAACATAAGCTACTTCGTAAATCCTTGTAATCTGAAAGATTACAGCGTGTCTTATCATGAGACAGAGGTAGAAGTAGTTGATCCAATAAATATTAATGAGAAAAGTAATTGAATCAAATTGACAAACGCCCGAGGACAACTTAAGTAAGAATCAAAGAAGTCAGAGGCACAAAGCGAGAGTGATAAAGAAATAGGTTGAGATATTCGTGAAATCAAGCGATTGGTCATAAATGACCAATGAAATGCTCATATATGTCAAAATAAATGAAGTGATGGATTCTCATTATGTCGACGCGAGACTAGTGAGATATCTAAAATGGAATTCTTATTCCATCTAAATGCAAATAAAATGAAAAGCTTCCGTCAAAATAGTAAAGTAATTCAAAATCAGAAATTCACCAATGAAGATTCAAACCTAAGTCTATACCTATAATTAAACAGAATTAAAGATTATTGTTTTGTCAAAGCCTCTTGACCGAATTACACAGTAAATTAATAGAGGAAGGCGATGACAATAAAGTAGAAGATGATGTAAATGGTCGTGGAGACGGTTTCGGAACTCTGGTAACTCAAGATCTTACTTCAATAACAGATGCTGCCGTTATATTTAACGAATCACACCGAGAAAGCCTAAGAAAATTGTCGATTTCTATCAACTTGTTCCTTGGAATTCGATTCTGTATCGCAATTGTTTACCATGTCGTTAAATGTTCTTATTTGCTGAAAGATTTGAAGCGTATGATCTCTTCAAGTTCTTGATCATATTCGAATTGCCTGAAATATCTCTTAACTGCTAAAACCATTGCGAAGAAGACATGAACGATTGTAACTCCAAACTTTGAATTCTCTGTTCGAACTCTTGTTTGGTTCAGCGAGTTTTAAAATGCAGCATTTCAATATTGCGCCTCAATCTTATACTTGACTTCTAATCACTCTATCATCTTGGAGTATTTTGCTACTCGAGAGACTGATCATGTAAAAGATTTGGCGGATATTGCAGCGCAATTGAAGACCAAGGTAGGTGAGGTGGAGTCGTTACACGAAGAGTTGACTCCGATTGTTGTGCCGAAGGATAGATTTCATTTGTTTAATAGAGCAAAGAAAATTTTTAAGTCTTCACAACAAGTCAGCACAAATCAGAAATAAGTTAAACGATTGATGGTGATAACAACATCAATAAAAGATGTACTTCTTAAAGTACAGATATCAGATTCCCAAAAGCTCTACAGCAAGTTCCAAAGGAAAATGAAAGAGAAATATGAGCTAACTGAGATAGATTGAGCTGCAAGCTGAATTGAATGAGATATAAGGTTAAATCTCAAAAATCCATAGCAAATGAAAATTTTGCAATAATAAAGATGAGAGATTTAAAAGCCATAACTGGCTCAAGATCAAGCAAAAGAAAGATATGAGCTAATTATTACAATAAGATGCTAGCTGAATAGATTATTGCGTAAAGCATAAAGCTCATATATGAAGAGTATGAATAAAAAGTCAGAATTCCTAAAGTGATCAAGCAATGAAATAATGAATCAAATATGAACTCTGAAAAGAGAAATTTTAAGTTCTTGTACATGTGAATCTCAAAGAAATAAAAATATATCAAATACAGATGGTGCTCATTCAGTGGAAACACCACAGAGATTCGCATCAGCTTTGGGAAATCAAGAGATATCATAAAAGCTATCTGCCCAAGTCTGTTCGAACATATCTAACTTCGGGGACGAAGTTTGTGCGTGGTGGAGCCCATTCTGTAACAACCCAACTTTTAGCCCAAGTTAAATATCTGATTATCGATCCAATAATGTAATTTTATTACATTACTTTGAATTATAATTTAATTAAGTTATGAAATATTTAATTGAATTATATAATATTATGAATTATGATTTATTAATTATTAAGATAAGTAAATAAAAGATATATAAGTTACGAAAATACTAGTGGGTTAAGTAGCAAACGTAAATAGCTGAAGTATATAAACGGAATATAGAAACATAAAATCAGATTTCTCTCTCTCTCTCTAGACTCTCTCTCTAGATTTTTCTCTCTCTCTCTCTCTCCTTTCTCTCTCTTCATCCGGTTCTCAAAGAATTCATCAAGAATTCAAAGAATTGTTCCATAAATTGAAGATTGAAGGCATGTGGGAGTTACATCAATCATCAAACAACAAGAAACTACAAAGAAATCAAGGTAATAACCCTTTTAAAATTCGAAATCTTATATGATTGATTCGGTTTTAGTGAGAAACCGAAACTTAGGAATTTTAGCATGAAATTTTATGTTGCATGTTCAAAATTTCAGTATATAATCATGAATTTAAGTTAATAAAAGTCATAGAAACAGAAATCATGTGTTGGATTGTCCAAATAAGCAAGAAAATGGAATTTTTTATAGAAATTGTGTTCTTGACAAAATATGCTTCTTTTGGACGATCTTGATCAAATTAAGGTGTTAATGATAAGGAAAATAGTATAAAATCAACCAAATAATGATAACATAACATTATACTAAGTTGCATGTTGATAAAAAGGACTTTTGGGAATTTTTATGAAAAATCCGTAAGTATAAAAGATGAATATCAAGAACAATTTCTGGAAAATTATGAAGACATGGATCCGAATTCGGATGAGACCGAATTCGGATGAAGCCCCATTTCGAAGCTATACTTTGGACAAAATATTTAAATTCGGATGAGGTGCCTAATTCGGATTCAGCACCATTTCGGATGAAGTACCATTCCGGACGGAAGGATGTCCGAACTCGGATGACCCGAGTTCGGATGGTGCCATTTCGGACAATGCTAGTTCGGATGAACCATTTCGGACCAAATTTGGATAATGCCATTTCGGATAATCTGGAACCGAATCCGGATGATCCGAATTCGTATGGTCCTAATCCGGATGTGATTTTTATAATTCAAAATATATACAACAGATTTCCTAATATAAATATGAATGATCAGATTTCAGAAATGTAACTTTATAAGACTTTGAGATTATTACTGACAAAGAATAGAAAGATTCTGATAAGATTTAAGAGATTGATGATAATATGATCAAAATATAAGATTTTGATATCAAAGACCAACGAATGAATCTTGAGCATAAATGATGAACACTGAATATATATTATTCAGATGATATAAGAGCTAATAAATATCAGAAATGATATTAATAACAGATTGAGCAACGAGCAAAATGTCGAGCATCTGAAAGTCTGATATAAATCAGATAGTGGTTCTATCCACTACAGATTGTGAGCAACAGAGCCAGAGCTAGAAACTAAAAGAGCACAAATAGCCAGTAACTGTGAGTTGTAGATTTCATTTTAACTGCATATTATGTGAATTGAGACTTTTGTTGCATGATTCTGATTTATTGATATTCTGATCTTGAGCTTATTGAAATATTGTCATAGTATATTTACTATGATCTGTTGAGCTGAGTATTTCTTCTTCTAGATTCGACTTTTTGACGAGTCACTTGATTGTTAAGCTTAACACCATCACTATTGCTCAGTGTTGGCTTAATGTTAGGCTTATGATGTGCTGATTTACGTGATGAAAGCACAGAGGGTAGCTAGAGCTGAGCATTCCGATGATATCCATATAGAGCTTTTACTGGTAGCTAGCCCAGTACGTGGCTGATCCCCACTAATGATGCGTGTGTATGGATTTATCATCATCCGATCATTCCTTATGAATTTGTCTAAAAGTCTCAAGAGCAACAACAGTTTTATAACTGGGAGCTGAGCAAATCCGCGCATCAAAAGAGCATTAATTGGCTAATGACCCTTCGAGATTGAGCTGTGCATGAGCCTAGTGCAGTGCATATAGAGCTGAGTCGTGCATGAGCCGAGTGCAGTGCATGTGCTTCCGCGTTCATAATTGCATGTTAAATGTGAAATTCTACATTCTCACTAAGCAAATAAGCTTACCCGTTGTTGCATTATTTTTCAGGTAAAGGCAAAGGATTGGCTGGACCTAGTTCATAGGTCAGGACTTTGAACGAGCTTGAAGTGCATTAGAACCTGTTCCAATACCTTGGTACTTGATTAAAGATTGAGCTTTGGGGTTTGGGCTAGTTTACATTTGTGCTTTGATGAAATAGTCTAGAATTCTGTACCTTATGATTAGTCTTTTGTCTCTGTTTGTAATTAACTTTTATCCGCAACTGTTAATTTTATCTTAGTTTCATGATTGATAATGCGTTGCTACTGGGCCTTGACTTGAGACCTTTGAGAAATCAGAGGGTCTCACAAATGCCTTTTAAGGAGAGAGAAGAATATTGTTTATGTGGCGATTTTTCATTGGTTCTCACCGTCCTCATTTTAAGCACGGTCCTCATTTGATCCACTCCCTATTTTATATATATATATATATATATATATATATATATATATATATATGTGTGTGTGTGTGTGTGTGTCAATAATAAAGTAGTGTGACTTTTCTATAGTCAAAAGGTATAAAAAGTCATTAGTCCATACATGAAGGGGTCAAAGTGGAAAATGCATGGAATGTATATATATAAGCATGGATATGTACGCAGAAGGATAATTCACTTTCACAATTTCACAGATTCGTTTAATACATACACGAAATTCTCTCTCTTGATTTTATACTTTCTTCTCCAACTTCATGTATCAATTTCTTGATTGATTTCTCAATAAAGATCAAGTTCTTTATTTTTCGTTTGATTCTATTACTAGTTTAAATCACAACAAAGTGGTATCACGAGCCAAGGTTGCGTTTCTTGGAGTTCGTAGGAGGTGTGTTCCGCCATTGTTGGGTTCGTTTCGAAGCTTTTCGGAATTCGTAGGAAAACGTGTCAATTCTTTGTGTTTACATAGAAGGTGTGGTTTTCCGTCATTGATGTTCGAAAGTCGAAGATACGTTCGTTGAAAGGGGTTGTGTTGAGTTTCTTTTATTTGCCATTGCTACTTTGAGTGGTGATCGACGGTTCTTGAAGAATCGTATTTTCTTTGTTTGTTTTCGTTCTTCTCGGTTACACGGTTCTTGGTTTTGATTCTACGGTTGGAGACGATAACCAACGACACAAATCGAAGGAGATAAAAATCGATTTTGGTGGTCTTGATTTTCTGCAATTTTATCTCGCCGGAAAAACGAGTTCGACGGAGAAGACGACCGGAGACGAAACAGTTGAGCAATCCTCGAATTTGTGTTCGTCTCGAACAAAGGAAGCCTCAAAGTTAGCAGTTTGAACAAGGGTCCTCGAACTTGGCACTCTCGAAGTTAAGAAGGTTCGAAATTGAGTAGTCTCGAAGTTAAAAGGGGTTCGAACCTAGTAGTCTTCGAACTTGGGAGGTCTCAAAGATAAGGTGTTTCGAACTTAAGCTGATCACGAAGTTACGGAGGGTCTCGAACTAAGGGTCCTCGAACTTAGTGGGTCTCGAACCTAGAAGGTCTCGAACTTAGAAGGATCTCGAACATAAAGGGGATCTCGAACTTGTGTTCCTTGAATTTAAGCAGGCCTCGGATTTAGACTGTTCTCGAACTTGTCTTTACGAATTTTGATTGAACGAACAATGGCACCCCCTATGATAACGGTTGAGAATTTTACGGGCAAAAATAAATTCAGTCTATCGCGACTTAAGATGAGGGCACTTCTGAAAAGGGAAAGTATCTGGACTAGGTTAACGGGTAGACGACCCGAAAACATGGAGGAAGCCGAGTTCAGATTGCAGGACGAAAAAGCTCATTCCACGCTTTTGTTGTCACTTTCCGATGAAGTACTTTATGAAGTCGCAGATGAAGAGACAGCTGAGGGCTTATGGATGAAGTTGGAATCTCTGTATATGACGAAGTCGTTGACGAATAAGTTGCTTCTAAAACAGCGACTAATTAAAGATGAAGAAGGGTTCGGCGCTTAAAGATCATTTAGATGAATTAAATTCGATCTTAATGGATCTTAAAAATCTGGAGCTAAAAATCGAAGACGAAGACGCGGCTTTGATTTTACTCGTGTCGTTGCCGCCATCTTATGAGAATTTTGTGAATTCGTCTGTCGTCGGAAGGGATACAATCACACTTAAAGAAGTGAGATCAGGTCTTCACTCACGTGAACTCCGTCATAAAGCCTCAGGGAATAGTCTGGAGTCTCAATCGGTGGGTTTAAATGTGGTTAGGAGTGATAGATACAGTGATCGATCAAACAAAGAGAAAGGAAAGCAGAGGAGAGGAAGATCAAAGTCACGGACAAGGAAACCCGGTAATAAAGATATTTGTCACGCTTGTGGTCTAAAGGGCCATTGGAGAAGAGATTGTCCGAAGAATCAAGCAAGTATTTCTAATGCAAACGTGGCAAAGGAGGATACAAAGTCGGAGTCAGATTTTGTGCTTATGGTGTCGTCTTGTCATGTGGAAACTTCACAGGAATGGATTCTGGATTTCGGGTGTTCGTTTCACATGTGTCCGTACAAGGAATGGTTCTCGACGTATGAAGAGCGGAGTTCTGGAAGTGTTCTAATGGGTAACAATGTTGCATGCAAGGTGGTTGGCATTGGGTCGATCAAGTTTCGCATGCATGATGGAGTTGTTCGGGAGTTGACCGACGTTTGACACATTCCAGAAATGTCAAAGAGTTTGATTTCTCTTAGCACTCTCATTGCTAAAGGTTACAAGTACTCATGTCAAGGTGGAGTACTTAAGGTATCCAAGGGAGCATTGGTTGTCATAAAAGGAGTTCGAGAAGCTACACTATATGTGTTGAAGGGTGAAACGATACTGAGGAATGGAATCACTGCCGTTTCGCAAACGCAAAGTGAAGATCCGGAGTTGACAAAGATGTGGCACATGAGGCTTGGCCATGTAGGGCAAAAGGGCTTGGAGCTGTTAAGCTCAAGAGAACTTCTTGGAGGACATAAGGTGAGGAAGTTGGATTTCTTTGAGAATTGTGTGCTTGGCAAACAGACGAAAGTTAGTTTCTTGAAAGTCGTTCATCAAACTAAAGCTTCGTTGGATTACGTTAACATGGACTGTTGGGGTCCATCCAGAGTGTCGTCACTCGGTGGTGGTCGGTATTTTCTTTCAATCATAGATGACTTTTCATGAATGACGTGTGTGTTCATTATGAAGCACAAGGGTGAGTCGTTCGGAAAATTCAGAAGCTGGAAGACACTGGTGGAGAACCAGTTTGAACGTAAAGTCAATAAGATTAGGACAGACAATGGGTTGGAGTTCTGTTCAAGGGAGTTTGATGATTTATGTGAGGAGAACGACATTGCAAGACACAAGACGGTTCGACATACGCCTCAGCAAAACGGGATTGCTGAAAGAATGAACAGAACACTGTTGGAACGAGCAAGGTGTTTGTTGCTGAATGCAGGTTTGTCGCGTAGTTATTGGGCCAAAGCAGTAAACACGGCGTGTTATCTCATCAACCATTCACCTGCTACCGCCATTGATTGTAAAACACCGTTTGAAGTTTGGACGGGTAAACCAGCGGACTACTCGAAGCTCAGGATGTTTGGGTGTCCGGCGTATTACCATGTAAATGATGGTAAATTGGAACCGAGGGCCAAGATAGGTGTTTTCATGGGGTATGGAGATGGTGTTAAGGGTTACAGAGTTTGGTCTCCAGATGAGATGAGAATAGTGCTGAGTCGTGATGTTACGTTCGATGAGAAGAAGATGTATTCTACCAAGGAGAGTGTCACCAAGAAGGTGGAGGAGCACGATGTGTCTGATCGTGGTTCCAGTGACAACAGGGTAGAGTTTGTGAATGAAGAAGAAAACCCAGTGAACGTTAAGAACAAGTCCAGAGAAGAAGATGTGGAATACGAGAGTGAACCGTTGACAGATTCAGGCTTGGGGACGTCGTCTGTTCAGGGTTCGAGTTCGGGGTTGTCTCGTGAAGGTGGAGCCGGTAGCTCGCTAGCTCAAGAGAGGTCGAGGAGACAGATAAAACCGCCGACTCGATATGGTTTTGAAGACATGGCCGCTTATGCTTTACACGTTGCAGAAGATATGGACAGCTCAAACGTGCCTAATTCCTATCGGGAAGCAATTGTGTCTAAAGATGCAGATCGGTGTTTTGGTGCAATGTCAGAAGAGATTGAATCTCTGCACAAGAATAAGACGTGGGTTCTTGTTCAGTTACCGAAAGGTAGGAGGGTTGTTGGCTGCAAATGGATTTTCAATAAGAAAGTCAGTGTCGAACAGTCAAAAGAAGTAAGATTCAAGGCCAGACTAGTAGCCAAAGGGTTATAGTCAGAAGGAAGGTCTCGACTACAATGAAGTTTTCTCCCCGGTGGTTCGTCATACGTCAATCAGGGTGTTGTTATCGCTAGTTGCACATGGTGACTTGGAGTTGGAACAACTAGATGTGAAGACGGCGTTTCTGCATGGTGATTTGGATGAAGAGATCTATATGTCACAACCAGAAGGTTATGTGGAGCCAGGAAAAGAAAATTTGGTGTGTTTATTGAAAAGATCATTGTATGGCCTGAAGCAATCCCCAAGACAGTGGTACAAGCAGTTTGATAGCTTTATGGTGAGTCATGGATTTGTTCAAAGTCCTTATGACTGATGTGTATATCACCAGAAGTTGAAAGATGGAAGCATGCTTTACTTGTTGGTGTATGTAGATGATATGCTGATCGCTGCTAAAGATATACGAGAAGTTCAACGCGTGAAGAAGCTTCTCAGTACCGAGTTTTAGATGAAGGATTTAGGTCCTGCCAGGAGGATTGTGGGGATTGATATCTTACGAGACCGAAAGAACAAACAGTTGTTCTTGTCGCAACAAGTTTATGTAGAGAAGACACTTCATAGATTTGGGATGTACGATGCGAAGCCAGTGAACAATCCGTCGTCATCAAGTTTTCGTCCTTCATTGGTGGTGTCTAATGGAGTTGAGGGTGATGATGAGAAAATGTCAAACGTTCCCTACTCTCAGGCTGTGGGAAGTTTGATGTATTTGATGGTCTTTACGAGACCAGATTTAGCATACTCTGTGAGTGTGGTGTCTCGCTTTATGTGTAATCCGAAGAAAGATCATTGGGTGGCAGTTAAATGAGTATTTCGTTATCTCAGAGGTACAATGGACGTTGGTCTCATTTACGGAGGTGATCGAAATGTTAAAGTAATCGGGTACTCAGACTCGGATTATGCTGCTGATCTGGACAGACGGAGGTCGCTTACGGGTTATGTGTTTACGCTCGGTAATGCGGTGATAAGCTGGAAGGCAACACTTCAACCGTCAGTAGCTTTATCCACTCCTGAAGCAGAGTATATGGCGCTAACTGAAGCAGCCAAGGAGGCAATATGGCTGAAAGGTCTGATTGGAGATCTGGGAGTAGATCAGGAGAAGACGTTGATACACTGTGATAGCATGAGTGCTATTAGTCTGGCGAAGTATCAAGTCTATCATGATCGTACCAAGCATATTGATGTTCGTTACCATTTCATCAGATCTGAGTCGTGAAAGTCGGTACGAAGGATAATCCAGCAGATATGTTGACGAAGACAATTCCTAAAGTGAAGTTCAGAAGTTGCTTAGACGTGCTGAACGTTGGAAATTGGAATTCACATTTCACTTAGCTAAAGTCAAGGTGGAGTTTGTCAATAATAAAGTAGTGTGACTTTTCTATAGTCAAAAGGTATAAAGAGTCATTAGTCCATATATGGAGGGGTCAAAGTGGAAAATGCATGGAATGTATATATAAGCATGGATATGTACGCAGAAGGATAATTCACTTTCACAATTTCATAGATTCGTTTAATACATACACGAATTTCTCTCTCTCGATTTTATACTTTCTTCTCCAACTTCATGTATCAATTTCTTGATTGATTTCTCAATAAAGATCAAGTTCTTTATTTTTCGTTTGATTCGATTACTAGTTTAAATCACAACAGTATGTACATAAGTCTAATATGATATATTACTTATCTAATTTGTATATTATATATGAGCTTGTTTAGGTTCGTATAGGCTTCTGATCCTAATGAGCTTAATGCATTAAGCTCGGGCTCGAGCTCGTTTATTAAAAGAGCTCCAATTTAAGCTCAAGCTTGTTTAACTTGAGCTTTATCGAGTCGAGCTCGAATGGCTCACCCGGCTAAACTCCCCTACCCAATGCCTATAAATAGAGAACTTACACCCCTACATCATTGCCTATAACCAGAGAATCTTGTTTATCTTTTAAACAAACAAAAAAATGCAATCTTTCTTTTCACCTTTCCACCCTCTCTTTTATCCTAGCAACACGCTGCTACCCTGTATTGTTAACATAATCCTTGGTTGTTTGTTGCAGCTATCATATCATATTGTTGATGCGTTGATTTAGATGGGGATGCGAGATATAATTAACGAGTTTAGGAAGAAAAGGCTAAAGCTAAGACCTGTGACATATTTAAGTGGTTCATATAGTTCTCCCCATGATTTGCCTTATGGATATATTTGGAGTGCACATCTTGTCCCCAAACCAAAAGGTTTGTCTGTATTTATGGCCATTGTTTTTTGTATTTAAATATTCAGTTCTCCGACTTTCATAAACGGGTTATTTTCATAAAAAAGTAATCAACTTCAGGGTTCATCCTATTTAAGGTAATGAACTTTAAATATGCTAATTAAAGGTAACAAACTTTAAACTTTTCCTATGTTGGGTAACGGATAATATTGACGTATGTAACTAATATATTTAACATAGATGTGAAAACTACCATTTTCGATGTAAGTCACCACCTAAAATAAGAAAAATTAGAAGTCGGTTACCTTAAACAAGAAAAGGTTTGATAGTTTGTTACCTTAAATAGACAAAATTTAAAGTTCGTTACCTTAAATGTAACTTTTTGAAAGTTTAGTCCCCTTTTTTTGAGATAAAAATCGTTGGTTACCTTAAACGATAAAGCTGATAAAATTGATTTCCCTTTTATAAAAATAACCCTTCATAAATGCTGGGTCATGGAGACCTCTTTATATCAATAAAAAGTAAAAACAACAAAATTGGTGTAAAAAAGTAGGTTTCTGCATATTCTGTGCATGTGCTGTATATACTAACATTTTGTATTCTTGATTGAGTTCAGATTGGGCTTCTCATATTGATGTCGTAGGTTTTTGTTTTTTAGACCTTGCATCAAGTTATGTACCTCCAGATTCGCTAGTGGAATGGCTTGCAAATGGTTAAAAGCCCATCTACATTGGATTTGGTAGCCTTGTGAGTTATTTCCATGGATCTAATTTATTATTGTACTTAATTTTGCCTTCCAAAAAATTCGTGTACTTTATTTTTATTTTATATTGCAAAAATTTCAGAAAAAAACTCTAACAAACTTCCGTTTTCTAGCTTGTAAGTCCATGGATGTCTTTTAAACATGATTAAGTCCTTTAACTTAAATAAATGAATGATTAAGTATTTTGTTTTGTTTGAATGGTTTAAGGGGGTGTTTGATAGCACTTACCAGGCTCTGATAAGATGTAACCTCTTATTCGGTAAGACGAAAATACTGATAAGTGCGTTTGATATGCACAAGACATAATAGTCAAAATTCTCTTATCATGTTTTATCAGGATCAGATTTTGATATGCTTCTTATCACTACTTATCACACCAAAAAAAATACACGCACTCAACATACCCTACCCTCAACCACCACATCCCACCCTACCCCAACTACCCTTTATTACTTATACAACCTCATCCTCACCCTCAACCCTGCCTACCCCACCCCCATACTTACCCTATCCCACTCTACCCTACACTACCCATCAAACCTACCCACCCCACCCCTACCCTTATCCCCCACTAGTTAAACTTAGTAATCAGTAATTGTTTGTATTATTGTTATGATTAAAGTACTGATTACAAGGGATTATATAAAAGATACATTTACACTCTAAACCCTATACTAGTTGCATTCTAATCCGTCTAATATAAGTAATTACATAAGTGTCTAATATTCCCCCGCAAGCTAAGGCCAGGGAACGACCTGTAGCTTGGATCGTAAAAACATAAAACGCTGCGAGAGAAGCGGCTTGGTAAAGATATCTGCAATCTCATCATCGGTGGTTATGAACTGGACCGAAAGCTTGCCTATCCGCAACCTTTTCTCGAACAAAGTGAAAGTCGACCTCTACATGCTTAGTTCGGGCATGGAACACAGGGTTGGCAGAAAGATAGGTAGCACCGAGATTATCACACCATAGCATAGGGGTCTTCTTAAGAGGGACTTGAAGTTTGCGCAATAGTGTTTCAAGCCAAGTTAGCTCAACGACTTTATTAGCTAGAGCCGTGTATTCTGATTTCGTTGATGACCGAGAGACAGTCTTCTGTTTCTGTGCAGACCAGGATACTAGGTTTAAACCTAGGTAGATAGCATACCCTCCGGTGGATCGACGGTCATCTGGGCAACCAGCCCAATCAGCATCTAAGAACCCTGTAATAGCGTTATAGGCAGAATCAGTGTAGGCATGAACGAGAGTGCTAGAGTCACGCCGAAGCCGTAATCCGAAAGTAGAGGTGCCTTGTAGATAGCGAAGAATTCGCTTCACAGCTGACCGGTGATTTTCTGTAGGGCAGTGCATGAACTGAGCGACTTTGTTTACGACAAATGTAATGTCCCGAAGAGTCAAGGTGACATATTGTAGAGCACCGACAATCTAACGATACTTGACCGGGTCGGAAAACGTAGCACTATCACCAAGAGCAAGATTAGCGGGCGTAGTCATGGGAGAAGGAACCGGTTTAGACTGAGAAAGGCCGGGGCGCGTTGGAGAAGCTCAAGAGAATACTTATGCTGAGAAAGTAGCATATCCGTTCCCATGCTAGTGACTTCAATACCGAGAAAGTAAAGTAGGATAGGGATCCCAGATCCTGATGGGAAAGGATTGGCTAAGACTGTGGACCACTGTATCAATACTGGTTGTTACGTGTCAATACAATGTCATCAACATAGACGAGCATGTATAGTAAAATGTCGTGGCGAGAATAAATAAATAAGGAGGGATCCGTTTTGGAGCCCTGAAAGCCAAGCGAGCGAAGGACCATAGATAGGCGATAGAACCAGGCGCATGGAGCCTGCTTTAGGCCATACAAGGACTTGTGAAGGAGGCACACATGATCTTGTTTGGTCTGGTCAATGAAGCCCGGAGTTTGTTCCAAGTAGACAGTCTTTGTAAGGGTTCCATGGAGAAACGCATTCTGAACATCGAGTTGCCGGAGAGACCAGCCTTGGGTAACGATAAGGGAGAGAACAACGCGGATAATGGTGGCTTTGACGACCGGGCTGAATGTCTCCTGATAGTCAATGCCGGGTTGCTGTGTCGAAATCCTTTGGCGACTAGGCGAGCCTTGTAGCGTTGGATCTTACCAGTTTGGTCATTCTTTAGCCGGTAGACCCACTTACAGTCAACAACATTAGACTTCGGACGGGGAACTAGTGACCACATATCATTTCTCATTAGGGCCGAGTACTCTTCAGACATAGTGTGACGCCACCGAGGATCTTTGTTAGCAACGGAAAATAGGCGTGGTTCAATGTCGGTGTAGGTTGTGTGAAAGGAGGAGGCATTATAGGGTTTGGTTTGCTTGGGGTTGGGACGTAAGTTGGCTGGACGAGGACGGGTAGTGGGAGGGGCAGTGGTAGGAGTGGGTGGTTGGGTAGTTCTGGATCGACGGTGATATGTGTGAATAAGGGCAGGTGGAGATTGATTTGGTGCAGGAGTTGGGTCTGTAGGTGTGGGTGTAGGGGTAGAGATAGGAGAGGTAGGTGGGTCGGGAGATGGGGATACGAAAGGTGAAGGTAGGTTAGTAGGCGTAGTAGTGGGAGGGGTGAGTAGAGTGGGGTGTGGATTAGGATAGGTAGAAGTGTATGGGTCAGGAGGAGGTGTGGGAGAGGGATTAGTGGAGGTTTGATTAAAATGATGACTGCTCATTAAAGCGAACATGGCGGGCAATGTAAAGGCGATCGGACTGAGTCCAGACATCAGTTAGCCATGATGGGTTGGACTGTAGCCAAGAAAGACACAGGGAGTAGAACGGAAGTCCATTTTGTGATTATTGTATGGACGGAGATGAGGGAAGCATTGGCACCCAAAGACTCAAAGGAAAGAGAAGTCTGGTGGATGTTTGAACAAGAGTTCAAATGCAGAGACATTGGAGTTTGTCCTAGACGGTATGCGGTTGATAAGGTATACGTCGGTGTCAAAGCGAAGTGCCAGAAGCGTTGATGGATATGGGATGCGGCGAGTAAAGTGAGACCTGTTTTGACAACATGACGGTGGCGGAGTTCAACAATAATGTTTTGTTCACTCGTGTGAGGACATGAAAGGTTTTGAGTTTGGTTTGAAATTGGCGTTCAGCCATGGCGAGGAAGATTTTAAAGGTAGCATACACATCGGACTTAAGTTTTAAAGGAAAAATCCACAAGAAGTGAGAATAATGATCAACACATAATAAGAAATAAGTGTGGCCATCAAATGAAGTAACAGGAGCAGGCCCCCAAACATCACAAAATACTAAATCCAAAACATGAGAACTTTTATGAGTAGATGACAACAAATGAAGTTTAGATGACTTGCCTACTAAACATGAATCACACGAAAAACTACTAGAACTTTTATTAAGCAAAGGTAAACTATACTTAGAAACCACTGAATTAAAAAGCTGAGGATGAGGGTGTCCGAGGCGATGATGCCAAATTGTGGAAGAAGTACGACTAACGGAGAAACCAACTTTGAGAATTGGTTGACTTCGAGGAAGGCTAAAGGAGTATAGACCGCCATTACTTGGACCCGTGAGGAGGATAGTGTGTGTAGACTTGTCCTTCACAACAAAGAAAGAAGAGTGAAATTCAAAAAAGACGTTATTGTCAAGACAGAATTGTTGAACAGAAAGAAGGTTTGGTTGAATGTCAGGCACATGGAGAATGTTTTTAAGGGAGAAAGTTTTGTCGGGTGAGTAAAGGTTTGTGGAACCAATATAGAGGATGGGTAAGCCCTTACCGTTGCAAACATGAAAATTATCAGTACCGTAGTAAGCCTCATAGTGATCGAAACTAGAGAGATCAGGTGTAACGTGATGATTAGAACCAGTATCCGGAAGCCAGATGTTGATGAGGTGGCACGGGAGTCTGTGAAATTGGCTAAAGGAGGCTCGAGGCCGTATAGTAGCAGGGTCACGGTTAGGGCACTATGACGGAATATGACCAATGCCACACCTGTTGTATCTACCAAATACTGTATTCTGAGTAGAAGCCCATCTGAACTGATCGCGAGTACCACCTTGATTCCGATTAGAGTGATTGTTGCGGCCATGACGAGAGTCACGACCACGACCTCGAGAGTTACCTGATCGATTCTTGTAGTAGGCTTGTGCAGGCTGAGCCTGAAGGCCAAGCTGAGATAAAGCCTGCTGGAGAGCGTGAAGCTGATCGGGAGTCGGAGTGGTGGCGGGAATGCGATTCTGAAGGGTGGTCAGGAAGGCCTGGGTTGGGGAAACATCTGGGGTAGACATCTTGATCATGTAGTCGTGATCGGAAAGTGAACCATGAAGTTCTAAAAAAGAAAAGGGAAACTGACGACCGATAGGAGTGGATTTTAAGCCGTTGTATTCATGGCGAAGGCCTGAGATAACCAACATGACTAAGTCTTTCTCCTTAGGGGGTTCTCCAATATTGGCTAAGGCAATAGAGTATTCTTGGGCTCGAGTCAAGTAAGCAGCGAAGGTTTCATCAGGTTTCATTTTTAGCTTGAGAAGCTGTGTTTTGAGAGAGTATTCCCTAGAAGAGGTTGGAGGGGCATAAGCACGTTCAAGGGACAGCCATAAATCGTGGGAAGTGAGGCCGTGAACATGCATGTCACAAAGATGCCTCAGAGATGGTAGAAATAATAAGCATGCGAACATGTGCATCATTGGAGACCCAGACAGTGTAACTAGGGTGGGGATACAGTGGTACCGTCTTTGTCGGATGAGGATGGGGAGGCTATGGTCATTGGAGGGCAAGGAATAGTGCCATCAACATAGCCAAACAAATTGTTGGTGAGAAGAAAAGGCTGAAGCATGGTTTTCCAGTAGCCATAATTGGTTGGGGAGAGAGTAAAACCGAACTTGTGGGAGTTATGGCTGGTTTTCTCGGTGGGAGTGAACCGGATAATAGAGGCCATGGTTTTGGGATAGCAGTAGGGGTGATATGGGTGATGAGTGACAATAGCAGGCAGCAGTAGGGTTAGAGGCAAGAGGCGCAGGGGTGGGTGGGTTCTGGTCTGGCCGGCGCAGGGGTGTGTTGGGGCTGGTCGGACTAGGGTTTCTGATATCCAGGTGGTCTGGTTTAATGGTGGTTAGCGGTTGGTTAAGGGATGCAGGGAAGGCTGATCGGCGCTTAGATGGGTGCTGGTCGGCGGCGGTAAGCAGGCTGTAGGGTTCTGGTTTGGCGGAGGTTTGGGCTGTAGGGTTCTGGTTTGGCTGCGATTTGGGTTATAAGGTAGGCTGGTGGTGTTGTGGTGGCTGGTGGACAGAAGGGGGCGGCAGCTGGTGGCTGATTCAAGGGGTGGAGAGGGTGGCTGCGATTTTAGGTATTGTGGCTGCAGGTGGCCGGCGACTACTAGGGTTGTGCCTGGTGGAGGCTGGCGGCTGCTAGGGTTAGAAAACCTGGCTCTGATACCAAGTTAAACTTAGAGGGTGTTTGGTTTTGCGTTATGAACGTGATTATTAGTTTATTACGTTACAATAACGCAAATAATTGGTTTAAAGTGTTTGGATTGCATACGTTAATAAGTGATTATTTGTGTTTAGAGTTAATCCTAGAAAACTTTTTCATAAGTTAAAAAAATGTAGTTTATTTGTTTAATAAGTGATTATTTGGTCATTTTACATTTAAAAACGCAAATCCAAACACTTTAAAAAAACTTATTATTTGATAATCACGATAGCAAACATCAGAAGCTAAACCAAACACTACATTTCCAACAGTACTTTTTGTTACAACTATTATCTGATTATTAGTTTCCAAAACGCTACAGCACTTTTTCAAACGCAAATCTAAACACCCTCTTAGCAATCAGTTTTTGTTTGTATTACTTATGTGAATAAAGTACTGATTACAAGAGATTATATAAGAGATACATTTACACTCTAAACCCTATACTAGTTGCATTCTAAATCCCTCTAACATAAGTAATTACGTAAGTGTCTAATACCACCCCACCCCACCATACCCCTATCCCACCCCACCTAACCCACCCCACCCTATCCCCTACCCACCTCATTCCTACCCTACCCTTACCCCTCAAATCTACCCACCCCCACCCACCTTACCCCTCAACCTACCCACCCGACCCTACCTTACCACCACCCTACCCCTATCTTACCCCATCCCACCTCACCCTCAACATACCCACCCCTACCCTACCCCTTACCCATATTTATTATAACGAGAAATATTCCAACAATTTTTGATAAAATTTATTATTTTTCGATAACATATCTATATAACTTATAAACTTTGGTTATTTGGAAGTTAATAAACGTAACCTTATAAACTTGGTTATAACTTATAAACTTGAATTGTTACTTGATTCTTGAAAGCATTTTGGTTATATGTTTCTTGAATGCATATATGTTACTTAATTATAACTTATAAACTTGAATTGGTTTCTTACTTGAATCTTGTTAATGCTATTTGAATATTTTTAAATGTTACATGAATGACTTTGGTTCAATGATATTATTGTTACTTGATACTTGACTTTAATCAATGATATTGATTTACTTGAATCTTGATATTCTTATTTTAGTTATGTTTCTTGAATGCATATATGTTACTTGATTATAACTTATAAACTTGAATTGATTTCTTACTTGAATCTTGTTAAAGCTATTTGAATCTTTTTAAATGGTTTGCTTGAATCACTTTGATTCAATGATACTATTGTTACTTGATACTTGACTTTAATCTGGTTTTGAGAATGAATGTGTAAAATTAATAAAAAAAATAACAGATTAGATAATTTATAGAACAAACAGACTTATTGAATTCTCTTATCAGACCTCAGTATCTTTTATCAGGACCACCTCTCATCATTTAGAAGTGGAATCAGACATCAGACAGTTTACCTCTTATGAATCAAACAACATCTAAATCTGTGAACTTTGTAAAGAATGATTAAGTCATTACACTTTATGAAAAAGAACGATTAAGTCCGTCTTTATACCTTAAAAAGTGTGGGATTTAACCATCCAAACAAGATGCCCAAGGATTTAATCATTCGTAATTTCTATGTCTAGGTACTTGTCATTCAAAAAAAACGTTTAGGGTCTTAATCTCTCAAAAAGCAAAAGTTTGTTGGGTTTTTCTTTGGTGAATTTTTCGCTATTGTAAATTTAACCATTTTTTGCCTCTTTGTTGCCATAGCAAACATAACCTAAGGTGTTTGTTTTACCTTATCTCTTAAAAAACCTTTTTATCTTAAAATTAATAAGGGTTCAAGAAATAGACTGTTTGGTTTTTTACTAGAAGTAAAAACATATGAAACATCCTCTCTTTTTCTGAAGTGTAAAACCAACTTCTTGAAGAAGCTTAATGTGGATATTCTTGTGGGGTCTTTTTAGAAAAATAGATTGTTTGTGATATTTATTTTTATGGTTAATATTGAAAAAAAATCCTATTAACTTTCTTCATTTTTATGATTAACTCCCTAAACTTTTTTTCTATTGTTTAAGACTTTAAGTCCCTAAACTATTTTTATCTTATTCAAAAGTGTATATTTGACCGGTTACCAAACAATTAACCTTAGTTTTTTCACTTGATTAATGTTAGAGAAAACTCACCATCTCCAATATTTTAGCGATTAAGTCCCTAAGCCTTTTGTTTTAC
Source organism: Centrapalus pauciflorus (assembly GCA_020465985.1). Classification (NCBI taxonomy): domain Eukaryota; kingdom Viridiplantae; phylum Streptophyta; class Magnoliopsida; order Asterales; family Asteraceae; genus Centrapalus; species Centrapalus pauciflorus. The sequence continues at coordinate 146,162 of JAANYP010003380.1, read as the reverse complement.
CGGTTGTATATTACCAACAATATACAACCAACAAATCTCATAACCAGTCAAAATATATACTTTTGAATAAGACAAACATAGTTTAGAGACTTAAACAATTGGAAAAAAAAAAAAGTTTAGGGATTTAATTGAGAAAAGTTGATTGAGTTTTTTCAATATTAACCCTTACTTTTGTAAGCAGGTAGTGTGCTTAATATGATAAAAAAAAAAAAAACTATATTATTACAGTAAAATTATATTTTCAATGAAGCAATTTAGGAGGTTGTATGCATTGAAAATAGATGGGCTACTTTCGGTCCAAATTCCTTTTTCAGCTACATTTTGTGCTTTTACCTTTTTGAGTTAGAGATAAAACATAACACAAATCAATCCATTCATAAGTAAGGTTGTGCAAAAATTGGAACTGAACTGTGAAATCGAAGAACTGTGCTAGAACCAAATCGTACGGGGTTTGGTTCAGTTTCATGTTTTTCATTGTAAAAGTCAGGGAGAAAAATAATGAAACTGAAGATCTGGACCAGACCGAACCGAACTGGTACCATACAGTTCAGTTTTTTTGTAAAGTTTCCGATTCGCGATTCAGTCTGGTTTTGAAATGTTGCACACCGATACTCATAAGTAAATATGTCAACATCGGCACTCTACTTTTACCTCTACATTTGATGCATAGATAGTGTCCCTTCAGCTTCTTATACTATTTTTTTTTCTAATTGATTGTGCAGCCTGTTCAAGACCCCGATGGAATGACAAAGATAATATTTAAAGCCTTGGAAATTACCGAATAGCGGGGTATCATTAACAAAGGCTGGGGTGGTTTGGGAAACCGTAAGATGTGCATATTCAAATACTTTTAAATGAACCGGAAGAATTGATGCTAAAGGGTGGCAATTCTGGTCCATTGAAGCAAATGGGTCGAAGCCAGACAACCAAAAGACAACAATTTTACATAATTTTAATTTTTTTCTTGAAAAACAATTTGTTTAATACATGATTTTTCTAAAAGTTTATAATTAAAAAAATATATGTTCTCGATTAGATTTTTACTACATGTCATTTTGACCATCCCGTCCATTTGGCCCATTGGGTCGAAATTGTCACACATCTTTATTGCTAACTAACAGTTCTTTTGTACAGTGGCGAAGTCCACAGATTTTGTGTACTTGCTGGATAATTGTCCACATGATTGGCTATTCCTACATTGTGCTGTTGTGGTATGGCTTCTTTACTCGGCACTTATGTTTGAGCGAATGACAATAAGTGCACTCGTGTAAACAAGTATCATCATCATCATCACACACACGATTAAAGGTGTGGACGAACTGAACCTTCAACCTCAAGCTTGAGCTCGGCTTGTTTTCTATTATTTGTATTTAATTCTATATTAGATATTATTATATGTTTGATTTACTTTAAATATAATATATTTATTATCATATGTTATATTATATTTATATAATTATATGAGTTTGTTTAAAGTCATCAGCCTAAACGAGTTTAATATTTGAAGTTTAAGCTCGAGATCTTTTATTACACGTACTTTAAGTTAACGAGTGAAGCTCGAGTAGATCGGCACACTATCAATACTAAAATTATTCACTTTAAAAATTCCAAATTTGAATTAAACAACAAAAAACTGCTTAAGTCTGTACATCAAGATCATTCTTAATAACGAAGCACTTCGATTCTCACTTTTGCAGGTTCATCATGGTGGTGCAGGAACAACTGCTGCTGGTCTTAAAGTCGCGGTATCGCGGTAAAATTGGCCGTCTAGCGACTTCTATGTGTTTTTATATGTTTAGCATTTTTTTTATCTGCTTGAATAAATTTCAGTGTCTGACAACTGTGGTTCCGTTCTTTGGAGACCAACCATTTTGGGGAAGGCAGGTGCATGGAAGGGGCGTAGGGCCCCCTCCGATTCCTGTCGAGGATTTCTCACTTAAGAAATTGGTTTCTGCGATACAGTTCATGTTGAAACCTGATGTAAGTATGTTCTCATGGAATGCTAATTGTTGATGTCTATGTTACGCATTATTGTCATTTTTGGGTAACCAACTACAAAATAATTGTCCATTTTTGTTCCTTACATTTGTTTTTTGGCTCAATTACTAAAAATAGCAACAACTTTTTTTCAATCATTTATAGCAACATTATTTATTTTTTTATCATTAATAAAATTAACTTTTGTAATTTTCATAATTAATAGCATCAACTTTTATATTTTGTATCATTAAAAAAATTTATGTGTCCCCAACGCCCCTTAATTTCAAGGAATTATAAACCTCAAAAGTTTTTTATGGTTAGGCATTAACTTTTGTATTTTCTTTTATCATTTATGGCAACAACTTTTTTAACGTTTTGCTATAAATGAGAAAAAAATATTAAAGTTATTATAAAATTTGACAATAACAAATAAAAAAGATCGGAACCATATATAACCATATCATGTAAACGAGACTAAAAACGAGCGAAAAATGATAATTTCATAACAATGAAACAAATAAAAATAGTTGATGGACAAAAATGGACGTTTGTAATAGTTGGTTACCCAAAAACATGACATCAACCCGTATGTTTTGATCGTATTTGAACTTTGTTGGTTCTTAGAATTCTTTCTCACCGTATTGAATTTATAGGGATGACAATTTTGACCCAACGTGCAGGTTGATTAAATTGACCCGTAGTAAAAGACTTAGTTTATACATACGTTTTTCTTTAAATGAAATTTTATAAAATGTTCTATTAAACTAAGTGTTTTTTGAAAAAAATTTTAAAATTATGTAAAATTTATGACTTTTTGTCAACCTGTTTGCGTGAATGAGCGAAAATTGCCACCCTGTTACAAGACATTTGACGTTATTGTGTTGGTCCAGGTGAAAGTATGTGCTACTGAACTGGCAAAGGCTATGGCCAATGAAGATGGAGTTAAAGGTACAGTCGATGCGTTCCATAAGCATTTCGCTCGCAGGAGAGCCAAACCCGAGCCTTCTGAACAACGGCAAACGCATAGTACGTTTTCAGTGAGACGGTGTCTGGGCTGCACTTAATATTTTCAGGTCTCGTGCCTTGTGTCGATATTTGAAAATGTTCATACCAAACTTCATGTCAAGTTTTCCCTTTTTTTCTTCTTTTGACATGCTTTGAAAGCATGTACTATCTAGTAAATATACTTATGAACGAATGAGTTTTAATGCATAAACAAAATTCTACGAGTCACATTTTGTTGCAATGAGTAAATTTCTGGTGCACATAAATGTGGCTTTTGGTTTACGAAAAAGAATGAATGAAGAATGTTTTGTCAAAAGTCGATGTGGTCGATGAGCTCATCGGGTTAAGTTAAAGTGGGTTAGTTGCATAAAACTGTGATGTGGATACGGTTTATTTTTATTTTAAGTAACAAACTAAGGTGTTGTTTGTTTTTTAAGAAGTTAATGTTTGTTTTGAACTTAGCTGCGAGAGTCTGCAATTAGAAGAGGTGGCCTAAAAGTCTGCGGTCTGCGAAGAGAAGACTGTTTGTTTTTTAAAATCTTATAAAATGTTTGCGAGAGTTCAATTTTAATTTTTTTTCATCAAAAAACGTACATAGTTAAATTTATATAGAAAATAAACTGAACAAAAAGACAAAATATATAATTTCAAAATTTAATTGATTTATACAAAACATTCATACTTCAAAGGTCATTCATTCTATACAAAATATTCATATTCCAAGGTTCATTTCATACAAAATGTCCATAACCAAAAATACCAAACACTAGTTAATATTCATCGTATATTTGTCATCAACTGTGCTGCTATCTGATCTCGCAATTGTGTCAGGAATTGTGTATCAGATAAATTTTCAAGTGGTTGAACGTCTCCAAGTGGTTAAATAACATCATTATCATTTTCAACTTGGGCATTGGTCTCGTCATATTGGGTAAATAGCTCATCGCTTAAACCTTCCATTCGTATGAAATTATGAAGTGCAAAACACGCAGCTGTGATATTTCGCTGCGTAACCAATGGAAATGGAGCCATTCGTTTTAAAATAGGAAATCGTGCCTTTAAAACACCGAAAGCACGTTCAATCACATTCTGAAGCTTTACATGTGAATGATTGAACTTCTCTTTACTGTTCATTGCTTGTCTACGACGAAAATCTCCTAACCAATATCTCACATTGCGATATGGTGCCAAAAAAACCCCGAGTGTGCCCATAAGCAGCGTCGCAAAGATAATATTTACCTGTAAAGATATTAAAAAAATAATATATGTTAGAACTATATTATTAATAGAAAAATAAAATCATAACCATACCTTCAGGAGGAAGTGGGAATTGTGCATTTTCATTTGTTAAAGCTTCAGACAATATTCTTGCATCGTGTGCTATCCCTTCCCATCCGGCAACAAGGTACGTAAATATCATGTTGAAGACACATATTGCCAAAACGTTTTGATAACAGGTGTCTTTTCCTCTCCCTCTATACAAATGTTGTTTGTGAACGGGGACCATAGCATGTATCAATGTTCCATGGAGTGCTCCAACTGCTCCCTGTATAATATTTATAAATAACAAATACAAATATTTAATGTATTTATATAAAGTAATAAATAATATATACAAATCTAAACTAATACAACCTAATTGTAAAGATATGTACCTTAAAAACTTGTCGTACTCTCTTGTTATGTCCTAGAATATTTGGATTCAGATTAAAAGTTGTTGGCACTATAATTTCTCTAGCGAAATCCATCATTCTTGCCAATACTTCATAAAAAATCTTGTGAATTGTTTGCTTTGAGTGTTGGAATCTACGCTTTACCACTGCATACCTTTGATTGTGGCCAACCATCATAAAAAACATAGCTAGTTTTTGTTCAACCGATACATGTTTGTTATCCTTTAACCAACCTTTTGCTTTAAAATGTGAGCAAAGTCGAATAAATGAATTGCGTGACATACGTAGCAATTCGACACACTGAAGGTTATTCCCATTCAATAATTCTTGGGTAAAATGATGGCCCGACATTATCGAAATATTATCCTTTTTCCTTTTTCTTTTGTGTCAAAAGTAACGAAGATATAGATACATACAAATAATGAGCAGAAGTTTTTCATCATCATTCATGATTAACCTGTCCGAAATAGATGAAGTTTGTCATAACGAAAACCATCAAACTTAATACAATCTTCATAATTGTTCAAATACATAACCATCAAACTATAAATTAAAGACAAACATTTAAATTGTTCAAACACAACCATATAACAAAAACATAATTGTCCAAAGAAACACCCTATTTAAATATGCCTAATGTCGTCGCAGTCATGGTTAGCCATCCTTTTAATACCTTAAGGTCCGGTGGTAAAGTCATCCATGGTTCTCTCATCCCTCGATACTAGCCAAATATGTTGAATGCCGCTAAGAATAAAGGATCTATTGGTGTCAACCCGACTATTTTCAATTTTTCATAGCAATCATCCATCGTCGGCCCAGATACCATCTGCTTAAGTGCGTTTTGCATATCGAGGGCCAAGTCATCAAGAGTAACAGAAGGTTTAGCCTTTTTTTAGGCCTACGTCGATCACCATTTGGAGCACTTGGTTCACCTTCGTTGATACAGACATCCTCATTAGGAGCATTCGGAATGTCGTTGGTAGCATTCCGAACATCATTAGCAGAATTCGGAATATCATCATCCAAACCAAGAAAAGGGTCATCATCGATCGGACGCGTTGGGATACGATGATGAGAAGATGATGAACCCCCAAATGGTTTTTGGCTAGAAATCCATTGGCCTTGACCACTTGCAACACTTCCTTCAAACAACGCTACTCACAAGTCGGGATATAGTAATGGATGTGTTTTCAGTGATGCTGCAACCCCTGAACAACATAAGTATTTCCTTTATATTGCTATCGGTATGAATGCAAACAATCTAACTTACAGATCAAATAATTATAGATAAACTCACCTTCCTAAAGTCTTCCCATTCTTGAGCCGATAAAGTGAATGAATTTGTTTCCGGATTATAGATGTTTCCTGTTTTATTTTTTCAAAATCCTCCATCCTACATACTTTGCTTTGAGATTATCATAAGCATTTTTCATTTGTTTTTGTTCAAAATCCATACCAAACTATTCTTTAAGCTTCATGCCTAACCTATTCCATGATTCTTTATATAAACTACCTCCATTTCTACCCACTTTTGTAACTTCTTCAAGACATGTTTCCAATAATCATTGGATTGCCTCGTTTGACCAATTAGTAAATCCCATTTGAAACTATAATAAAAAACAAATGACATATACGGTTACCATATAAAGTCAAGTATACTAAAATATGTTTTCCAATTTATAACGTCACAAATTCATAAGAACAACATTTTTCATAACCTCAATATATGCTTTACAATGAATAACATCAACGAATCTTTAAATGAGGTACTCTTTTTCATGAAAAGCAAAAAGAATGTTATTTGTGGAAGAAGCAAGTGATGGTTTCTGAACAATCAATAAGGAATGGAATCAGAATGTGGTTCAAATCAAGAAACACAATCGTTTACAATCTTCAATCAAATAAATACATAGCATCTTCAATTAAATAAATACAATTAACAAGAATAAAGGAATGTGGACAATCTGCAGTATTGGTAAAAATACAAATTGTATTGAGGTCGTTTTTTTAATTTGACAAACATCCGATTATGTTTAACAAACAAAATTAAGGACCATGACATTTAAATGTAACTGTTATGTCATACGAAAAACTTTCAATCAAAATTTATATCATAATTATTAATTAACTAAAAATAATTTTTCAATATTAAGTTGGGATTAGAATAATAAGTAAATAATTTTTCACTAGGTCATAACAAAACAATAATCAACACAAATCAGATTTATATGAGAGGAGATGATGTTTTCTAGTAATAAAACAAAAAATAGGGTTTTTATAAGCAACAATGAAGCATAGCCAATTCTGAATTTTTTGGATCAAATCTAAGCATAACACAACTTTTTTATAGCAAACTTAACAATAAAAAATCAATAATAAGCAACACAAATCAGATTTATTGAGAGGAGATGATGTTTTCTAGTAATAAAATAAAAAAGTAGGGTTCTTATAACCAAATCATAGAAGGGATTCAAAGAAATCAAACATGAAAAAGTTGTTGCAGTACAGCCATCGAAAGAGAGAGGGAGAGGAGAAAAATCAATACAATAAAGATGATTCAATTTTATACATGGGTTTTTTTAACATAAGAAAGATAAAAGACGAACCTTAAGGCGGTGGATGGCGGCGAACAAAGCACCAACGACGGCACCTGCGGTGGAGAGTGCGGCAGCGAGAGTGATGGAGAGAGAAGAAAGAGACGAACCTAGGACCGAAAGAGGGATGGATGGATTTGGTTAAGCAGCGACGGCAGCGGCGCGGTAGAGCAGCAGAGTAGCGCCGGCGATGGAGGTGGGAATGGATTTGGTATTTTACTTGTGACAGAAACCCTAGAAAGACACTTGAAAATGTTGGAAATAAAACTCGCAGACACAGGAAGACTCTTGAAGACGCGGGCAGACGTTATGCGAAAGAGAAAAAACAAACGCGCTTCTTACTTAAACATCTTCCCGCGTCTGCGAAATCGCAGACGGAAGAGCTTCGAAGAGCTGAAAACAAAAAACAAACACGCCCTAAGTCTCTCTTTCATAAATTGTTTTAACATAAGTAAATTAGGTTATTTTTAGTAATAAAGTATGAGTTTATTATGAAAAAAAACAATATATTTTCACGTTTTTTGCATTTCGTCCCTTCATGTTATTTTTTTCCATAAAAGTCTTCAAGTTAATTTTTCTTTTTGGTTTAGTGAAATTTGGATATCAGAACCCGGTTTTTCAGTTTTTAAAAACCCGATTTACTAAGTATAACCGGTCTCTAATAGTCAAATTTCACAAAACTAATTTTTTTTAACTTAAGGTTTTTTCTTAAAAAAATAACATTGAGGGACGTAACGCAAAAACTGTGAAAACATGTTGGTTTTTTTCATAATAAACCCCTAAATTATCAGTAGAAAGTGTTGGTCAAAGTACTATTTCTAAAAAAAATTTGAAGTACGTTATCCAAAATAAAAACACCATATGCATATTATGTTTTTTTGCAAATAACTCTTGACTAATGAATCAAGCGTTGTAAAATTTAGGGTTAATATCGAAAAAACCTCATAAACTTTCCTTAGTTTTGTGATTAAGTCCCTAAACTTTTTTTTGATTGTTTTAGTCCCTTAACTATTTTTGTCTTATTCAAAAAACTCACTATCTTTACATGTTTTAGCGATCAAGTCCCTAAACGTTTTATTTTATTGGTTGTATTTTACCTATTCATCGGGTAGCCGGTCAAAAATATATACTTTTGAATAATACAAAAATAGTTTAGGGACTTAAACAATCGGAAAAAAAAAAGTTTAGGGACTTAATCGTGAAAATGAGAAAAGTTTATAGGGTTTTTTCAATATTAACCCTAAAAATTAAATATTCTATGAATTAGCAAACATCAAACATAAAATATCTAATATTTTCAAGTTTCAAACACTAGAAAATATAAATAAAATTTAATCGAATGATGGTTTTTGGGCAATCAATTGGATCATGTCCAAAAGACGAAGGAGTTGAAAAAAAAAAGAATTCAAGCAACGATAATCAAGGTACTCGATCAACTCCATTCTTTTCTTCGTGGTTTCAGCGAGAATCGTCAGCCAACATCGGTGTATCATTAAGCTGTGGTTTCTCATCATCCACCATTCTCCACTCTTCCATCTCTATTCTCGATTACTCCATCACCGAACTCCAATATGTCATCCCCATTCTCGGTTATTCTTTTATATGGCGGTTTCTTCTTTCGAATGTCCATCGCCGCAAATAAACCTTAAGGGTTAGGGGTTAAACCTTGTTCGTGATTCTCTTGTGGTGCTGCATTTGTTGTTTGAAAACTGAAACCTTAGTCTCCAAGAAATTAAGAACGAGGTGAAAAGGAGACTGCAAGCATCGATAATCAATGTATTCGATCTTTACATCCTTTTCGTGATTCTCTTGTGGTGTTGCATATGTGAATACTATGTTATATTAATGTTACTTCATTCGGCGTTTTTTGTTTTTATTCATCAATCTTAAAAACGATGAAGAACCGGTCAATACACAAAATGACAATGGTAAACATTTTTCCGCACTATTGATAAATGTTTATTTATGGCAATGTGAAATGAGTTATATTGTTTTGATAGCTATTGAACAGTGAATATGTAATTGGAACAGTGAATTCTCCCATGAATGTGTGAACATGAACAGTGAATATCGTGACTTTATTGTAAATACTTCGATATATCAATTGTGATTTGTGAACACGTAATTGTGAACGGTGAATATCATGACTTTATTGTAAATACTCTAATATATCAATTGTGAATTCTGAACACGTAGTTGTGAATTGTGAATAAATAAATGTGAACTGTGAAATCTATCATGTATTGTAAATGCCATAGTGTGAACATGTTACTGTGAACTATGAATTGTGAACCAGTAAATGTAAACTGTAAAGGTCATACATGTTACTATGAATTCTGAACAAGTAAATGTGAACTGTGAAATCTATCATATATTTGTAAAGGTCATACTTTGAACATGTTATTGTGAACCGTGAATTGTAATGTATGAACATTTACATTGTAAAGTTATATTACTTATTGTGACTGTGTGAACTAACCAACTGTTAATGCACATTTCACCGTACCATACGTCCAAGATACTTCTACACCATATTAACATATACGCGCAAAAGATGCTCGATGAAGCCGATTTATGGGAGAAGATCTCAAAGTAATGAAGGACAAGCTTACTGAAAAATGCTAACGAGAACTCGAGAAGAAGGAAGCACGTATCGAAAGACAGATTACTGAGTTCTGATTGATATTAGAATACTTAGTTGTTTACAATGTCCTTTTATTATTAACGTTGTTTTAGACTGAATAAACTAGTTGTTTACAATGTCCTTTTTTATTAACGTTGTTTTAGACTGAATAAACGGTCGTTGTAATTTCATAGTTATTGGTAATGTGTTTGCTTTGTCAATTTTATCGTTTTTTATACAATAATTGTTGCACATATATAACACTTTAAATTTATCGTTGTTCATAATAATGATTGCTATGAGCACACTCACAAATCACTTTTTGTGTCTCTTAATCACATATAAGCAATCGTTATATACTCTCATTTGACATCGATCATTCGCATTACATCAAAGTTGATTTTGTTGAATTCGATTTTGATTTTATTAATTCTGATTAGATTAGATTGCATATCATGAATGGAAGAAGCGTAAATCAAGCTAAAATTGATATGGTATCCCATAATTCAAGCTAAAATTGATTTGATATACATCCTTTAATTAAATTACAATTCATTGACGATTATACCCTCGATTTTATTTTGTTAATTTTTGCCCACTTAAATGGTGTCTGGGGTCTTTTTGATTTTGAGGTGCATTGGGGATCCGGATTATATATATATATATATATATATATATATATATATATATATATATATATATATATATATATATATATATATATATATATATATATATATATAGAGAGAGAGAGAGGGAGAGGGAGCATCTGGATAATCAATATGAATCGAAAAACCTTGGAAAACCAAAATGCATCACAAAGTCATTAAGGGTGATTTTGGAAAAGTATAATATATTTATTTGGTAAAACATAATCCAAAATTAAAATGAATAAGTAATTCCTTATATATTAATTTGGTAAAACAAAATCCCTAATTAAATGATTAATTAATTCCTTAATTAAGGAACCACCCATGGCCATTTCCAAATATCAATAAGTTGGCCACTATTCTCAGCATGCGGTGCGCGGATTAAAACAAATGGTGGTGGTCGTCCGTTTGTTACGGTGGTCGGAGGGCGGTGGTCCACGTGGTCGTTTCTGATGCATCGTACTAGACAGTGGTAAAAAATTTGTTCCAGACGGTAGCTGTTGCGTTGTGATGGACATTTCTGATACATCGGAGGCCGGTGGACCACCTAGTCGTTTCTAATACATCGAGGTGCCGGATCGCAGTGGTGCACGAATCCGTTGTGATGGTTGGCCACTGTTCTTAGGAAGTGGTGCACGGATCGAAGTAGTGGTCATCGTCCACCTATTGCGGTGGTTGGAGGCAGGTGGTCCGTTTTGGTATTCTGGAGGTATGCACCATTATCGAATTAATGATGGTTTCTGAAGCATCGTCGTTTGGAAGATCAAAATGATGAATTTTGTTACGATGAAAATGGTGATACATCATTGTTGAAGATTAGTGTTGTTTGAGTTTCTAACACACTAATTTCTTATTGAATATTAATGTGTTGTTTGGATTTTTAAGGCATTATTATTTTGAAAAATGAATATATCGTCATTTGGAATATGAAGATGATGACTTTTGCTAAGATGAAAATTCTTGAAGATGAAGATTTCTGGGATGCATCACTGTTTTGGAAGACGAAGATGATGGCTTTTTTGAAGATAATGATTTTTGATAATCGTTGCTCTGGAAGACAAAGTTGATGATTTTTTAGAAGAAGATTAATTCTTTTTGAAATCATTAAATATGGATGTAGATTTATTTTTAAATTTAGAATTATGTATAAATTATGAATCTTTTAAATTTGAATATAAAAAATAATGAAATTTTAAATTTTGAAAAAATATACCCAAAATACCGTTGTGCATTTACTTTTAACTGCATCATGTTAAATTAATCTAATGATGTATATGCATCTAATTCTAAGAGCTACGATTGGTTTTCCAAGTTTTTCCGATGCATGGAGGTTTTCCATTGAACCCACCCCTATATATATATATATATATATATATATATATATATATATATATATATATATATAGAGAGAGAGAGAGAGAGAGAGAGAGAGAGAGAGAAATGAGATCCTATGAGCACCATTTATATAGTAATCACCGTCAGCATCCATTAAAATAAGTTTTTATATATACAATTCTTTTGTATATATAACTTTTAAACCAATAGAAATAAGCTTTCGAAGGGTTCATTACATTTATTGGCTTTAATATATATGATTCAATTGTTTCATTACATCCACATACTTATACATGTAAAAGCGTCATTGCGTTCAACGAATCAAATATAAATTATTTTCATTGGGTTCATTGGATTCAAATAACTAAATAAAACATATGTAACATGCAAAAACTTTAAATGATGCTGACGTGTCAAATTTTGATACGAGATCACGATGCTTAATATAAAAATGGTGTTTACTAAATCTCATTCATATATATAGGGAGGTTCAATGGAAAACCAACATGCATCGGAAAACTTTGGAAAACTTCCATGCACCACCACAAATGCATCACAATTCTCGTGTGATGCATCAAATCCTCGCGTGGTGCATCAAATCCCCGGGTGATGCATCGGCTTTTCGCGTGATGCATCGACTTTTTGCGTGATCCATCTCCTGATCCAATTGGTTCCCGGGTTTTCCGATGCATATTGCTTTTCCATTGAACTCACCCTATGTGTGTATGTGTGTGTTTTCATAATTTTATTTTTAAATAATAAATAAAGTACTTTTAAGAATTATTTAGGAATTTTGTTAGAGCATTCATTTGACAATTCACAAATAGTCTCCACGTAGGTCGACCGGTTTTTTTTGTTTTTTTTTAAGATTAAAAATTATTAACATAACTAAATAAAAATTATATTTTATATATTAATGATGTGACATAACCTTTATGAGATGACATTTTAAAAAATCGCGTAACAGTTAATTATTACAGATACTCTTAGTCGTGTCATGAAAAGTTTATTGATATTTTTTAATTGAAAAAATAAATTAATTTACATTACAATTTTATTTGCTTAATTGTGGGTGTAAAGTTTTTTTAAATAAGTTTATACAACAAATATCACATTGAATGGTGAGTACACATTTAACCGATACAAAAATGACTAGTTGTATTAATAAAGAATAAAAAGTTTTACACTGTGAAATGAGATTATTTGAGACACCATAGACAAAGGGTCCCAATACCCTCGTTTTGATGAATTTCCTTTTGTAAATTTTTATTTGTATAACAGACGATTTTGAAACGTGTTCAATTGTTGATATATTTGTTAAAATAATTAAAAAAATTTATAAACTTCAATCAAATAAATCATTTATGGTATAATTATTCTTAAATTAACATAATTTTAAAATAATAACATATATGAGCCAAGTTAATTGTGTTTGTGTATTTGTGTTATTGGGCTTATCTTCTGGTGGGCCCTTATTGTTGTTGGTCTTATGGGCTTATGAGCCCAAGACTTAGTAGGGCAGCCTTGAAATACCTTCTGGTAGCGCTGCAGCTTATGGTATGAATTTTGGGGTATATTACCTACCAAACTAGTAAATGTGCAATTGGATGCACTTAATGTCTGTTGGTTGATAGCAATAATCGTAACTACTTAAAAGTATTTCATAAATTTATCTTATGATTCACAGTGATGGTTTATAACCAAGCAGGGATATTGACTCCCTGCGAACTAGTCATGCCCGATTTTCTTTAAAAACCATGTTAATTATGATTAATCTACTGTAACCTCATTAATGATTATATTACGTTGATATGTGTGTTTCATAAGGATATCGCTAGTGCCATGTTATGTGTTTTTTGCCATGTTATGTGTTTTTTTATTAGTTTGATTGTTATACCGTGAAAGGTAATATGAGTGAACAACTCTTATTAGTAAACTTGGTTTTGATTATCTCTCTAAGACCTATAATAACCTTGTGAAGTGTTCTAAATGTGGAGGAGTTGGTTTTCTTTTTTTTTTTTTTTTTTGAAAAAATGTTTTGTGTTAATTAGATTTCATGATTGCTCAGGGCCTGAAAAGGTTAGCTTAAATAGTGTTGGATCTGTTGTTTATTCTCAGAAGCAACTTTCAAATTTGGTGTGTTATTGGTGGAAAGTTCTAACACCAATTGCTTCTATGTCTAATCCCTTTGGTGTTTTTATAAATCAAATGTATTGTAAATCAAATTTGGTCTAGTAGTTATAGTAAGGGTTGGATTGTTGATTCTGGTCCAAATCATCACATGGCTATTTCTAACAAAGAGTTATTTAATTTGGTGGATGTTTCCGGGTTAAATTTAATTGTGTCTCATCAAAATAGAACTGTTGCTTAAGTGATTAAAATTGTAGATATAAATTCACCCTGTTCGGTGTGTAAATTGTTTCTGAATATTGTGTGAATTTGTTGTCTGTGTCTCAACTTGTTAAGGATAGTGGATTATATGTTGGTTTTGATGATTCAAATTATTATACTTTGGACTTAAAGTCAAAATTATCATTGGAAACTGGTAGACAGTACGATGCATTGTATTTTCTGAACCTGTAGTTCAAAAAAAATTGCTAAATGGCTCTTGTGTGCGTATAAGTGTTCAATCTTGTGATTTATGACATATTAGGCTTGGTGACCCTACTGATCATATATTGTTTGTTGAAAGATGCATTGAATATCAAACATAATAGGTTAATTAGAGGCTTCTTGTGAAACTTGTCTTCTAGAAAAAAGTCTTTGAAAATATTAACGTTTCTTATATTCTATTGAAAACTCAGTTTATTAAAGTAGTTAAATTGTTTAGAAGTGGTAATGGTACAAATTTGTAAATAATAAAATAACTAATTTTCTGGCCAATGTTGTAAAGTGTGTTCTCGTTGGCTTACAAGTTGTACAGTTTTGAAAAGGGTTGTTCATTTTTTAATAGATATAAAATATTATGAAAAATTTTCTCTTATGTCTTGTGGTTGGTTTAGTTCTCCCTCTTCTAAAAGAAGGTTAGGGATTATCTGTAAATGTGTTGTTATAAGTTTTTGGTTGTATAACTGTTATAAAATTATTTCTTGTAATTCAAGCTTTTGTAATTGCACTTAATTGTAAATATTTAATTATACACTAAAGGAGAGATTGTTAGCCCTAAAATAGTGTATAATTAAATATAATAAAAGTCTAGGTTCAATTTATAAATAGAAATAGTTTACCTTGTGGGAAATATTATTTTTCTAGTCTTTGAGGGGAGTGTTTGGACAAACTCCCAAGGTAAGCTTAGGTATAAATAATACTTTTCTCCTAGGATTTAGAAGAAGTCTCAAAGGAGCCTCCATCTAGCCTCCACCTAAGTGTGTGTTTTGAGAGTGTGAAAGTTCATAGAGATTGAGCGTAAAAATTCTTTCTTGTAATCTTCATATTTCGTAATACAAGTCGTTTGGTTTTATTGTGTTTGAGTGCAAAATATACTGGGAATCGAAGTTGTCAATAACCTGTGGTTTTTTGAAATATCGTTGGTTCAAGTTAATTGTGGTTAATTGTTGTTATGTTCAATGACTGGTAAATTGTGGTTCATGTTATCTGTTTGTTAAATCAAATGGTTTTGGTAGTAAAAGTTTCAACTGTGTGGTTTATACGGTCCCTATGTTGGGGGCTTATTTTCATCCAATCAATTGTAATCAAATGTACATCTGATAGTTTTGTTAAAGAATCAACCAAAAAAAAAATTCTAATTTTTCCAAAAAAGGTTGATGGTTATGTAGTTGGTATGAAAGTTAAATGTGGGAGTATGTCAATTGCAATCGATTCTGGCTTGCAAATCTCTTTGTTTCTAATCATTATTATCTTCTTTTTTTTCATACCAGTATGCAGAGGTGCCAAAAGGCATCAAATATTTTTTAGTGTGCACGTCTCTATGTTTACTTCGTGTTGCTGCTATGTGTTTTCCTTTATCAATCTTTTGCTGTCACGTTTCGACATTTAGTCTTTGGTGACTATACTTCTTGTTTGAGATACTTTGGCATTTGTGGGATTGAGAAGGTTGTGGGTTACCTAAATTATCTTTGTCTGGAATCTGTTTATATAGTAATGATATATGGGTGTTCGTTGATTCACCAAAAGATAGAAGCCCTATAGGTTGTAAGTGGACATAGAGTTAAGTACAAGTCTACCGGAGAGATAGATAGGTACAAGACAAGGTTAGTTGCTAAGGAGTATATTCAAAAGGAATGTCTTGTTTTTGATGAAATCTTCTAACCTGTTATAAAGTGGTTATGAAAAGTAAATGTGGTTGCCCTCTGTTTGTCAAAAATAAAGGTTTTATGTTCATTGCTCTAGATTACTGGAAATAAAGTTAATGAAATTGGAACTTTTAAACAAAATTTAAGTTCCAAGTTTCATATTGAACGGTTTGGGAACTGAAGTGTTTAATGTTTAAGGTGGCATCATTGTAATTCAAAGAAATTATTGGTTTGAATCTTTTATCTGATTATGGGTTGCTAATACTGTACTTAATCCTATTGGTCTCTGTGTGTTTATGAGCTAAGGAGGGTGAAGTGGTTAAAGATCTTGTGTTGGAAAATGTAACTGAATGTCAGAAACTTGTTGGAAAATTTATTGAGTTAAAACTTTGATTGGTCAAACGTGACATGTGTTGTTCTTGCCCTTGTGTGTTCTTGCATGAGCTAGATGTGTTGTAAGAGTTCATGTAGTGTTGATGAAAGCTGTTACAAGTATTTGTATATTCTTGAATGAGGTTGTTAAACTGGAAAAAAAATAATATAGGCTACAATTCAACAAAGTGTTGAAAGTATAAATAATTTTTTGCTAGGCCGTTTCATCGTGTTAGGGTGCTATATAACCCAACTTTGCTTTCTTTATTCGTTGCATTTATTGCATGGTTTTCTCCAGGTATCAATGTATAATCTTATTGTTGCAGTGACCTAGAAGTGCATGTATCTACATATATTTAAAACCATTTCACAATTAATTTGAGAGGGGGGGGGGGGGGGGGGGGGGGGGGGTGGTGTTAAAATAATAACATATATGAGCCAAGTTAATTGTGTTTGTGCATTTGTGTTATTGGGGTAATATTCTGGTGGGCCTTTATTGTTGTTGGTCTTATGGGCTTATAAGCCAAGATTAATAATAATTCTTGCATCTCGAAGCCTGCGTCTGGAATTAAATCTGGTTGCATATATATGTGCTGTTCACTGTTGGCAAAAATAAAAAGATAGAGGCATTCATCGTTTCAAGTTCTCCATATATTTTCTTCTTTAAATTTAGGGTTCTTAGGTTTTTTTTTGTTGTAATGATTTTTTGTAGTTGTAGGCTAGTTTCTTTTTTGTAAGTAAGAGAGAAATGACTTTCGTCTGTTGATGAAAGTTCATAAGAGTGTTGTAGTGAGGTTTTTGATGTAAATTTAGGTATTGGTTTTGTACCGGTTATTCTAGGGTTTAAATGGAAAATATAAGTTGGTGATTTCGTGGTGGACCTCTGCATCTTTGGTTCTGTTTCTTTCACATAACTAATATAAAAACTTACAAATAAAATAACTTGGTAATGCAGTGAGCTTAAAGACTATATCTAGTTTGGGGGTATTGTTGACCCTTTCTAGATTGATGGTGGAAATAACCAAATAGAAAAGAATCGTTCTTATCATTTTGAATTTTGTGTATTAAGTAATGAACTCATTTTAGTTTTGTCCGTTGTAACCAAGGTTGTCAAGATCGAGATCTTAAATAGGATCATTTTCATCTCTGTAAGATCGGGATCGTAGAATAGAATCGGGATCGTAAGATCCTATCACAAAATCATTAATTTTCAATTTTTTTCTAGGTGCTATAATTTGTGATTTATATTATAAATAATTATATAAGACTTTAAAAAAATATTTATATAATAAATAGGGAAACAACGTACATTTATGTTTAAAATGTTTATGATTATCCAAAAAAAAAAATTCATTCAATCATACATTCTATAATTTGACTCACTATCCTAATAAATATAATGATTGGATTTAAGTAAAAGGTTGGATCGAATCGGTAAAAGATCTCACGGGAACCTAGTTTAAAGGGTCCGGACTGAGTAAAAGATAGGATCAGATCGGTGACCGATCCTACGATCTCATGATCCTACGTCCGATCTTGTTAATAAATGATCCTACATCAATCCTGCTCGAAATCACTTGGTAGGATCATAGGATGATAGGATTGACTGATCCTACGATCTTAACAACCATGTTTGTAACTATTAGGGATGAGCATTTGGACAAAAAAAAAATGTTATTAATGAAATTGGTCCAGTTTCGGTTTATTTAAAATCACTATTTTCGGTTCGGTTTTCCGGGTTCGGTCCACCGGTTTACGGTTGTTAACCCGGCCCAAACCAGAACTTAAACTTTATGTTATCAATTTTAAAGTTTATGTTATATTGTTGTTTTTTGTAATGCATAAAGGAACAACATATTTAAATATTATTTCTAACTCATATAAAAACTCTATGTAATAGCTATTATTGAGCTTTTTCGTAAATATATAATCATGTAAAAGTGTTTTTAACGGTGTAAATATTTTTAATGTTATAATATTATAGAGATAAAATATAGAGAACTTAATATAGGTAAGGTATGTTTGATCTTTTATTTTGTTCAAAGAAAATATGATAAACTTGATAATTTCACAAAATAAAAGAGTTGAAGAAGAAAGATAAACAAAACAATAAAAAATCTATAAAATTTGTATCGGTTCCAACCGATCCGAGAACCCTAAAACCGGACTGGACCCGTATTACAAACATTGGGCTAGTTTCGGGTTTTCTTAATTCTCTAATTTTGATTTTCGTTTTTTCGGTCCGAACCGTTTGGGCTGATTTGATCCGAATGCTCATCCCTAGTAACCATCGCATTTGAAAAATGTTTTTCGTAAGATGAAGTTGGAAAGTTAGATTTACGCATCTTTATTTAAGTTATATTATTGAATAACATCTTATTTTACTCATCTTATTTAAATTATTCTATTTTTCTCATATCACTCAAGTCATTGTACTTTTATAGCCATCTTGATTTGATCATTAATATAAATAAAATGTTGCCAAAAGTATAAATGTCAATAAAAGGGTCGCTAAAACTTTAAAATCTCACTAAAATATGTTACAAAAAATCCATAAAACTATAGTTATCAAAATGGCATAGATCTTGAAATTACGATTTAGTACAAAAAGAATATAATCATCAAAACAAGATAAGTGAAAAAACAGGTTAATTTCCGATCTACGATAAAATCCTTATACAAAAGTTCAGTGAAACTTACGAATCTAGTGGAAAACACACATTGACAATTGCCAATGTTGCATCAAATAGTACAAATAGCCTATGAATAAGATAAAACGATCACAATTGACGAATACATGATATATGCTCAAGCGATCCAACTCATACTCGAAACGAGTGAATTGTCTAAATACTCGAAACAAAATAGACAACATAACCTTCACATCTTGTCTTTTTACCGAATGCATCTTTACATGGGAAATTTCAAGCATGTAATGACTCTAAAATTTCAATTCATTCGAATTTTATTCTTAGAACCAAACGTCACATTAATTTAGTTATTAATTTGATTGATGGTGAAGATAGAAGATGATTATTAGTATTAGTTAGAGATGTAGGCCAGAATATAATTCATGTATAGGTTGAAATTTAATTCATTTATGAGTTGGAAGGAATGTCAAATTCCTATAAATAAGAAAATTTGATGAAAAATATATAAAATTTAACTATTTACATTAGTTATCAAAAATTGTAAACAAATTAAATTTAAATTCACACGAACCAAATGCTGCCTAAGGATGTAGCATCTATAGAGGAACAAAGAGAATAAAATTGCTTGACTTTACAATATGAAAATGATGTATAAATAAAAATAATATGAAAAAATAAAAATAAAAAACCCATATTATTTTCACGATTTTGATTTTTTTTTTCATTTTTTATAAATAACGTAAAAAAATAAGTATTTACATAAAAACCAATTTTCCATTATATTAACAATCATCATTATTGGTCAAAAAAATTCATAAACATAATCCTTCATG
Source organism: Centrapalus pauciflorus (assembly GCA_020465985.1). Lineage (NCBI taxonomy): Eukaryota > Viridiplantae > Streptophyta > Magnoliopsida > Asterales > Asteraceae > Centrapalus > Centrapalus pauciflorus. The sequence continues at coordinate 126,193 of JAANYP010003380.1, read as the reverse complement.
GTGACCATTTTCGTTTGCCTTCGGGTTGTTTTTTTTTTTTTTTTTTCCGTCGGACACTTTAGCCTCGCTTAAAGCGTCGGCGACAATTTCAACCAAATAGACCAAATATACTAAACGGGTCAAAATTACTCGTAGTTTAAAAAAAAAAATTAAGCTCAAAAGTATTTATTTAAAATTCTTTTAAATGAAATCTTTAAAAAATATGTATTAAACAAATTATTTTTAAAAAAATTCCAACATTAATAAAAATTTGGTTTTTTAGTTCGTACCCATTTGTTTTAATGGGCCGGAATTGCCCCTTGTGGTTACAACCACTAAAAACATGCAACACAAGTCCACAAAATGCATATAAAGTAAGAAATTATGATGCAAAAAAAAATTTTCTAAAACTTGTTCAAACATCTCAAGCATAAGATCATATGATGTACTCTGAGAGATTACTTATTTCCAGTTTCTATATCTTCCCTTTCAAAAACAGAAAGATCTGAAAGAACTTCCAACATATCAATCCGCAGATATCGAAAGAAATTTGCCTTTTTCCCTCTCTCGCGTACAACTCAAGACGAAACCCGAGATCGTACAGCCTTCCAGAGGTTTACCCATTCCACCATGTTCTTGGCTGCACCGATAAACACTGCGTGTAACGATCCCAACTGCTCCTTCACAGCAGCAGCGATCTCGATCACACAATCCTCTGCTGTCACTGCTGATGAAGACAACTTCAACGACTGAAAAAATGGAACAACGTCCTCCATCAGCTTCACTCCTTCCCACTCTTTCTTCAAACTATCGATGGCGCTTCCTTTTTCGTTCCTCCAAACATACGGAACCCCGCTTTTGACTCCCAATTGTAAATGATCACAAACCGTCTTAGCGACAAGACCACACCATATATCTTCCATTGTTTCCCACCGGACCTTCCCTTCCTTTACCAACTTCAAAGCCGGCAACATTGCTGGGCCCACAAGCTCTCGGTCAAACGCTATGTTGATTCCACTCATGGGCATCATTGCCTTCATGGGTACGGTCAAAACAGCATCGACATACCTAGAATTCCTCATGTCTGGTTTGAGTGCTTGCGTGGGTGCATCGTAGTCAGCTAAATTAAGCCAAAGTCCACAAGAAAGAGCACACGGGACCCCACTACGTAAGCTAAAAGGGTAGCCACGAACGAAATCTGATCCTTTTCGATAAGGGTCATAGAGTGTGTTAAAGAAGAACGGGGTTGCTGGAGTTTTAAGGTTGGTAATGTGTTGTGTGACTATGTCTACAAATTCACCACTTTGGTTTTTAGCCGGGGCACAATCATCGTCAATTGATATTATGTACTTTTTATTGGATACAAGGTAACCAAAATAACGGCATGAGTATCCAGAAAACAGAGCAGTGTTAGAAGATCCAACCATTTTGGCAATATCTGACTCAGTGTAGACATGAACATCAAAACCTTCAGCGATTTTTAGTTCTTTAAGGTCAGGATCTTTGACGATTATCAAATGGAATCGAGAAAATATAGGTCTCCATTCCTCCATGAAAGATGTAAGGTCAGAGCGGAAAGCACCAACCACAATATCCACTTCATTGTCGTTAACACTTGGTAGAGACATATTGTGATATAATGTATGAAAAACGGCAATTCAAATTCAATCAGAAAGCACCTGGAGAATGTGCCAAGATTTTACGGTCAACGTTGCAAGCTCAAATAGGGCGCAGCCTTGGAACTTTTCTGAGCATCCTGAAAAAAAAAATTCATTAATTTAGAAAAAGGTGTGCATGAATTAAAAACCACACTAAACCAAAACCAAAAAATAAAAAATAATAACAAACCTAAATTGAATTGATCTCAACAGGTTTAGTTTCGGTTTAGGATTAATTAAGACCCAACCCAAACCGAACCATGAACCACACTAAGTCCTTGTTTGTTTAGTGTTGAATGGAATCATTAAGAGGTGGTTTAACCTTTGAACGAGCCTCTTAATGATTCCGTTAAGAAGTAGAAAAAAACCACTAAGAAAGACGGGTTCGGTTCTTTGAGAATATCATGAACCTAGAATCATACATAGCATGTTCTGATCCGGTTTGGTCTGGTCTTGATTCGGTTTTCTCAGACCAGTTCGAGTTTTGCAAACTCTTACATAAGGATGCATATTGGATCAGTTGAGCATGACTTACTAGTGGGAAGGTCGGGCGTTAGAACAAGCTAGATATTAAGCGCTTGAAGCGTAAAATGGATTTCCTCCTTCCCGGTAGCCACAAAAAGTTTCAAAATCCTTCAGTCAATTTCCCAGCGCTCAAGGTTCTCCGCAAAATAAGATATTCAATACCACTGCAGTCCCAGGAAATAAAAGGAAAAAATGGGAAAATGACATCAAATAGCTCTGAACTTTCGACTTTGTACACACTTATGTAGTGAACTTTTTTTTTGTGCACAGGTACGCCAACTATCAAATTGGAACATTTTTGAAACTTTGACCACCAAATGTGCACAAAAAAAGTTCACTACATAAATGTGTACAAAGTCAAAAGTTTAAAGCTATTTGATGTCATTTTCCCAAGGAAAAATCATCAAACATAGGATGCGTAGCATATCAAAAGGTCGGTATAGGGTTTCGAACATGGTCAAAAAGAGTAGCGGGTCAAACTTGAATCAAGCAACGGGTTCTGAATAGTTGGATGCAAAGTCTGTAGTGTTGAGCAAAGTAAACTTCATGATATAAAAACCAAAACATTCTTTCCTCCTAATTAATGTATGCATGGATCACAAAAGTCCCATATGCTTCACTAAAATTGGATCATGAACAATACAGAAATGTGAAGGACATAAATTCATAGTGCTTGCGAGTCAGTTGATGGATCATGAACCAGAACTGCAAAATTGTTATTCATCCCTAAATTTCAATTACCTAAAGCTGTTAAAACATTTATGCATCACTGATATCAGCAAACAATTTCTCTAAATCCCACTTTTGTGGAGAACTTTACCATCTTGAAACAACACAACCCATGCTTCATTTCTCAAAACTCGATAAAAAATGTAGGGAGAATTTGGTAAAGAAAATCAGAGAGCACGCAATTTCATGAGTTACAAGCTTTTTTCATCACATAAGGAGCTTTGATTCTCAACGGAACAGAATATAAAACTGGTTCTTGATGTAATGGGTTAAGTACTAAATTTCAGATTTGTTTCATTTAGCCACTAAACGATTTTTTGAACTGAGTTAGCCACTAAACTATTATTTTTCTACATAATTAGCCACTAAACTTTTTCTATTACCGATTTAACCACTAAAAATTGTAAACATTTGGCCATTAAACTATCATATTTAGCCATTAGTTTTATTCATTTTTACCAAAGTAGAACAATAAACTAAAGTTCAGTGGATAAATCAGTACGAAAAACAATTTAGTGGCTAAGTGAGACAAATCTGAAAGTTGGAAAGCCAAATTATACTTATCCCTACTGTAAATTAATAAGTATTCATCATATTATGGAGAATCAAATACATGGAAAGTGAATGAGATTTCAATCTTTTTTCTTCATTTTCGATGTCAATCATTGTTGTTCTTGTTAAAAAGCCATTAAACTCAAAACAACTCCATCCTCTTCAATTTTAATGAGAAAATTCTCCAACCCTAAACCAACTTCTACATAACTAAATGCAAAACCAGATCAACTATTTGTCCTTATTTAATTCTTCATAAATATCCCTCGTACTTTCATGTATAGAAACCATCAATTAAAATCATAACAATCAATACAAATCAAGTCAAAACACATTAAAAACATCACAGAATCAAAGCAACCAAAATACACAATACAAATTAGCTACCAAAACAAACAGATAAATGTATGAATCTGTACATTTTGGTACTTAAAAAAGACTTTAAACTCGAAACAACTCCATTCTCTTTGATTCTAATGAGCAAATTCTTCAACCCTAAACCCACTTCAACATAACTAAATACAAAAACAAATAATCTATTCTTCATTATTTACGTTTCTGCATATTTTCATGTATAGAAACCATCACTTAAAATCATCAGAAACACTAATCCAAAATCCAACTTCCTATATCATAAATAATAATAATAATAATCAGTACCTTAGTATAAACCGAAACATATTCATATTTATTAACAGTTTTCCACAATTCTTTCACCATAAACACAACATCAAATCATCAAAACACATTAAAAGCATCACAGATCAAAGCAACCTAAACACACAATACAAATTAAGTACCAAAACAACAGATAAATGTATGAAAAGGAAATCAGAACTGTTAAAAAGGAGATGAATCGAAGAGAAAAGGAAGGTACCAGGAAGACATCGATGAGGATGTGATGAGGGAGAATTGAAAGATGAGAGATGTTATGGAAATTGAAAAGGGTGGCGTTATCGGTGGGGTGGGGAAGTGTTGGAACTTGGGAAGGGTGGGAACCGATTGCTTCATTCATTCTACGATTTCTCACTCTTCAGATCCAATGTTTTCTTTTTTCCCATTTATTTTAATTAATTAACTAGTTTATTATCCGCGTTTTACGCGGATATTTTTAATATAAATAAAATATAATGAGTTAAATGGTAAAGTATAAATATTATTTTTTTTAAACAAAAAATATATAAGAATTATATTATTATTTATTATTAATTTTATGTATTTCTAAATATATATGAATAGTAATTATTTTCTTATATATTTTTAAAACTTTTATTATATTATATTATATTATAATTAATAAGTTAGTAGAGTATTAGATTTTATTTGATTTGATTTGAATTCAAATATAGATTATATTAGATTTGGATAGATATAATTTAAATTTTCTTTATTATTTATAAAACCTACAAATGTCACGTGTCGATTCATGGTGATGACACGTGGCTTCACCATAATTGAGTATAGTTACTCTTTTAGTAGTATAGATAGATTATTAATTCATTGTCCAAAGAGTGTTATTCAACACGATAGGCGTGGCAACGGGCGGGACAGAGGATCTCAGTTCTCATCCTCATCTTTGTTTTTTAATCTTTTTTCACGTTCTCGGACCCATTCCCGTCGGAAAATGAGTATCTATTCTCATCCCGGTCCCAATCAGTGATCGAGATCCCATCGGAGAATCGAGTTTTTCAAGTTCCGAAAAGATTATTAAGTTTAAACTATAAATAATAATTTAGTAGACACACATATGTAAATAAACTTTAAAACAAATCAATTCAAACATATTTAAGTTATTTACATGTATAATTTAATAATTATAATGAAACTAAAACAAAGAAATGTATGCAAAAGATTTATAAAACCAATAAAATGAAAAAACAATAGTATTTTAAACGGTTAATTGCGTCAAAAGGTAACATATTGTTACAGTTTTTTTCAATTTGGGTAACATACTAATTTTTTTTTAAATTAAGGTAACATACTTTCCAATCAAGTCAATCAAGGTAACCATATCGGATTGAAAAGTAAAAACTACTGACGTGAGAGTTTCTTTGTCCAATCAGAATTTTTTTACAGGAATGACAGTTTAATTATATGATGTGCTTTATTTTGTGCAATTTAAAATGACTTGTTGATAATATCTTGCTATTTTGAGCAACTTCAAAAATAATTAAACAATATTAGAAATAAAAAAACTGATGACTGTATACGATAACTGTCGTGCCAGTAATTTTTACCTTTCAATCCGATACGATTACCTTTATTGACTTCATTTGAAAAGTATGTTACCTTAGATAGAAAATTTTTTAGTAGGTTATCCAAATTGAAAAAACAGTGACAATAGATTACCTTTCGACATAATTAACCCTATTTTAAACTATAGAAAAGTCATATACAATAATGTTAAGAAATATATATTTGCAAGTCAATTGTTAACTGTTTTATATATAAATAATTCTGTTGTTGGAAAAGTTGGAAGTGCAGGGGCTGGTTTTGTATATTGCAAAGTTTGGTGTTGTCTTGGGTTTATAAAATGGCAAATAGGCACTATGTATCGTGCTAAAAAAATGAAAAAGACCAGAGTCTCTCTATTCTCTTGTTGAAGTCATTTAGGGTTATTTTTCCTTCACTGAAGAGATTTAGAGTCTGTAATATTTTTTCAATGGTAGTTCTTGTGTAACTCTTCAGAGATAGTTAGTTCTGTGTATCAGATATTTCCTGTTGGAAATAATCTAATGAGAGGTTTGATTATAGTGAGGTTTTAGTTTTCTTTTTAGTCTTTGACCGATTGAGTTGTTTTAATAAAAGCTGTTGTTTATTCTTGTTAAGTTCTTGAATCGCTAAAACTTTGATGGTATCAAAGCCAGGTTCGCCTGGAAACTCTGGTATAGTCTGGTATCTGCGGTTAGGGTTTGGTTGTAAGGTCTGGAGGCTCTTCATTGTGTCGTCGGTCTCCACCCCTTGAGTGGTTGTGATTTGGTTTATCTCCGGTGAAGCTGTTTGCGTCGTTCATGTTTAATGTTCTAAGGTTTCATCTCAATGGGATAGGTGTAATACGGTTGTGTTATCTTGGAACTGGCTTTCCAAATGAAAAAATAAAACTGCATTTATTGATGGCACATTGGAAAAGCCTTTAACAAATGATACTCTGGCAAATCAATGGGATAGGTGTAATGCGGTTGTGTTATCTTGGATCCTGAGCTCTGTTTCAGAGGAGTTATATAGTGGCCAGATCTACTCTCGAATAGCTTCTGAAGTTTTGAGTGAATTGAAAGAAACTTATGATAAAGTTGATGGGTCTATTATTTTTAATGTGCACCATAAAATAAATTCCTTAGTTCAGGATGGCCTATCTGTATTTGACTATTATCATAAACTGAATTCCTTGTGGAAACAGTATGATGTTTTGTTAAAATTACCTCAGTGTACATGTGAAGCTTCAACAGATGTAAAAAATCATACAAATCTGTTAAAGCTTATGCAGTTCTTAATGGGCTTAGATGGGATGTATCAACCCATTAGAAGCAACATATTATCCAAGGACCCGTTGCCTAGTGTAAAGACTACTTTTGCTATTGTTTCTAGGGAAGAGTCCCACAGAAGTTCTTCATCTGGAGAACTCAAGTCCTCTGTGGTTTTTTCAAGCGCTCTTGTCAAAGGATCCAATAAGTCAGGAGGTAATCCTAACCTAAAGTGTAAAAAATGCCATAGAATTGGACATACCATAGATAGATGTTTTGAAGTCATAGGTTACCCTCCTAGAAACAATAATATGAAATGTTCTAAGTGTGGCCTAACTGGGCACACTGTTGACAAGTGTTTTGAAATAGTTGGGTTTCCTCCAAATTGGGAAACAAAAAATAATAACAATGTTCAAAGTGCTATTCTGTCAAGGGAAGAATCTGGTGGGCATTCTGAAAATAACTTTGGAGCAAAATCTGTTGTCTCTTTAAGTCAAAATCAGCTTGCAAAATTAATGAATTTGCTGGATGGGAATGTTAAGTCCCTTTCCAACATGTCTGGTAATTTTCTCAATTTAAATTGTTTCTTTAACTCTGAAGGTCATCACTGTTTTCAAACTTCTTTAAATGTTAAGTCCAAACATAAAGAGGGTTGGATCATCGATTCAGGAGCCAATCAACATATGACAAGTTCTGATAAAAACCTATTCAATGAAGTTGATGTATCCGCTTTAAATTTAACTGTGTCACACCCAAATGGAACAAATGCTAAAGTTTTAAAAATTGGTGATATCAAACTAACTGAAAATGTTACCTTGTTTGGGGTGTTAATTGTCCTGAATACAGTGTTAATCTTTTGTCTGTGTATCACTTAGCTAAAGATAGTGGTTTGACTGTCATGTTTTATTTGTCACATTGTTATATCCAGGATTCAATGTCAAAGAAGATCTTGGAGATTGGTAAAGAATGTGATGGCTTGTATGTCTTTACCCCTAATAGTGTAAAGACTTGGACAGTTCTTGTAGGTTATTTAATGGGCATTCAAGCTTACTTTGGCATAAAAGACTTGGTCACCCTGCTGATCAACTATTAAATGTTTTGAAACAAGAGTTAAACATAGAGAGTCATAAACTTGATGAACCGTGTGATATTTGTCATATGGCAAACAAGTCAGGGAACCTTTTCCTTTAAGTGAACACAAGTCTGTATCCCTTGGTGATTTGGTTCATCTAGACCTTTGGGGTCCTTATAAGACAGTTAGTAAAGAAGGGTACAAGTATTCTTAATGTTGTTGATGAATATACCAGAGCTGTTTGGACATTCATGCTTAAATCCAAAGAGGAAGTTTTTGACAGTTTAAGTAATTTTTATAATCTGGTACAAACTTGTCACACCCTTCTACCCCAGTTGGCAGCGAGGCGTGACATCACGGAAGCGTAACCATAATAATAACGAACTACCACTATATGGACGTTTTCAAAAATACATTGATTTGACTGCAAATATACATATTGTTCTACATAACCAAAATTAGCGTAAGTAGTTCTTAAAATACCAATATTTAAATACACAATTTAGTTTATCAAGAAAGATGCAAATAAATCTCCGAGTTTGAAAATGATGCGACTCCAAAATGAACGGAAGCCTTGGAATGCTTCGGATATATGCACATGCCTTAATCACCTGAAAATACATGCTAAAATACGTCAACAAATTGTTGGTGAGCTCATAGGTTTACGCGAAAAGACCAGTTGTATGGGCATTATCAGATGAGTTGAATTTATAAAGCATAAATTCCGTGTATGTATTACATAAACCATCATGCAACCGAAGCTTAATTATATGAGTTTGCCCTGTGCAGTATTCCCATACGTAATACCGTGTGTTGAATATATATGCATCCCGCCGTTAGCCGATTAAGACTAATCCGAATGGGGGACATGACTCCTGATAGATCTATCCACAATATATTCGCGCTTACAAATAAATGTAACTAACGGTTCATGATTTGAGGGCTGATGGATCCACGCATGTAATAAATATAAGAAATAAACAGTTTTGATGTCCATAGGAAAATCGTGCATGTATTTCCACCCCAATAGATAGTGAAAATAGGGCAATGAGGACTCACCACATGTTGATGGCAAAATGAGCGTAAAAACGACAGTTTTCGTTGTTGATGAGTGATGACACCGGACGCGTTTAACCGAGATCTAAATGATATAAGGGATTTAATAACTCCCATACATGATAATATGTATGTATAAAGGTTTTTATGTCTTAAATCACCCAACATTACAAGTTTATAAATAGAACCCACTTAAAACGTCAAGTTTATATATATAATTTTCCAGCTTTTTGAAGGTTTTTCGACCTACTTTGAGGCTGTTTTTGACCAAGCTCCAAAACGATTTAGGCTTTGATTTTCTTGGACATTAAACTACTATATACAAAGAAATTTTAAAGTCAAGAACGACCATTTTTAGAGGTGTATAGGTTAGGGAAAAAGCTCGTTATAAACCTTATGTTGGTCATTTTTGAGCTGTCAAACTTTCAGGTTCCCAAACAATATCTGGGGGTTCTAAACTCCATAATAATTTATGAAAACTTCCATATTTTTAGTTAAGACATAGATTTAACTTTTGAGACAAGAATCAATTAATTTTCGTTAAGTTATGAATTAATTATGATTTTTCAAAGTTGATGCCACATTTCTGTCGAAATTCCGTATTTCATAAATGTGAAATAACTAGTGATTCTTGTTGTTTATTCAAAGAATACTTGTATAAAAGTTATAAAACATATTTATATAACTTGTTTTCATAATATTTATACTTACATAATGTGTTAATATATTTATAAACACATTTGAAGAAAACAAACTTAAAACAAAACTAGCGATTTATAAACTTGAGTTTTTTATGAAACTTGTTGTTGTTGGTGATTATATATATTATGCAAGACTTATATCAACATAAAAATAAGATGTAATAAGTTAGTATTTACTTACTTTGATGTATTAGAAGTATGAAAATGTGTAGAAGAGTTGTTCTTGAACTAGTTGCACCAAAGAAACTCTTGAAAAGCTTGAATTCTTGAAGAATAAAGGAAGAAAACAACTTTGGTTGTGTGTGTCTGGCTATGGACGATTTTGAGAGAGTAAAATGAGAGGTTTTGCTCTTGCAAATGTGTGAGGATGAATGAGAAATGATCACTTTGATTAATTGCTAATCACCACTGATTAGGTTATAAATGGCTAGTAAATACTGATTAGGTAATAGTTGCTAACCTGGTTTAGTGTCGGATGTTACTGTCTCCCCTTGTTAAGGGAATTTCGTCCCGAAATTTATTCTTGTTTCCTTAGGGGTCTTGTTACTTAAGAATAGGTGAGGGTATCTTAGCTTAAAATGGTCTTTGCATGCCTAAGTGAATTCTGGTCCATGTCTAGAATTCCATCTGACCTTTAGGTTGGGTATACGACTGTGCTTCAATCCTTTGACCTTACGGTCCATCATTTCTACCGGCTCTTTGATGAAGCAAAGTTTATCAGTCTTATCTAACAAACACTTCTTCAGATTCGATACGTGGAAGATATCGCGCACGCTGCTAAGCTCTGGTGGTAGCTCTAAACGATAAGCTACTAGTCCAATTCTCTTTAAGACTTTGAATTATCCAATGTAACGAGGATTCAGTTTTCCTTGTTTCCCAAATCGTACCACGCCCTTCCATGGCGAGACTTTCATCAGTACCCTTTCTCCTAATTGGAACTCAAGGGATTTTCTCCTTACGTCTACAACTCTACATAGCTTTTCTGACGATCGTGGGCAACTTTTAGTTAGTTCCGTATCTGTACAATCTTTTTGGTGGTCTCAAGTATGATTTCTGGCCCAGCCAAGGGGCGATCGACATTTTTGTCCATACAGTGCCTCAAACGGAGCAGATTTAATGCTCAAGTGATAGCTATTGTTGTACGATAATTCCACTAAGGCAATTGAGTATCCCAACACTTCCCAAAATCCATTACACAAGCTCTTAACATATGTTCTAGGGTTTGAATTGTTCTTTCATTCTGACCATCAGTCTAAGGGTGATATGTGGTACTGATGTCCAAGTTTGTACCCAAAGCTTGCTGTAATTGATTGACAAAAATCTAGATGTAAATCTGCTATCCGTATCCGAAATGATTGAAATAGGAACTCCGTGTCCGGAGACGACTTCCTTGATGTATGTTTGGACTAGCTTATTCATCCTGTTGTTCTCCTTGATTGGTAGGAATGCACGGATTTTGTTAGGCGGTCGACTATTACTCAAATGGTTTCTTATGTTTGTCTTAACTTTGGAGCATGTTAGGAATTTGTTGACATATGTGGCAATGTCATCCTAGTTAAGCCACACGTATAGCTTCTTGAGGTCATGATACATTTTATCGGATCCGGGGTGAACGACATATCTTGATTTGTGTCCTTCATCCATAGCCAGCTTTCTTATTCCACCAAAACAGGGTAATCAGACTCTATTCATGAAATATCGATTTTTATTAGTCCTTATCCCAAACTATTTATCCATTCCGTGCAGGGCTTCATTTTTCATATTTTCCTCCTTAACGACTTTTATTTGTGCATCATGAACTAAGGAATGAAGGTTTATTGAATGGTTATAAGCTAGGGCTTGTACTCTTAACGGCTTGGCTCGTTCCTTTCGCCTGAGCGTCTACAACCACATTACTTTTTCTCAGGTGATAACGAATTTCACAGTTACAGTTACTTATTAGCTCCATCCAATGGCACTACTTCATATCCGACTCTTCCTGGTTCAAGATGTGTTGGAGGCTCTTATGGTCCGTGAATACAGTACACTTTGTATCGTACAAGTAATGTCTCCAAGTCTTAAGGGTAAAGAAAACTGCTCCTAGCTCTAAATCATGCGTTGTGTAATTCACCTAGTGAACCTTAAGTTTTCATGAAGTATAAGCTATGACCTAATCTTTCTATATCAACCCATTGTGTGAAACGTCACAGTAATCTACAAATTTCTTGCTTCTCTCGGGTAGGAACAAAATAAGCGCGCTGCACAGTTTGTGCTTTAATAACTGAAATGATATCTCCTGATCCTCGCCCCAATCATACTTAATGTCTTTTCGGGTCCGTTTGTTTAGAGATCCGATGATCTTTGGGAAATTTGATAATTGTCTATAGTAAGTGGCAAGTCTTAAGGACTGTCGTATCTCTATGGGGATTCTAAGAGTTGACCAATTCCTGATAGCCTCGGTCTTTGTGAGGTCGACTTGGATTCCTTTACTATTGATCACGTGACCGAGAAATTTCACCCATCTTAGCCAAAAGTCAAACTTAGAAAGCTGGGCATATAGTTGTTCTTTCTTCAACAACTCTAGAATTAGTCTTAAATGTTTGCTCGTGTTCCTCCTTGTTTCGTGAGTAGATTAAGATGTCATTCATAGATACAATCACGAATTTGTCTAGATAAGGTTTGCACACCTGATTTATGATGTCCATGAATACCGTTGGGGCACTGGTTAATCCAAACGGCATTAATAGGAATTTATGAGGACCGTAACGAAATCTGAAGGCTGTCTTTGGAATATCTTTCTTGCGAACTCTAACATGATGATAACCAGACCTTAGGTCGATCTTTGAATAGAAGCTTAATTCTTGGAGTTTGGTCAAACAAGTCATTGATCCTTGTGAGCAGGTATCGGTTCTTTTAGTTTATTTAGCTCTCAGTAATTGATGCACCTTCTGAAGGTTTCATCCTTCTTCTTTATGAACAAAACTGGAGCTCCTCCAAAGCGAGGAATTCGGTTTGATGAACCTTTTATCTAAGAGCTCCTACAGTTGGTTGGACGATTCTTACACTACTGACGGGGTTAATCGGCATGGTGCTCAAGCCACTGGTACCGCACCTGATACTAGACCGATTTTTGAATTTGACTTGCCTCGATGTTGGGAGTTCAGGTAAGTGTTCTGGAAAAACTTTGGGGTAACCATAAATAATAAGAATATTTTCGAGCCGCTTTTCCTTTGGCTTCCTCCCTGTCAACACTCCAGGATCCTAATGCTAGGGATGATGCTTACTTTGGTATTTCTTGTTTTGCCTTGGACAGTAAGGACCTTCTTATTGGCTAAAGGTATATGAACCGTCTTCTTGTTGCACACTATTTCCGCACGATTTTTCGATGGTCAATCCATGCCTATGACCACGTCAAAACTTCCTAGTTTGACGGGCATCAAGTCTGTTTCAAAGAGTCGGCCTACTAATTCTAAGGAGCATCCTTGACTTTATTATTTGTCTTAAGCGTCTTACTGTCATCAACCTCAATAGCATAAGTGGCACTTAATGGTGTAAGAATGGAATTTATCTGCTTACTGAACTTAGTGGATATAAAGCTCCTATCAGCACCAGTTTCAAATAGTAGAGATGCATAAGAGGTATTGAATGGGATAAGAGGATAAGTCTATGAGTTTGAAATTTCTTAGGCAGATTGTCGTACTACATATCCTCATGCACATAGTTATAGATAAAACTTAGTTCTTCATTAACATGCTTAATACCTAATATTTGTACATGATATGTCTTAAGCCTTACATACCCTAAGATGTATCAGATAGTAAAGCCTAGAGAAATGCTATAAAATGGTAGAAAGGGTACTAAGTGTGAGATGCCTCAGGGTTTCCTCGTTCTTCAGAGCGTTAAGTCATTGGGTTAGTTCTGCATTGCGGGCTTTGCGCTTTGCTAGGCGCTGTCGCAATTCGTCGATTTCGTCTTGTTGAATCGCCTGGGTATTCTGGTTGGCCCAAGGTTTATTGGTGGTTTGTATTGTCTCCTGTTTAATCCTTGCAAAGATCTCACCGACCACCTTATGGATTTTGTCGAAATTGGAGGTCGTGTCTGGCGGCCCTTGCCACCAACAGAGGCACCGTTCGTTGCGTAGGTTCCTGGGTAAGTGTCGGCACTTTGAGAAGAAGATGGTGTTCCGACTTTAAACCGGCTTGGGATCCCTTCCTCGTTTCTCCACTCTTGAAGAGTGTGAGACATCCATTTCCACTATCTTACGTTTGTCCGTCGCTGTTGTGGCGGGCTTGACTGATGGGTAGGTACCGGGATAGACTCCCATTGTGCTAGTCACACCCTTTTCCTAGGGGTGAATTTCTTCAATGGTCCATTGGGATGGTTTCTGAATAGGGTGGAGGATGGAATATGTGGTGGTGATGGCGGAGCAATTTGTGCTGCAGGGCCACAGTTGCCCTCCTTGTGTTTTGACGGGTCCATTACATCGTCATTGATTGAGTCTAGGTGGGTTTCTTATCCAAAGTACACCTTAGTGTCACCTTGGCTTCCTTGTTCCATGGGTGAGAATTCATCCTTAGAGTCAAAGAGGATAATAACCGTATTCTTTGACATGTTCTTGTCATCAAGGTCCTTATATATGTTCACAATTTTCGAAGAAACTTTAGTTTTTGTAACAGTTATAGTCTAGGTACTAATGCAACCTAGTTCACTATAACTATGGCTCTGATACCAATCTGTCACACCCTGCTACCCCAGTTGGCAGCGAGGCGTGACGTCGCGGAAGCGTAACCATAATCATAACGAACGACCACTATATGAACGTTTTCAAAAATACATTGATTTGACTTCAAGTATACATATTGTTCTACATAACCAAAATACAGCGTAAGTAGTTCTTAAAATACCAAGATTTAAATACACAATTTAGTTTATCAAGAAAGATGCAAATAAATCTCCGAGTTTGAAAATGATGCGACTCCAAAATGAACGGAAGCCTTGGAATGCTTCCGATAAATGTGCATGCCTTAATCACCTGCAAAATACATGCTAAAATACGTCAACAAATTGTTGGTGAGCGCATAGGTTTACGCGAAAAGACCATTTGTATGGACATTATCAGATGAGTTGAATTTATAAAGCATAAATTCCGTGTATGTATTACATAAACCATCATGCAACCGAAGCTTAATTAAATGAGTTTGTCCTGTGCAGTATTCCCATACGTAATACCGTGTGTTGAATATATATGCATCCCGCCGTTAGCCGATTAAACCTAACCCGAATGGGGGACATGACTCCCGATAGATCTATCCACAATATATTCGCGCTTACAAATAAATGTAATTAACGGTTCATGATTTGAGGGCTGATGGATCCACACATGTAATACATATAAGAAATAAACAGTTTTGATGTCCATATGAAAATCGTGCATGTATTTCCACCCCCAATAGATAGTGAAAATAGGGCTATGAGGACTCACCGCATGTTGATGGCAAATGAGCGTAAAAACGACAGTTTTCGTTGTTGATGAGTGATGACATCGGACGCGTTTAACCGAGTCCTAAATGATATAAGGGATTTAATAACTCCCATACATGATAATATGTATGTGTAAAGGTTTTTAAGTCTTAAATCACCGAACATTACAAGTTTATAAATAAAACCCACTTAAAACGTCAAGTTTATATATATAATTTTCCAGCTTTTTGAAGGTTTTTCGGCCTACTTTGAGGCTGTTTATGACGAAGCTTCAATACGATTTAGGCTTTGGTTTTTCCAGGACATTAAACTACTATATACAAAGAATTTTTAAAGTAAAGAACGACCATTTTTAGAGGTGTTTCGGTTAGAGAAAAAGCTCGTTAAAAACCCTATGTTGGCCATTTTTGAGCTGTCAAACTTTCATGTTCCCAAACAATATCTGGGGGTTCTAAACTCCATAATAATTTATGAAAACTTCCAGATTTTTAGTTAATACATAGATTTAACTTTTGAGACAAGAATCAACTCATTTCGTTAAGTTATGAATTAGTTATGATTTTTCAAAGTTGATGCAACATTTCTGCCGAAATTCCGTATTTCATAAATGTGAAATAACTAGTGATTCTTGTTGTTTATCCAAAGACTACTTGTATAAAAGTTCTAAAACACATTTATATAACTTGTTTTCATAATATTTATACTTACATAATGTGTTTATATATTTATAAACATATTTGAAGAAAACAAACTTAAAACAAAACTAGTGATTTATAAACTTGAGTTTTTATGAAACTTGTTGTTGTTAGTGATTATATATATTATGCAAGACTTATATCAACATAACAATAAGTTGTAATAAGTTAGTATTTACTTACTTTGATGTATTAGATGTATGAAAATGTGTAGAAGAGTTGTTCTTGAACTAGTTGCACCAAAGAAACTCTTGAAAAGCTTGAATTCTTGAAGAATAAAGGAAGAAAACAACTTTGGTTGTGTGTGTCTAACTATGGATGATTTTGAGAGAGTAAAATGAGAGGTTTTGTTGGAAAAAAGTGTAAATTTTTCAAAGGAAAAAGTGTATTTTCCATGTTTTTGGACCAAATATAATTATATATAGTTGTGAGATATTAATTAATATTTTATGGGTGTGTATTCTCCTTGAAGAGAGGATTACAACGATATTAAAAACGTCCAAAACGGAGCTAAGATGAATGAGATATCGATGCTCAAAGATTGGTGTTTGATGTGGGAAAATGCAAGTTAAAAATGTGAAAACTTGTCCCACATAGGAAGATGGACCAAACCATGAGTGGTTTATAATGAGGAGTATTGACAAGCATGACAAGTTACTCCAAGACAAAACTTAAGTCCAAGCAATAGCAAATCATTAAACTTGTGTGCACTCGCATCTGCCTCGTACTTTGTATAAGGTATTTTTTTTTTGCATGAGCCGCGTTCGTGTCTTGAACGAATCTAGACAATTCTAGAGCCGTTACAGAAATAGTTTAATGATAGAATTATTATATTTAATTATTAATAAAAAATATTTTTTATTACAATTAAA
Organism: Centrapalus pauciflorus; assembly: GCA_020465985.1. Classification (NCBI taxonomy): domain Eukaryota; kingdom Viridiplantae; phylum Streptophyta; class Magnoliopsida; order Asterales; family Asteraceae; genus Centrapalus; species Centrapalus pauciflorus. The sequence goes on along the minus strand of JAANYP010003380.1, from coordinate 109,433 downwards.
TATAATTAATTTGTTGTTACAACTCATGGCTTAATGATAGAATTATTATATTTAATTATTAATAAAAAAATGATTTTTTATTATTATTACAATTGAATATAATTAATTTGTTGCTACAACTCATCTCCTATAAAAGGGATGGAGATGCAAACACCAAAACACACTTGAAACACTTGAAAGACTTGGAAAACACTTTGCATTCTTGAAAGATTTTGCGCTTTAAACGGCGAGACGTTGCTGCTTCCAAGAACGAAGATCACTTAGAATTCACGTGTTTTTCCAGGCAAGTTGGTTACCTCCGGCAGTACACGCTGCTTTGGCTGTCGTACCCTGGGAAACAGACTTCGAGTCTGTTTTAAGATTGTAGGAATAGTGTAATGATGTATTCCCGTATATTTTCAGCACCTTGACAATTTTCTTATCATATACATGAAGAAACAAGCTCAATAAATGTAATATGATGAAGAAGAGACAATATGAATGTAGAGAGAATAAGTGAACAGTGGCGGCTGTATAATATTCAAATGTCAACTGTTTGGAACAAAAAGTAACCCTAGGAGCCTTTTGTAGGCTCCTTTAATTAACTTACATAACATGGCACTTTTGGCCCCTAGACTATTACTTAAACATAAATTACATAGAAATTAAATACAAGACACATTACAAAGACAATAAATATTACAAAACAACTCCTAGGATCGAAATAATAAATCTAACAATCTCCCCCTTTTCGATCACTTAGGAGGTCCTGGAACTCGGGCATGGTCAGTAGATTCTCGAAGACCAAGTATGACGTCGAAGCGTCTAGTTACTTGTCTCAGATGTAGCCTTTCGTTCAGGTATTCAATTCCGCTGAGGATATCCTGAATCTCCTGTGGTGAGCATCTAAGTTCTGGATTTGGTTGAGCGTCAAAGTCTTGAACTTTCTGAGTAAGCGCTGCTCGAACCAATCTGATAGTGCCGTCGGAGTAACAAGGAAGATCCTCAAAGCGCATGAATCTTTTATATCCTTTCTGGTTCAAGAAGATAACCCCTGGCTGTCCTCGAAGCAAAACTTTGTAAGCCGGATAGTGGTCTAGCAAAAATACATCTTGTTCAGGAGCTTTCAGACCCACTTTGACTAAGGCACTCTCAATCGCCATCTGGAAATCTCTGAGGCACATAATGATTGATCGGCGATTCATGCATCGAACCAGGGCTGCTAAAGCAGTCATATGTGTCAGACGACCCTTGACTCTATTTACCATCTTTCTGTGCAGACGCTCTATGTCGTCTATGTTTACGAAGTCAAGGTCGCTTTCATACAGTTCTTGAATAGTACCGTCTTCTCTGAGTACCTCGAAGGCTGGAGTGTAGACTCTGGCTCTCTTGTACATATGAATGTTATTGATTTTGATTATTTTGGACTTTGACCAGTATTTGCTCTTGTCTCTCATTTCTCTTAGCATCATCTGATTGTATTCAGCTTGAACGCACCGAGAAGCATCGGTCATTACCATTAGAAGACGTCTACTGTAAGATCCCGACTTCTTTCTGAAGACCATTTTGAACCTTTCTTCCAAGAAAGGATTTTGAAATTGATCAGCCGGGAACTTCTTCAAAAATTCTTTTAACCCCTGGACCGGAGGTTCTTCTAATTCTTTAGGAGGAGCCTCAAGAAGTTTCAATACACGGTCTCTCCGGTCCTGACATAACTCTTCTTTTGTTTCCGCATCCAGAGTGTGGACTTCTCCCCATGAGTACCACTTTATCCATTCCTCGTTTGTCCTGTCATATGATGCGGTGACTTCTTTAGTATCAAAACAGTCGACAGTTCTGGCTCCGGATGTTTCAGCGATATGGGCATGCGGAGCTGATTGAGTTGGAAGGGTTGATTGGACTGATGGGGTACGTATAACTGGTGGAGGATCTTTAGGTGTAGGAGTGGGTTGGATTGATGGAGTTTCTGTGGGAGTGACTGAAGGTGGTTGGATGGAAGAAGATGTTTGTGGTTGGGGTTCATGGGGTGGAGAATCCAAAATCTCAATTGGAATTGGAGGTGATTTTTGTGGAGATTGGGGTTCAGGTTTTGGTGTGAGAAATGTATAGTCGGTATCAATATCAGAATCTGAGTCAGACACTAATATGATTTCGACTTTTTCATATTTAGGCTCATAGATCACCATTGCTGACATGGGGTCTAACGGAGCTGGGCCCTCAATTTGTAGAGGTTCATAATCTATCATCAGTGCTTCCGTAGCCTCATAAGTCTGATCCCCGGACCCTTGAATTTCTGTGGCTTCAGGCTCTGCTCCCCCTACAATGATCATGGAGTCCTCATGATGAAACTTTTGACGTTTCTCCCCCTCATGACGATCAGGGTCGTCCTGGTCGTCATGCTTTCTTTTTGGGGCCTCGGCCTGAGGGCGGCACTGAAGGTCTATGACCGCCGACTCGAGGCGATCCATTCGCGAATTGAGCTGCTCTTGGACTTGAAGAATTAAACGATTAAGAGCATCGATCTTGTCCGAGAGCTCGACTATCTGAAGATGGACTGAATGGGAACCTGATGGGGGGCCAGCTTCGGAGGCGACACCTTTACCCTTGATGAATGAAAGAAGGGTGGTGTGACGTTCCTCGGCGGCTTCCCTTTGGGCGTCCAGGTCAGCCCGGGTAACCACTCCGGCAGCACGTAATGCTGCCGTTAGCATCTACAGATTGATGGGGAGATGGCCGGAAGTGGACGGCGTGGATTGAGCCACTCCCGGTCTTCCTTCCGTCATTTCTGGTTCCTGTATAGGACGCTCAGATCTGGAAGTTTGTTGAGCTGCCACGGAGGCAGCTGTTGGGGATGCCACAAAGGCATCGTGCGTGGTGTGTATATGTGGGGATGGAATCGTGGGTGAAGGAAGTTCGGTCACGTGGGGAGGAGTGTGACCTCTTTCAACACCGCCACTCTCCGAATGAGAGGGCGATGGAGTGTGTGGAAGATCCCCGTGGAATGAAGTGGTTTCCCTTTGAGGGGAAAGCAAGTGGGTGGTGGGGGTTGTTTCGACCGCTGGACTAACGGTCTTATGAAGGGGAGTCCGGCTAACAGGGCTTGGTTCACCCTCAGACTGAATTTCCCTCGCTCTTACGACAGAGACGGTTCTTTCGGAATCCGCCGTCTCTGCCGTCTCGCCTACATCTCCCTCCCTGACAATCTCAACCTCCCGCTCACCGAAACCCATAGATTATTGAACATCCATCCGTTCTTCCTCATGCTCACTCTCTCTTTGCTCACCTTCGGACTGGTTAGTCTCAGTCGATTCCGACTGAGACTCATCCAGATAACTCTCTCTTATATACGCCCTTACCCGCTCTGTGCCCGTTGACCTCGTTAGAGTAGATAGAGGAATTTTCATCACCGGTACCGTCGGGGCCCCCATTGGCTGAGTTAACTTTTGAATTGCCACTGTGGGGTAGACATCAGCCTCCGGACGCTCATGTATGTCATCGTCTTGATCCATAGCACACTGGATGATGAGTTGAAGGAATCTTTGAAAAGGAACATACTTGCGGCCTTTCTTTGTGCTTCTTTCGACGTAGACTCTTCGTAATTCTTCAAAGATGAAAGCAGCATTGTCCACGTGTCGGTCAAAGGCAAAGCCGGTGAACATGGCTAATACCTGGGCCGACGCCGAGTCATGACCTGAATGCTTGGCGGTGAGGCATTTGTTAAGCACATCGAATAGAATCCGCCAGTGGGACTGAAGGTTTTTCGTGCGGAAGTCTGATGGTTTGGTAAGAGGACCGTCATACCCTAGAGTTTGTATCTCAGTTAGGGCCTCAGATACGGATGGGTTTGGGTCGAATGAATCAAGGGTGGGAAGGTAGTCTTCTGTGGGTAGATGAAGAATGTGGCGGATGGCAGCGGTGGTGATTTTGACCGGAACGCAGTCAATGGTGGAGGTGAAGTGAGGTTCGGGGTCGGTTATATATTGGAGCCTGTTCCAGAATTGTTGGAGGTATATCTGGGGAACAGCTATGGCAGTTGATAGTGCGTAATAGATGGGATGGCGGGTGAGGATGTCGAAGGCAAGTGTTTGGGTTTCTTTTGTAAGGATGGAAACGTCGAGTTGCCAGTTATGAGGGATGAACTCGACAAACTCGGCGCTGGGTAGAATGGATTCCTCGGGTAGCTGAGCATTGTTATTTGGAATGGGAGGATGGGGTACGGTGAGAATGAATGCGGGATCCATTATCCTGCAAAGTGCAACAAAGTTAGAATCATAAGACTTGATATGATAATGCATTGATGTGAAGTCTAGATGAGTGTGAAATAGAAATTGTCTGATCTGTTTAGCATCGGGTCTTTATTAGCAGAATAAAATTCCACTAATAAAGTCCAAAGTCAATCGTTAAGAGACCGATGTTAGATAAGACCATTTCACTCAAACACTGATCGTAACTCTAATAAAGTTGAAGAGTTGATTTTACGGTTTCAGTTTTCAATTCAGTTTCTGAATAAGTTGACGAGAGATCTTCCTCTAAAGTGGGTACTCTAGAAGAATAACTCTCGTTAAGTTCTTCATAATGAAAAGAAATTTCTTTATCTTTACGCGCAACACGTTTCTCATTTTCTTGGTTTAAAACTTCTTTTGATGACTCAAAAAAGAAAGATTTAATACCGGCTCCCATATAATTCATGTCATAAAATACAGGTAAAATATTTTGTGCCTTTTCCAAATATTTAGGATTTTTAAAACCAATTCCTTGTTTAGAATGGTAAAACCTAGTTTCTTTGGGCTGATTTAAATGGATAGTTTGTTCTGTTTGACCCCTTTTCAAAAATGCATCGTCAAGGGTCTTTATTCTCGCGTACAAACTTATCCTTTCTTCTTCAATCATTTTGTATTTTTCTAAACTGTCTATATTTTCCATATTTACCATATCTAATTGTTTTGTAAGAACAGAAATTTCTTCTTTTAAATAGAGTTTTTCTTTTGAAAGCGTTTCCATGCAAGATTCAAGGTATATATTCCTATCCTGAACATCTACTTTTTCTATCAACATCTATTTTATAACATTATGATTAGTTAACCATTTTGAATGATATAATTCAGATGATTCTTTCAGAATATGAGCTTGATGTTTAGCCTGTACACATCTTGCAGTTTCAGCATTTAATCTATCTTGTAGATCAAGTATTTGTGTGTGTAGTGTACATTCATTATCTACAAATAATTTATTTACATGTGCAGGAATGTAATAGGAATATACCTCACTGGGCTCGGAACCGGATGTGGAGCATTCGGAATCGTCGGTTGTGGCCATCAGACATGCTGGTGGATGTTTCAATGTCTCCCCCTCAGCAGCAATGTCTGAATTGTCAGCAGTGAAATCAGCACATGTCTCCAACCCCATACGATCAACCATGTAGCAATTCTTGCCCTTGTCATCCTCGTCTTCAGAATCTTCAGCATCCCAGTAGTCCTCCTGGGCGACGAGGGCTAACGCATCCGCTTTCTTCTTGGCAGCCTCGAGCTTTCTCTCGTAGTAAGCAACGTCTCTTTCGAAATTATTCTTGCATTCCCTAGCAAAGTGGCCCGGTTCGCCACATTTGTAGCAGAGACGTTCATCAGTGGCCTTCGGCTCATCTACTCTTGGCCTTTCCTCTCTTCTTTCCGCCGGCCTCTTGTCAGCCCGACGGTGCTCGCGGCTGTCATCACGCCTCCGGTCCCTGCGGTCATCCCGACGATCATCCCTTCGATCGTCCCGCCTGTCATCCCTGCGATCATCGCGCCTATCATCTCGCCTTTCATAACGGCGATCATCTCGATAGTCGCGTCTATCATCATATCGGCGATCATCCCTGTCATCCCTTCGGTAGTCATCCCTGCGATAGTCATCGCGACGGTCATCTCTCCTATCATCTGAGTACCTCCGTGGACCGGTGTCATAACGGAGTTGGTTGTTGGTCTTGTTGGAGAACCGTCACTGTTGAAGACGGTTGGTCCACAAGGCTATCTGTTCTTGTATCGAGGCTTCCTCCTCATCATAGACCTCACGCGGAGGAGAAGCATACCTGTACTGAGACGATGAAGAACCAGGAGCAAAAGATGGTGTCCGAATCTGCGTGTTGGTGATCAAGGCTAGCGAATCATTCGGTTTCAACCCTGTGTTGGCTGATAGCAGTAGAGAGGCCAACTGATTTGCCATCAGCTTCTATTGATCCACATCCCCTTGATATTTCTTAAGCTCCTTAAAGACGACATTTATTGATACCTCAGGAATGTTCAGGACTCTTTTCGTTGCCCGACATGCAAGCTGCCACTCGGGGGCTAAGGCGGCAAAGAATTGGATGTTGATATCATCCCAATCCTTCTTGATGTGCAGTTTGTTTAACTCGTTAAGGACTGCACAGAACCTGGTGAATGTGGCTTGCAGAGATTCCCCGTCTTTGGCGTGGAATTCCGTAAACTTTGCCTTCGCCTCCTCGATTTTGGCACGATCATCAAGATCTGCCCCCAGCATTTGGATTTCCAGCTCGTCCCACATTTCTTTTGCAGACATTTTACTGTCTACACCGACCAAAATATCAGTGGGGAAGGCTTGATAAATCAGATACTCTGCCCTCTTATCAGCGTGCTGGCGGTCCCTCTCGGCGTCATTTGCCGGCTCTCTTTCAACCTTTGAGGCTTGGACAGGGGGGTCATCCTCAGGTCTGGCAGCTATCTCCCGATAGTAGATGACGGGTCCTTCGGATATAGATTGAAGCATCAGGTTTCTGAGAGGTTGCATTCCAACGAACTTAAGGAACCGGGATTTCCATTGTTCGTACTCATCGGGATAGAGAACTGGTGGTCTGTTCTCAGATCCGAGTACTAGAGCTTCGCGAGACATTATGATTATGGGTGCTGATTAAGAATATGAAGATCTTTAGAGGTGGAAACTGAACACGGATGGGTTGGACTGAAAACAGAAGGTTCTGAATTCGGATGGTTGAATTCGGATGAACAGTGTTTCGGATGAGGGAACCGAATTCGGATGGGTGAATTCGGATGGGTTGATTCGGATGGATTGATTTCAGATGGTGAACAGTAATTCGGATGGCTATGGTTCGGATGAGGTTCAAGTTCGGAAGTGGTCCTAATTCGGATGAACAGTACTACGGGTGGGGACCAAGTTCGGTTGACCTAATTTCGGATGGACCTAATGGACCGAATTCGGATGAACAGTGGAAGGACCGAATTCGTGTGGACCGAAATTGGAACAGTGGAAGGACCGAATTCGGATGAACCGAAATGGGTGAGGTCCGAAATTGGAAAAATTTAAGTATAAGTCCCAACAGTGAAAAATGGAAAGTCTGACCTGAACTTCGGATGGTCCGAAGTTCGGATGGGACCGAAGTGTGGTCCGAAATAGGCTTATGGGGGGTCCGAAATTCACTTAAGTATGGTCCGAATTAGGATGATCTGAGGTCCGAATTTGGTGCCTAGGTGGTCCGAAATGCTACAGTAGTAATCCGAAATACAGCAGGTTTTTTACGATTTCTAAGGCAGAATGAGCAGAATTCGATTTTTATCAGTTTTAAAGCCTGAAAACAGTTCTAAATGATTTATAAACTATTTTAAACACTTTTGGTGATTTAAAACAACCAAAAAAACACTTAAAAATAGCATGAACACGTGAAAAACCCACTTAAACAACCCATATTTTCAAACTTAATAATGGTCGATTTCTTGATGATTTTAACAAAGATATGAAACTAAATGAGTTTAAAATCAGTAGAGAATGATAATGTGATGTTTATATGACCATTATAACATAAGAAACACGAAAAAACAAAGGAAATGAAGATCTAACCGACATGAGATGAAGAACACGAAGAACACTTTCAAAAACCCAGTAGAATCCGAACAAGTCAGTTTAAATCCACCCCTCTGAGCTCTGATACCAGTTGTAATGATGTATTCCCATATATTTTCAGCACCTTGACGATTTTCTTATCATATACATGAAGAAACAAGCTCAATAAATGTAATATGATGAAGAAGAGACAATATGAATGTAGAGAGAATAAGTGAACAGTGGCGGCTGTATAATATTCAAATGTCAACCGTTTGGAACAAAAAGTAACCCTAGGAGCCTTTTGTAGGCTCCTTTAATTAACTTACATAACATGGCACTTTTGGCCCCTAGACTATTACTTAAACATAAATTACATAGAAATTAAATACAAGACACATTACAAAGACAATAAATATTACAAAACAACTCCTAGGATAGAAATAATAAATCTAACAAATAGTGTACCCGATACCAATTATAAAATATAAGAAATATATTACGAATTACAATTCAGAAATGAAATTACAATACACGGAAATAAATAAAGTACGGAAATTAAAATTACAAGTAAAAGAAATAATAATACGGAAAAGTAAATTACAATACGGAAAATAAAGGCTGAGTCTCGTGTTTGACACGATTCCCTTAAAACAGATTCGAAGTCTGTTTCCCAGGGTACAACAGCCAAAGCAGCGTCTACTGCCGGAGGTAACCAACTTGCCTGAAAAATCACGTGAATTGAAGGTGTTCTTCGTTCTTGGAAGCAGCAACGTCTTGCCGTTAAAGTGCAAAAAATTTCAAGAATGCAAAGTGTATTCCAAGTCTTTCAAGTGTTTCAAGTATTTCTTGGGTGTTTGCATCTCCATCCCTTTTATAGGAGATGAGTTGTAACAACAACTTAATTATATTCAATTGTAATAATAATAAAAAACCATTTTTTTATTAATAATTAAATATAATAATTTTATCATTAAACCATGAGTTGTAACAACAAATTAATTATATTTAATTGTAATAAAAAAATATTTTTTTATTAATAATTAAATATAATAATTCTATCACTAAACCATTTCTCTAACGGCTCTAGAATTGTCTAGATTCGTTCAAGACACGAACGCGGCTCGTGCAAAAAAAATACCTTATACAAAGTACGAGGCAGATGCGAGTGCACACAAGTTTAATGATTTGCTAATGCTTGGACCCAAGTTTTGTCTTGAAGTAACTTGTCATTCTTGTCAATACTCCTCATTATAAACCACTCATGGTTTGGTCCATCTTCCTATGTGGGACAAGTTTTCACATTTTTAACTTGCATTTTCCCACATCAAACACCAATCTTTGAGCATCGATATCTTATTCATCTTAGCTCCCTTTTGGACGTTCTTAATATCATTGTAATCCTCTCTTCAAAGAGAATACACACCCATAAAATATTAATTATATATCTCACAACTATATATTATTATATTTGGTCCAAAAACATGGAAAAATACACTTTTTCCTTTGAAAAATTTACACTTTTTTCCAACAATACCTCTCATTTTACTCTCTCAAAATCGGCCATAGCCAGAAACACACAACCAAAGTACACATGAAAGACTTTGAATACACTTTGCATTCTTGAAATTTTTTGCACTTTAACGGCAAGACGTTGCTGCTTCCAAGAACGAAGAACACCTTCAATTCACGTGATTTTTCAGGCAAGTTGGTTACCTCCGGCAGTACATGCTGCTTTGGCTGTTGTACCCTGGAAAACAGACTTCGAATCTGTTTTAAGGGAATTGTGTCAAACACGAGACTCAGCCTTTATTTTTCCGTATTGTAATTTACTTTCCGTATTATTATTTCTTTTATTTGTAATTTTAATTTCCGTACTTTATTTATTTCCGTGTATTGTAATTTCATTTCTTGAATTGTAATTCGTAATACATTTCTTATATTTTATAATTGGTATCGGGCACAATATCCCTACAATCTTAAAACAGATTTTACAACCACGATACTGGTTATAAAATTTAGGAATTTTAGAGAAATTGTTTCTTCGATTCAAACAAGTTTTGTCTCGAAGTAAAAGTTTCTATTACATTATTGTTTCGATTCAAACGAGTTTTGTCTTGAAGCAATTGTGTTTCCATTTCATTTAATTATTTCTGTTTCATTACAAACGAGTTTTGGTTTCGAGATGGATTTAATTTTTGCAACAGCCTTGATTAAGTGTTTAATTTGAACGGCAGATTCGATTATTCACTTTTGGTTTCTTAAACATTGAACGGATGATTCAATTTTAACTTTTAATATAAAATTTTTACTATTCTCGTTCGGGTTACAAGTGTTTGAATGAACGGTTGATTCATTCTTCACTTTGGTGTTAAATTGAACGGCAGATTCAATTTTAGTGATAAAATCGGTTATAACAAAAAGGATTTAATTTTGTTATAAATTGATTAAATTGAACGGTTGATTCAAGTTTTGTCAATTGAAGTATTTGACATTGTTTATAACAAAAGATTTAATTTTGTTATAAAGTGATTGAATTGAACGGTTGATTCAAGTTTTGCCAATTGAAGTATTTGACATTGTTTATAACAAAAGATTTAATTTTGTTATAAAGTGATTAAATTGAACGGTTGAATCAAGCTTGATCAATTAATTTGACATTGTTTATAATAAAAGTGTAATTTTATTATAAAGTGAGAAAATTTTCTTTATTGAAATTATAAAATATTTGTTTGAAAAGAAGATTCACAACTACTTATAATTATTTTCTTTGGCGTTAATGTGACACCCTTGCCACATTAACCACCAATTACCAATCACCCAGGATTAATCACCAACAAACAATTACATAATGATCTGATAGCTTAAATTACAGTGCGGAAGCATAAAATACAAAATAAAATAATACAAATTTGGCATACACCCTACGGTGCTACATAGGTTACACGTCTAAGTCTACAAACTCAAACTGTATTACATCATCCCCAAATTTATTACAACAGTGATTCCATAAACCAAATACCAAGTTAAACAGAAGAAATCTTCAAATACTTCAACACGCGTCCTAGCTAGATGGTCCCGCAACGGATTTCCCTTTTCCTGTAAAAATGTAACAACTGAAGGGGTAAGCTAAAGCTTAGTGAATACCATATGATTTTACACATTCTACAAATCATTATGATGCCACCCAGAGTAACCGCGGTAACACATACCGTATACTCCACACGTACCCAAGGTACGCAAACCCGAGCCGCAGCTCCTTCGAGCTGACACTCGGCATAAGAAAACCAACCATCTGAGGCAGACATTACATCGGGGATGACTTACTGTCTATCCTGACCACAGAGGTGTCAAACTCTTGGTCATATAGCACAGTAACATCAGAGTACAGATGCGACCACGCAGGTCCATCGAAAGGATGCACAACAAATGAACGGACATGCAACAAGTATGAATGTGCATTAACATATACACATGTTAGTAGAGTGCCAAACGAATATGAAACAACATGCCTCAGCAGGCAATGCAAACATAATGCAGATGCAGCAATGTTAAAATCAAAGGTACTCACAGTGGGTGCGTTATTAAACTTCAGGTTAATTTTATTTCTCCTCGAAATTTCAACCGGATCCACAAAGTACCCCACTGTGGGTTAAACAACACCACAAGGGACCTGTTAAGTCAGTTGTAACAACACATTGTGTCAATATCTTGTTTAATTTCAAAAAAACTTAATTTTATAAGTTTTGCAATAATGGATCCACATTTCGGATCCATGTTCGAATTCGGACCCCACCCGAATTCGGACCCCCTGTTCGGATCCCACATGAATCCCAATTCGGATCCCACATAAATCCAAATTCGGTCCCCTTTAATTTCGGACCACATTCTAATTCGGACCCCGTTACAATTTCGGCCACATCCGAATTCGGACGCATCCGAATCCGGACTCCATCCGAAATACAACACTTGTAAATATTTTCTATTTTGTACATCAGAGGTTCGGACCCATCCGAATTCGGACCAGATCCGAGTTCCTCTCGGATCCGAATTCGGATCTACTGTATTCGAACTTGTGCAGTTTTATATATTTTCCAGATTTAATCCCATCATTTTTGGTACTAGTTCAATACATGAAATAAATTATACCAACTTAAATACATCTATTTCCAACACATTTAACACTAATATTATCATGCTTTCATACCAATTTACATCCTTTTTGACCATTTTTGTTCATCCATCGAACACACACTAAAAACACACACTAAAATCCAAAAATCATACTTTCAGGTTGAATTAGAAGCTGAAATTTAATATGTAGCATCATGAACACTAGATTTAAACTAATCCACCACTACATCGTACATGCATTAACATTTTAACACCACAATTAGTGTGTCGGTTTTAACAAAAACCGAACCAAAATGCTTAAATTCGAAGGGTTTGAATAATGTTTACCTTAATTCGTTGATTGTAGACGATATAGTTCCTTCCTAGCAAGCTAAATCCAGATTTCCAGCTTCAATTATCAACTTTTGATGACCTTGAATGTTTTAGAGAGAGAGAGAGAGCCGAGAGAGTAGAGGTTTTTTTAGTGAGAGAGTGGTTGTTTTGTGAAATGAAGGAATTAAAGGATTTCCCCCTTTTTATATTACACTTTCAACTTTGGCACCTTTAGTCCCTCAACTTATCCGGTTCCACTAAATACTGATTTTATCTTAGTTTTATCCTTACTAGCAATTATAAAACATAATACTCCATAATAATAATTCAAAATTCCAAAGCTTCATAATTTCTCAAAATAACAACCAACTTTCATAATTCAAATACATATTTCAACTTAATTATACAAAAATTCATTTAATTATCCAAATTATAATAATTTAAATCCGAGGATGTTACAGTTAAAGAAAAAAAATGGAAATGTTAGATGGAGTTGTGTCACGGTCGATGACTTCAACTATAACATCTATTGCTAAACCGTCGATTAATGAGATGGTTGATATGATTGGAGTTCAAAATACGAGTAAATTTGCCAATCATATTGAGAAATCAGAATTGTTTTCTGATTTGGATCTTGAACCATGCATGGTTCTTGACGGCAATGGTGAAGTTGCAAGTGTGATGAATGTGAATATCACGACAATGGTTTACGATGTAGAATTGGTAAGATCTGAACCGAATGAATGGTGGATCGACACTGGTTCTACCCGACATGTGTGTTCGGAGAAAAGTTTGTTTACTACTTTGAAAGTAGTTAATGGAAAAAAGATCTTCATGAGAAACTTTGATACGTTTGATGTCAAAGGTGAAGGCGATGTGATCTTGAAGATGACATCCGGGAAAGATCTTAAGTTGACAAATGTTTTGTATGTACCGGGAATTCGAAAGAATTTGGTTTCCGGATGGCTGTTAAACAAGTTTGGATTTAAAATGGTTTTTGAATCGAAGAAATTTGTTTTGACCAAGAATGATCATTTTGTTGGAGAAGGTTTTGCTTTGAATGGAATGTTCAAAATAAATTTGATGATTTTGAAAAGCAATTTTAATAAAACGACTACAAATTTGGTTTATTTGAGAGAGTCTTCTAACGTATGGCATGGTCGTCTTGCACATGTCAATTTTAATTCTTTACATCATTTAATTAAGTTAAATTGCATTCCATCTTTTCATATTGATTCAAATTATAAATGCCAAACTTGTGTTGAAGCCAAACTTACAAGATCTGTAAGGTCTACCACTACTAGATCTATCTAGACGCGGATCCGTGAACGAGTGCGGAATCCTCGTTAACGGTTAGACGGACAACTCTCAACCACGAAACACGGAGACTATTAGACGCTGAACGAACGACACACGAACGATCCTACGAACTAATTCTCTCCGAAACACGCCAAAAGCTGATGATAAACTCGAGATCGCCTTAAGCTTAATTCCTCACGAATTCTGCTAAAAGTCTTCTAATGACTCGAGTCTATCCCTAATTATAGACCCTGATTCGAGTCTGATGTGGGCCAAACTCGAATCTGGCCCAAGGCCCATTCGAGTCTGTCCACAATGACATTCTCGAATCTGGGCATATTCGAATCTAAGGACACATTCGAATCTATCACAGATTCGAATGTCTTCCCTTATGTAATTCGAATCTAGCCAATACACTTAAACACTTAAGTGATGAAACTTATGTTAATACCTTATGATTGATTTTATCTTTGAACTTTATGTTTGAACTTCTTGTAATACGTTACATCAAGTTCAAACATACAAACACTAATAAATATCAACCATATATAACATATATAACAAACACATGCTAAGTCACAATGTAAGATCACTTAGACTGCTATCGTCACACAGGATGTACCAACAGACTCCCCCTTGACGATAGCTTCTAATAATTCACACATTTGACTTAAAAACTTTGTTTATTTATTGATTCAAAATACTACCAGCATACAAACCTTTCTCGACACATACCTTGACTACATTTTCATACTTATTAGCTTCACCGTCCATATGTGTATCACTTGAGATCATACAGGCATGCAAAATGTGAAGATCATCTTTGGAGAGGTTTACCAGGTGAAGAGGGTCGTAGACTCTAAGAATAACATTTTCTTCTAAGTCTTCCATGACCGCTTCCCCAGTCTCCGTGTCAGCATACCACCACTTCAGATTCTTCAAAATATTTTGTGGCATTGGCTTGAGAGGAACCTTCCTAAGACATCTAGCTGGCTTATAGTGAATCCTCATCCACGGTCGTCCAGTTAGAGGATCGAAACGCGACGGATCCTCTACTCTTCTCCCGACCCTTGGAGATAATCGCTCGAACTTCCTTAATCTCCCTTCCTTTCTTATAATTCTTTCAATTACGCTCGCATAAGGATCATTGCCAATGTTTATCAAATCTTTCCATGCTAACGCAGTGATTTCGATCTTTGGCAGGGAGTTGAATGCTTTTAGTGTTCGCCTCATGTACTGAAGCCCGTCTTTTCTTTTAATTACAAATAGCTGCAGATCTCTGTCAAAGAACCAGCTTAAAATTCGCTCAGACAACTTCCCAGTACCCGGCACTTTCATTGTCTTTTTAATCGCTAATTCCTTCTCTTCAGCCCTGAACCATAGCTTTCTTTTTTCTTCATTAGTTAGCTCTCTTGCAGGTTCTTCTGTTGATGGCTGAGGGTTCAATGCAGCATTTACCACATCTACATTGACAATTCTATTTCCATCAATCATGTATGTATCGGTGATAGGATTCTGCTGCACAGCTATCTCGTCAGCTTCATCATCCTCATCAGCGACTACCTCATCATCTGACTGCCAGTCCACTATCTCTTCTGGCACAAACTCGCCTTCTTCCAGCTCTTCATCTTCATTATCAAAACCTACATCCAGAGGATCATCATCGAGATCCATAAGAGCGTCTATCATTTCACTGATCTCAAACTCTGTAGGCTGTTTTGATGAACTTGCTTCACCCATTTCTTCTTCAGCTTGACTTGGCTCCCCCTGAACTTGTGTAGTTTGAGCTGCAGTAAAATCTATAGGCTCATTCTCATTATGTGCACCGGGATCATTGCCTTCGTCATCTCCATCTCTAGGCTGCACCTCCTGATCCTTACAACTTGTCTCCCCCTGAGCTGTTAGATTTTTCAAGAGCTGCTCAAGGAGGGACCGCATCGATCGGATTTCAGCTGATTGATCTGCAACAAAGGATTTTAACTCTGTGTTTTCGTCCCTGACATTTTCCACAATCTTCCTTAATTCGGCATTGTCTTTATCAAGATTTGCGTTATGCGCCTGGAGCTCGCCGACAGCCTTTGTTAGGGTTAAGATCTGAACATGCTGGAAGTCAACACGTCCCTTGAGTTGTATAAACCTCTGATTTTCAGCATAGGCGGTGGAAGTAGATGGAATGGATTGTAAAGGAGCTGGGATGAAGGTTGATGGAATGTATGGTTCATGTTGAGGTGGTGGAGATGGTGGAGCTGTGGCTTGAGGTTCTGAACTTGGAGTTTGAGTTTGTTGGGCTTCAGATGCTTCAGATGCTGATGTTGACCCTTGCATGAACCTGTGACGTTTGGCCCGCTGCCTAGTCACCAAGGGAGCAACTTCCTCCTCTTCGAAGTCTGATTCTTCCGATTCCCTTGCTACTCTCCTTCTCGAGGGCTCTTTATTGATAACGACGACTCGTGAGCCATAAGTTTCTATGCGAACTCGAGAGTCAGTAGCTTCAGATTCAGGAGCTTCAACTTCAATCTCCTCCATATCGTCCGACTCGGATTCAGATGATGTCAAACCTGGCTCTGATACCACTTGTAAGGTCTACCACTACTAGATCTATCTAGACGTGGATCCGTGAACGAGTGCGGAATCCTCGTTAGCGGTTAGACGGACAACTCTCAACCACGAAACACGGAGACTATTAGACGCTGAACGAACGACACACGAACGATCCTACGAACTAATTCTCTCCGAAACACGCCAAAAGCTGATGATAAACTCGAGATCGCCTTTAGCTTAATTCCTCACGAATTCTGCTAAAAGTCTTCTAATGACTCGAGTCTATCCCTAATTATAGACCCTGATTCGAGTCTGATGTGGGCCAAACTCGAATCTGGCCCAAGGCCCATTCGAGTCTGTCCACAATGACATTCTCGAATCTGGGCATATTCGAATCTAAGGACACATTCGAATCTATCACAGATTCGAATGTCTTCCCTTATGTAATTCGAATCTAGCCAATACACTTAAACACTTAAGTGATGAAACTTATGTTAATACTTTATGATTGATTTTATCTTTGAACTTTATGTTTGAACTTCTTGTAATACGTTACATCAAGTTCAAACATACAAACACTAATAAATATCAACCATATATAACATATATAACAAACACATGCTAAGTCACAATGTAAGATCACTTAGACTGCTATCGTCACACAGGATATACCAACAAGATCGTCTTTCCAATCAGTTAAAAGAATAACCGAACCACTTGATATGATTCACACGGATGTGTGTGATTTAAAATTCATTCCTACGAGAGGTGGTAATAAGTACTTCATCACGTTTATTGATGATTGTACTAGATATTGCTATGTTTACTTGATGAAAAGTAAAGATGAAGCAATCGATAAGTTTGTTTTATACAAACAAGAGGTTAAGAACCAACTCAACAAAAAGATTAAGGTTGTAAGAAGTGATCGAGGTGGTGAATATGTGTCACCGTTTGCGGATTTATGTGCTCAACATGGAATCCGACACGAATTCACCGCTCCTTACTCACCTCAACAAAATGGTATTGCAGAAAGAAAGAACCGGACCTTGAAAGAAATGGTGAATGCCATGTTAATTAGTTCGGGAATGAGCCAAGAAATGTGGGGGGAAGCTATCCTCTCGGCTACTTATCTTTTAAATAAGATACCCCGCAAGAAAATGGATAAAACACCGTATGAACTTTGGATGGGAAGAGAGCCATCCTATAAGTACTTACGAGTGTGGGGGTGCCTAGCAAAGGTTGTTGTACCGGCACCTAAGGCTCAAAAGATAGGACCTAAAACGGTTGATTGCATATTTATTGGTTATGCACATCACAGTAGTGCCTATCGGTTTCTTGTGTATGAGTCTAAAAATCCAGAAATTCACAAGAATACCATAATGGAATCAAGGAATGCATCCTTCTTTGAGAATATATTTCCTTGTTTACAAAAGGATCATGCTAGTTCGTCTAAATCAAGTGACGGAAATGTCCAAGATGAGACATTAGGACAACCTGAAAGAGAAGAGGGGTTGAGCCTAGAAGAAGTAAAAGGAAAAGGGTTGAAAAATCATATGGAGATGATTTTGTCACTTACATGGTTGAAGGTGAACCCAAAACTTACCGAGAAGCGGTAACTTCTTCTGAAGGACCTCAATGGAAAGAAGCCATCAAGAGTGAAATTGAGTCAATTTTACAAAATCATACTTGGGAACTAGTGGACCTTCCTGAAGGTTGTAAACCACTAGGTTACCGATGGCTTTTTAAGAGGAAAATGAAACCTGATGGTTCCATTGATAAATATAAAGCACGTTTGGTAATCAAAGGTTACAAACAAAAGGAGGGTGTTGATTACTTTGATACATATTTGCCGGTGACGCGAATAACATCTATTAGATTGGTGCTTGCGATTGCCGCAATAAGAAATCTAGAAGTGCACCAAATGGATGTGAAGACGGCTTTTCTAAACGGTGATTTAGAAGAGGAGATCTACATGGAGCAACCCGAGGGTTTTAGTGCTCCCGGATGTGGAAAGAAAGTTTGTAGGCTTGTCAGGTCATTATATGGCTTGAAGCAAGCTCCCAAACAATGGCATCAAAAGTTTGACCACGTCATGCTAGAATATGGATTCAAAATTAATGAGTGCGACAAATGTGTGTACATGAAAGATACAAGACATGGATATGTCATTCTTTGTTTATACGTAGACGATATGCTTATCGTTGGTAGTAACGAAAGAATGATTAATTCAACGAAAGAGATGTTGAAATCCAAATTTGACATGAAAGACATGGGTTTAGCGGAAGTGATTCTTGGTATTAAAATCACACGAACCCAAGATAGTCTTGTGTTAAGTCAAACTCATTATGTGGACAAAATTCTTGAGAAATTTAGTAATGGTGATTCTTGTATAGCTAGAACTCCAATTGACACTAGTCAACATCTATCGAAAAATAGAGGTGAAAGTGTTAATCAACTAGAATACTCAAGAATTATAGGCAGTCTAATGTATCTAATGTCTTGTACCAGACCGGACATAGCATATGTTGTAAGCAGGCTAAGTAGGTACACGAGTAATCCGAGTCGGATTCATTGGAAAAGTGTGATACGAGTACTTCGGTATTTAAGATATACTCGAGAGTACGGACTGCGTTATGAGTGATATCCAGCTGTGATAGAAGGATACAACGATGTGAATTGGATATCTGATATAAAAGATTCAAGATCTACAAGTGGATATGTATTTACACTTGGTGGGACTGCTATTTCTTGGAAGTCTTCCAAGCAAACAGTGATAGCGAGATCTACGATGGAATCTGAATTCATTGCATTAGATAAATGTGGTGAAGAAGCCGAATGGTTACGTCAATTTACTGAAGACATACCAAAGTGGCCGAAACCCGTTTCAGCCATTACTATACATTGTGATAGTCAATCTGCGATTGGTAGAGCGCATAGCATAATGTATAATGGTATGTCAGGACATATTAGACGTCGACATAATCCGATACGACAACTACTCTCAACAGGTGTTATTACTATTGACTATGTGAAGTCAAAAGATAACATTGCGGATCCGCTTACGAAAGGCCTAAATAGAGAGTTAGTTTTGAAGTCGTCAAAAGGAATGAGACTAAAGCCCATGAATGAATAAATTCATACGAAGGAAAACCTTACCTTGTTGACTGGAGATCCCAAGATCTTGGTTCAAAAGGACAACCTATTTGTATGAATAAAGTATGGTCACTGTAGGGGGTTGTGGAAAAACTCCTAGTCCATTCCTATATGATTTCTAGAAGAAAATCATTTTAGTGACAATGAGGTTAAGCATTTTATAATGATTCGGTCGAAATCATTTATGCTTTTAATGATTCGGGAGAAATCACCTATGTGAGAGAGAAGTGGGGTCGCTTCGAGTGGAATTGTAGGGGCACAATTCTTAGTAGCTCTCGCAGAACCAGGCTAGTGTTCCATGACCATAACGGACACGACTATGAGGAGTTAACCTTGTTAGGGAGATTCTTGTGTGAAGTGTATTGTCGTCTTCACAAATGGCAGCTCAGTTCAAAGACATCGAGTTCTACTGACGGCTAGAAGGCTAAGTGCATTTCATAAGGGAAGGTTCAAAGGTTTACACCTACCTATCTTATGCAAGATTTCAACCATTGAAAATTCATTGGAAATGTGTCTTCGATCAATCTCATACATGTGGGGGATGATTTGAATGTGTTTTCGATCGATCTCTCATTCATGTGGAGGATTGTTGGAAAAAAGTGTAAATTTTTCAAAGGAAAAAGTGTATTTTCCATGTTTTTGGACCAAATATAATTATATATAGTTGTGAGATATATAATTAATATTTTATGAGTGTGTATTCTCCTTGAAGAGAGGATTACAACGATATTAAGAACGTCCAAAACAGAGCTAAGATGAATGAGATATCGATGCTCAAAGATTGGTGTTTGATGTGGGAAAATGCAAGTTAAAAATGTGAAAACTTGTCCCACATAGGAAGATATACCAAACCATGAGTGGTTTATAATGAGGAGTATTGACAAGCATGACAAGTTACTTCAAGACAAAACTTGGGTCCAAGCAATAGCAAATCATTAAACTTGTGTGCACTCGCATCTGCCTCGTACTTTGTATAAGGTATTTTTTGCGCGAGCCGCGTTCGTGTCTTGAACGAATCTAGACAATTCTAGAGCCGTTAGAGAAATGGTTTAATGATAGAATTATTATATTTAATTATTAATAAAAAATATTTTTTTATTACATTTAAATATAATTAATTTGTTGTTACAACTCATGGTTTAATGATAAAATTATTATATTTAATTATTAATAAAAAATGGTTTTTTATTATTATTACAATTGAATATAATTAAGTTGTTGTTACAACTCATCTCCTATAAAAGGGATGGAGATGCAAACACCAAGAAATACTTGAAACACTTGAAAGACTTGGAATACACTTTGCATTCTTGAAATTTTTTGCACTTTAACGGCAAGACGTTGCTGCTTCCAAGAACGAAGAACACCTTCAATTCACGTGATTTTTCAGGCAAGTTGGTTACCTCCGGCAGTACACGCTGCTTTGGCTGTTGTACCCTGGGAAACAGACTTCGAATCTGTTTTAAGGGAATCGTGTCAAACACGAGACTCAGCCTTTATTTTTCCGTATTGTAATTTACTTTTCCGTATTATTATTTATTTTACTTGTAATTTTAATTTCCGTACTTTATTTATTTCCGTGTATTGTAATTTCATTTCTGAATCTTAATTCGTAATATATTTCTTATATTTTATAATTGGTATCGGGTACACTATTCTTACAGGTTTTGCTCTTGCAAATGTGTGAGGATGAATGAGAAATGATCTCTCTATTTATAGAGAAAAATGGTCATTAAAGTGAAGGTTGAGTGGAGTGTTGGATGAGATGAAAGAAGATGGTGAAAATGATTTGATTTTGATGGGTTATGGAAGTGTGTATAATAAAAATAAAGTCAAACCCTACTTGTACCTCCCTATGGCCAGATTTTTAGAAGTTATTTTAATGTATTTTCAATTTTTTTGTATAAATGTATTTAGAATGTATTCTTGTATTTCCCTTTTTTTTGTAAATTCATAAATACTTTTGAATGCATTTGTTTAATGAATTGTTTTAGTCTTGCATAATTAATGTTAAGTAAGTGTATTAGTATATGATTAGTGTCACTAATGATATTTTAATTATGTACTTAGTTGAATTAATCCATCATATCGCAAATCGATCGGATTAATTAATTTGCCGATTCATCGCACCGATGAAATTGATTCTTATTGAATTGAATTTCCTTGTGAACTTTGTTAATCACTTTGAATAATTGCTAATCACCACTGATTAGGTTATAAATGGCTAGTAAATACTGATTAGGTCATAGTTGCTAACTTGATTTAGTGTCGGATGTTACAAAACTCAATTTGACAAGAAAATAAAAATTTTCATAAGTGACAATGACACTGAATTTGTAAATAACAATGTGGCTAATTTCCTTAAACAACATGGTGTAGTTCATCAAACATCCTGTGCTTATACCCCTCAACAAAATGGAATTGTTGAAAGGAAACATCGACACTTGCTAAATGTTGCAAGAGCTCTTATGTTTCAGGGGGGTTGCCATTAAAGTTGTGGTCTGAATGTGTTCTATGTGCTACTTATCTGATTAACAGATTGTCTTCTTCTGTCTTGAATGGAAAGTGTCCCTTTGAGTTAGTATATGAAATGAAACCTAACCTCTCTCACTTAAGAGCTTTTGGTTATTTGTGCTTTGCAAAAATTTTAAACAATGGTGATAAATTTGGGTCCACATCCGAAAAGTGTGTTTTAATGGGTTATGTGAGAAATAAAAAAGCATATAAATTGTTCAGCAGGGATAAAAGACAGTTTATAATATCTAGAGATGTAAAATTTTATGAAAATGTTTTCCCTTTTAAATCTTTAGATAAAAGTGCTAAGTCAAATGATATTACTGAATTTGATTTAAATCATCTATTTTTTTTATAAAAGTTGTAAGGTCTACCACTGACAGATCTATCTAGACGCGGACCCGTTAACGAGTGCGGAATCCTCGTTGACGGTTAGACGGACAACTCTCAATCAACGGAAACACGGAGACTATTAGACGCTGAACGGACGACACACGAACGATCCTACGTACTAATTCTCTCCGAAATGGGACTCACCTAGCTGATAAACTCGAGATCGCCTATCGCTTAATTCCTCACGAATTCTGCCAAAGGTCACTAATGATTCGAGTCTATCCCTAATTATAGGCCCTGATTCGAGTCTGTTGTGGGCCAACCTCGAATCTGGCCTAAGGCCTCATTCGAATCTGTCCATCTGACAGATTCGAATCTAACCTATTCGAATCTAAGGATACATTCGAATCTATCACAGATTCGAATGTCTTCCTTAACCTATTCGAATCTAGCCAATACATTTAAACACTTACGTGATGAAACTTATGTTTTAACTTATGTTTGACATACTCTTTGACTTTTATGTTTGAACTTCTTGTAATATGTTACATCAAGTTCAAACACACAATCAATAACAGACAAACACATTTTAAACATATATATCAAATTACTGGATAACTCAGAATATTACTTAAATCATAACGTAGATCGATTAGACTGCTATCGTCACACAGGGTGTACCAACAGACTCCCCCTTGACGATAGCTTCTAATTATTTACATGACATCAAATTTAAGTACTAGAGCTATAGATATTACTACCTGCATATAACCCTGCATCTACACAAACTTTAACTACCTTTTGGAACTTCCTGGCTTCAGATCTCCATGGTTCAGTGAAGAATATAGGCTGATCGTGAAGCTTCTTCAGGTCGTCCTTAGATAGGTTTATCAAATGCAGTGGGTCGTATACTTTCAAAATTACCTGCTCGTCTTGATCCTCCATTATAGCTTCAGCAGTATCAATTTCCAGGTACCACCACTTCATGTTGCTCAAAACATTTTGTGGCATTGGCTTAATTGGCACTCTTTTCAAGCATTTCACCGGCTTATAGATCATTCTAGCCCACGGTCTTCCAGTATGAGGATCTATTCTTGATCCATCCTCAACCCTCTTGCCTGATCTCGGCTTAAGCCTCTCAAATCTGCCTGATCGCCCTTCTTTCCTTATAATTCTTTCAATAACGCTCGCGTAGGGATCATTTCCAATGTTGATCAGCTCCTTCCAGGCTAACTCTTTAACTTCAATCTTGGGCAAAGAATTAAACGCTTTCAATGTCCGCCTCAAGTATTGAAGTCCATCCCTTCTCTTCAAAATGAACAGCTGCAGTTCTCTGTCAAAGAACCAGCTAATAATCCCTCCACAAAAGTTTCCGGCACTTGGAATTCTCATTGTCTTCTTCATCTTCAGCTGATCCTTCTTTTCTTCCTTCTTGAACCAAAGATTTAACAGATCAGCTCTAGATGGCTCTTTTTCAGCTTCCTCCAGTTCTTTATCCTCGACTGAGGCTACCTTGATGTAATCAATATCAATCACATTATGATTTGAGCTCTCATAAAATTCAGTGACTGGTTGTGAATTGATGATTACTTCATTAACATTATCGTCCTCGTCCTCTATCACTTCGTCGTCAGATTTCCAGTCAACAACATCATCTGGAATAAATTCCCCTTCCTCCAACTCTTCCATTTCATCTTCAAAATCAAACTCCATCAGCTCTTCTTCAATATCTTTCAGCGCATCGATCATGTCGCTGTCTAAATTCCTTGAAGAACTAGCTTCTCCTCCCGCTCCTCCTACTTCTCCCCTTTTACTAGGCTCCCCCTCAGATTGAGCAGTCTGAGCAGCAGAAAAATCTACTGGCTCATTCTGTCTTTGTGGGCTGGGATCATTGCCTTGGTTGTCTTCATCATCTTCATCTCTCGGTCTCTGTGCTTCCTGATCACGGCACGATGTCTCCCCCTGAGCCTGTAGATTCTTCATTAACTGCTCAATAAGGGAGCGCATCGACCTTATCTCGGCTGACTGATCGCAAACAAAGGCCTTCAGCTCTAAGTTCTCTTCCTGAACTGTGTCCACTATCTTCTTTAGATCGGCATTATGAGTCTGAATCTCGCCGACTGCCTTTGTTAGGCCTAAGATTTGGATATTTTGGAAATCGACTCGCGCTTTGAGCTGCTGAAACCTTTGATTGTCGGCGTATGAGGATGAGGTTGATGGGATGGACTGAATTGGAGTTGGAGTGATTGGTGATGGAATATAAGGATCATCGTGAGGTGGTGGTGGTGGAATGTTGGTTTGAGGTTCTTGTTCTTGAGGTTGAGGGTTTTGAGATTGAGGAGTTTTTGGTTGTTCTGCGGAGACTGACGAGGATCCTTGCATGAATCTATGACGTTTTGCGCGTGGCCTCGTCACTAACGTAGCAATCTCTTCTTCTTCATAATCGGACTCCTCCAATTCCCTGGTCTCTCTTCTCCTCGAACCACCTTGATTGACAATCAATCTAGAACCATAAGTCTCAAAACAACTTCCAGTTTCGGTAGTCACCACCTCATGAACTTCATCTGATTCGGTTTCAGATTCCGAAGATGTCAATCCTGCCTCAGCCCCCTCTGGCTCATAGTCGTCAACATCACGAAATATATCATCATTATCTCCAGGCGGACTCAGCAGCTCATCCACCAATGCTGCTGCAACATCTTCATTTGCATGCGGACCCGAAGCCCATATTTCCTCCAATGTTTGGGCTATTTGCTCGGTTTCTGGATTGGCACTTGAAGGCCCTGCTTCCTGTACCTCTGGCTCTGGCTGACTCGTAGAAGGCCTAGACGCCTGAGACTGAGTTGTAATATCTCTTTGTCTTCGCCTTGGATCACGTGGACGAACACGAGTCTGATGCGGTTGCTGATGCTGTTGCTGTTGCTGTTGCTGTTGCTGTTGCTGTTGCTGTTGAACTTCTATTTCACATGCCCAGTTGGCATTATCAGGTGCCACAAAGTTCCTGTCTAAGATAGCTCCAAACAACGGACGAGCAGTAGGAACAGCCAATCTTCCTCGGTGTGAGGAACAATCAGCAAATATGCGTTTTTCCATTACATTTACGCTCAAAGAATCATTCGATTGTGGCAGACTTGGCAAAAAGTGACGTATCAACATCATCACGAACCTCGGATACAACAGGAACCTTTCTCTCTCAGGAGCCGTGATTTGATGAATAAATTCTGAGAAAATCAGCTGCGAGAAACTAAACTTCTTATTGTACACCATCGCGATCATTGCTGATTGGATTTTTGATACAATGTAATCAAATCCAGCTTTCTTCGGTGCAAAACAGACCATGAAGACATGGACCAAGAAACGCCATTGCCCAATCAGGCCACTCTTCATATATGACGACTTTGTTACATCTAGACTGTAACCCATTCGTTGAAAAGCCGCTTGCCTAATATTTAGTGGAAAATCAATAGGCCCAGACTCCTCTTCCTCAGATCCTAGCTGCAACACTTGACGCAGCATATCGGCAGAGAATACCAACGGTTGCCCTGCGATCCTTGTTCTCAGCACTGTCGGGGTGACAGAGCAATCAACTTGTAAGTGATCATAGAACTGCCGCACATATGAGATTACAATCGGAATGTTCTGAAACAAAGCGTAGCTAATTCTGGATTCAGCTAAGAAGTCCAACACTTCACGAAAACCCTGCGCCTCAGGGATATGATTATCTGGATTAAGAACCATATTGTGCTTAGGGACGAAAGCACGAAGCGCCATATCTGCACAATACATAAAATTGTTAGATTATTATTAAAAATCAATAAACTTGTTTAAATTCAAATTTGTTTTATCTTGTATTTGATTAAATACAAAATCTAACACAATTAAATTTCACAAGTTTAATAAAATTTAAATTCAACAAAATAAATGAGGTACAGAATCGAGAGTAACAGATTCGAAGTGCCCATATTCGAAAGTAATGGACAGATTCGAATATACCCTATTCGAGTCTGATGGACAGATTCGAATATCTGGTCATCTCGAATCTATTGATAGATTCGAGAAACCCATGATCAGATTCGAATCCATTATCAGATTCGAAAGGCCGACATCTCCTTTTTCAACAAAAATCCAAGATTTTAACCATTTTGAACTAGGTAAATCACATACTTTAGTTCAACTAAGTTCTAATCACTGATTTATGCCTTTAATTTGATATTTTATAGGTCCTAACTTAGTTATTTATGAATAACCCTATTTTGACCAATAAAACTTCAAAATGTGATGTTTAAGTCCAAATTTGTGTATTAAACCACCAAAATCTTGTACAATCCTGTTGATTATACCTAGATATGAGATTAGAATCGAACACAAAGACTTCAAACTCGACGAAATGTCGTTTAGTAGAGATTCGATAGACTCGAGAATAGATTCGAGATCGCCAAAGACAGATTCGAGAAATCAGATTCGAGGGTAGTAAGAAATAAATGCCATCACTGTGGACCTATTTATACTACCTACCTTCGAGTCTATGCAATTTCGAGTCTACTGACAGATTCGAAGTATCTCACATTCGAGTCTGTCTTAGATTCGAAATTTCCAACACTTAGAAAAATTTCGGAAATTTTGAAATATTTTCAACTTTTACCAACTATTTTCTACTGTGTAGTGTAACCAGATAAACTATGCCAAATCTTTTACCCTAAGCTCAGATATTTCACGCATTGATTATTTTATTCAACTTTGAATGCACCCTCAGTAATTTTTGACCTTTTACCTAAGTAAAAATTAAACTAAACTAAAATGAAATAAAATAAACTAAGGTAAAAATAAAATAAAGTAAAATAAAATTTTGACCAAAAAATTTAATCTAGACTTAAGAAAATTTACAATCTAAGCTAAATACTTAACACCATATTTTTGATGAGTATAGTCTAAGAAAGGTTCAATCAGATAGCGATGTCCGATACTAACTTTCAGTACTTAAACTTTCACACTTAGGAATTTTTGATTCCTTTGATTGTTTGTCGTGACATACCCATTTAGCCGATTGTTGGTATTTTACCCTGTTAAACACTCTACATTTCGGAATATCCCTTGGCCTTTTTATTTATCAGGAAATTATCTTACGTGACTCAGACTTAGACATACTTTTATGATCGAGGCACACAGACAAAATTCTAACTTGTTGGTATTTGCAAACTTTCTTTAAAAGACAAACATCGGACACAGGTCTGTATTCTCATACAACAAAGTGTCTTAGTTCGACTTAAGGTTTAACTTTAAAGTTAGCAGATAGCGGTGACAGGTCTGTACTGACGTACAACAAAGCGACATGTCTGCTAACCCGAATCTAAACAGAGACAACAGGTCTGTACTTACGTACAACAGAGTTGCATGTTTTCGACTCTCAGTTTTTCATGATATTTCTATTCTTTCCATTTTCAGACGTATTTGATGTTGCTATACATCCCCAGAAAGTTTGCATACCTCATTTAGACTCAATGTTTGTATGTCTTGTACATAAAAATTAAGACCGATTGGTCATACATCTAAGCTAGTGACACGTTTGACTTTTTCTAGAATATTTTATTAGCCTTTAGATACCCTATATGTATTATGCCTACCAACACATCAAACTAAATAAAGTATAACACTTAGGATTTAGTTGCATTATGTGTGAAAGCCTAAACACTTAGAGTCTGTAACGACGGTGCTAATTTTCGTCACTTTGAACCTATGTATCTAAGACTTAACTCCTTTTCTGATATTCTCTTTTTTTTGTATTTTTGTAATTTTCTCTCTTTTTTCTTTTGTTTTTCATAGCAAAACGCATTAAACTAAGCTAATCTACTAACTTACTAAAAATAGAAACTTACTAAAAATAGAAACTTTCCTAAATTAGAAACTTTCCTAAATTAGCAGACTACACTAAAAAGAAAGAAATATAACAACTATAAAAGGAAATAAAATACTACTAAGGTCAATTTACTCTGGGTTGCGCATTCCATTAAGTTGAATTAAATACTCAAAACGTGACTTATCAAACGCTTTGGTAAATAAATCAGCATTATTATCTTCAGTTGCCACCTTTACCAGTTTGATCAAATTCTTTTCAGCACAATCACGAATAAAATGATGCCTTATGTCAATGTGCTTTGTTTTACTGTGTTTAACTGGATTATTTGTTATCGCAATAGTAGATTGATTGTCTATCCTAATTGGAGTTTGAGTATAAGCCAAACCGTAATCCCGCAATTGTTGTTGTATCCACAGAACCTGTGAACAGCAACTACCAGCAGCAACATACTCGGCCTCGCACGTTGACACGGCTACCGATGTTTGTTTCTTGCATTGCCAGGACACCAATCTCCCTCCGAGGAACTGACAACCTCCAGTCGTTGATTTGCGCGTCAAGCTGCATCCTCCGTAGTCAGAATCTGTGAACGCTTCCAACTCTAGATCTCCCTCCGCGTGATACCAAAGTCCCAGCTTCGGTTTCGACTTGAGGTAACGTAGAATCCGCTTCACAGCTTTCATATGCATCTCCTTCGGATTCGCTTGAAACCTAGCACAAATACACACAGCAAACATAATATCAGGTCTTGAAGCAGTTAAATACATAAGCGACCAATCATGGCCCGATATAAGTCGGATCCACATCGGTATCACTTTCAGTACCCGGCCCGAGATTGTGATTCACTGGAATCGGCGTGCTGAAATGGGCAGTCAACTTTGTTCCTTCCATCCCAAACCGTTCCAATATGTCATAGACATACTTGGTCTGATGGATAAACATGCCTTCCTTCTTCTGGTCAACTTGTAACCCCAAAAAGAAATTCAACTCCCCCATAGCACTCATCTCGAACTTAGACTTCATAACCTTCTCGAAATCTTTGCACATCTGTTCGTCTGATGATCCAAAAATGATATCATCGACGTACACTTGTACCAAGATAAAGTGATCTCCCTTTCTCTTCACAAATAGAGTACTATCTATCCTACCCCTCTCAAAGCCATTTTCTAACAGATGGTTGGATAGAGTCTCATACCATGCCCTAGGTGCCTGATGTAATCCATAAAGAGCCTTATCTAAGCGATATACTCTATCAGGATATTTAGGATCTGTAAACCCGGGCGGTTGTTCTACATACACTAACTCCTTCACTTTCCCGTACAGGAAAGCACTCTTAACATCCAGTTGATATACTTTAAAGCCTTTGAAGGAGGCAAAAGCTAAAAACAACCTAATTGCTTCTAACCTTGCTACAGGTGCAAAAACTTCGTTGTAATCGATTCCCTCCTCTTGGTTGAAACCCTTTACAACTAATCTCGCCTTGTTGCGCGTGACTATACCCCGATCGTCTCTCTTTGCACTTAAAAACCCATTTGGTTCCTATTGCAATCTCCCCTCGAGGTAACGGAACTAACTCCCACACTTCTAGTTTCCTAAATTGTGAAAGTTCTTCCTGCATCGCTTCAACCCAGGAGTTGTCCTTAAGTGCCATTTGCACATTTTTGGGCTCTACTTGCGATATGAAACACGAATATAGACATGTATGATATGCCTCGGAGTCGTTTATCATCGACAACAACACAGTGTTGTTATTTACACTACTCCGAGTCCTCACACCCTCGTTAGGATTTCCTATGATGCTATCTATAGGATGGTTCTTGTTAATCCTAGAGGTCTCTATTTCGTCTACCCTTAGATTATCTCCTAAGTTGGATCCTATTTCACCTAAAGGGGGAACAGGCTCAGCTTCCACATTCTCTTCCTCACGGACGTTTTCCTCAGAGGCAGAACTTGATGCTTGAGTCTGATTCTCAGTGTTAGGTTCTTCTGGATTAGCAACTTCTGGAGACCCATCTACAGTCGCAGTAGGCTCGGACGTAGATTCGAACGTGGTCCTTGGAAAAATATGGCCATCGTCATTTAGGTGCAACGTCGCCATGTCTTTATCGATTGTACCTGCAGTATCATCCAAAGGAATGTTAAATGACTCAAATAACTTATCATAGTCAAAAATCCATTCCGGACCAGTTTGGGGTTCATGTGTATAACTTGTGACTTCAATATTATACACAATCTCCACAGTACCACTCTTTTGTTAAAAACCCGTTTGTTTGGTGAGTTTGGCACATAACCTAGGAAGTATCCTTCGTCAGCCTTTTCACCAAACTTCGGTTGATGTTTTGTTCTTAAAAGTGTACATGGTACTCCAAACGGTTCGAATCCAGTTAAGTTAGGTGGCCGTTTATTCAAAATTTCATAACATGTTTTGTTCAATGATTTGACTGTAAGGACTCTATTTAAAATATGGCACGCGGTATTCACTGCCTCCCCCCAAAACATGGTAGGAAGCTTTGAATCCGAAAGCATAGTCCTTGCAGCCTCAATCAATGTTCTGTTTTTACGTTCGGCCACCCCATTCTGTTGTGGTTCATATGGTGCACTGAATTGATGCACGATGCCCTTTGATAGGCAATATACACCAATTACAGAGTTTTTAAATTCTGTCCCATTATCACTACGAATACTTTTAACCCTAGTTCCGTAGGAATTCTCCACTTGGTCTAAGAACCCGATGAGCTTCGCAGCCGTCTCGTCCTTTGTACCTAAAAAGAAAACCCAAGAAAAACGTGAGTAATCGTCGGTGATAACTAAGCAAAACCAACTACCTCCTATACTCCTTTTGTTGATAGGGCCGAAAAGGTCCATATGCAACAAATCGAATGTCGAGGCTATGGAATTCTGCTTCTTGGACTTGTGTGTCTTCTTGTGTTGTTTGCCCTTCATGCACGGTAGACACTTGTCTTCAAATTGAAAACTCTTCAGAGGCACACCTTGCACCAAACCATTCTTCGTTATGTAGTTCATTTTCCTCAGGTGCAAGTGAGCCATGCGTCTGTGCCACAAAACCGATTCCGTCTCTGAAGCTTTTGATAGTAAGCAGATCGGACCCATCGAATTATCTGGCTTGTTCATATCGAGCATGTACAAGTCATTCTTCCTTGGAGCCCGCATCAATATCCAATCTTCAGGTATCTTGAATCCCGGCTTTAGCACTAACGCCTCAGTGTCAGTAAATAACACTGAGTTCTTCTTATCACAGATTTGAGATACACTAATGAGATTATGAACCAGTTTATCAACGTGATAAACTTGATCCAATGTAATCGTCCCATTAGTGACTTCTCCAGTTCCAGTGATATTTCCTCCTTTGTTGCCCGCGAATGATACAAATCCCCTATTACCCCCCTTGAAGTCTGTGAGAAGACTTCTTTCCCCCGTCATATGCCTGGAGCAACCACTGTCGACGAACCACTTGTTGTTTGGACCGGTAGTTATCTCCTGCACATGAAAGAAAAATAGGTTAGTTATCACGGGGAACCCAAGCCATGACTGACTTGGTAATACCATTCTCGTCCACATACTTGAACTCTTTCAAATACCCATCTCGCCTTTCAGGTGACTTGGGCCTTTGAACTGAATTCTGATGTGGTGCCGAGTGATTTAGATTCACTCTTTGCCTTTGAGTAGGCATCTGTTGTGGTGCTCTAGAATAAGTCTTATTATAATGCATTTCAGACTGTGATCCCTGAGCTTTTACCGGAACATATTGTCTAACAGGAGTATGTGACCTACCTGGAGTGTGTGACCTGCTAGGTGTGGTGCTCCTATAGACTTGTTGAGGTGCTGACCTAGATTGATTAAAGACACGATTCGGTGAATTTGTCCTAACCACTTCTTTTGGTCCAACCTTAACCGGTGTTTGTTTCACAACAGATTTTGGTGCGGCCTGCACAGTTTTCTCGGTACTCTGAGAACTACTCGTGCTCGTCACACTTGGTGAGGGCTTAACAGGTGTTGAATTCACTGTCTTAGGTGTAACATCAGCTTTCCTATTTGGACAGTGAGAAGCAACATGCCCTTTCTCATGACATCTAAAGCAAGACATCTTATCCATGGACTTTTTGGTTGGTCCCTTAGATCTAGGTGTCTCATTAGTGTCTAATGCCTTTGGTACATCTTCAGTGTCTGTCTCTTCGACCTGGTCAGCCCATGAAATTTTCTGTTTTCCTGCAGGTGTTTCACTGGAGGAAGACACAAATTTCACTTGCTTGACCTTGACGGTTGAGTCAGTCACCTTAGGTGTATTTTCAACTTTAGGCTCAGGTGTAGGTTCAGGTAGGTCCTCTAAAACTACTGACTTGTCAGTTTTCTCCTGAGGCTGAGGCACATAGTTATCATTGAAAGGTGGAGGAATTTCGTGAAAACCTAGACCTACAGGCTTCTTAGACTGTCTTTGGGCATCTAAGACTTTCCCTAGGTTTAGGCTCGAATTCCTAAACTTTTCCAACTTACTATTTGCCTCTGCTACCTTAACCTTGGTCTCGGCTAGCTCTATGTCCTTGTCTTTCAGACTTTTAGTCAAGGCTTCTACGTGCTCATACATAAGTTCTATCCTAACACACTGCTCACTCAGTTTGTCTTTTAGAACGATTACATCTTGAGCATCAGCCTTAAGCTTTTCTTTTAAATCTTGTTTTATGTCATTTAGGCTAGCATTTTCTATTTTTAAGTTTTCATTTTGAGCAGCTATGGTCTTATGTGAGTCTAAGACTAGATTTAACCTATCGTTAGAACTAACACATAAAGCACATAAATCACGAAATAGAGAATTAGAAAGACTAACCTTAGAGTTATCAGATTCCACGTTGGCCATCTGAGCAGCAAACTCCAGCACGGTCTGATCATTCGCTTTCTCTACCCACATCGGACTGTTGTCCCTTGTGGTCTGCTCATCCTCATCACAACCATTTTCCGTAACTTCAGCCATAAAAGCTCTAGCATTGGACTCCGGATGTGAACTCCAGTCATATGAACCATCTAGCTGTCTGTCAGAAGTGACATTTGAAATTAGACCCGCTAGATTGGCCTGACCGGATGAAGAACTCGGAAGATATCTCTGTTGGGACTGACTTTGGTACTGTCCTTGTTGCTGACTCTGCCCCTGGTATGACTCTACCTTCGGTCTTTGACACTCCCTCGCGAAATGTCCCAATCCCTGACAGTTGTAGCATTTGACCTTGGACTTATCAAATCCTATCCCCTTGTTATTCATCTGGAGATTCCTCCCAGTTCTCTTTATGAATCTTTTAACCCTCTGGGTTACCATGGCCAGTTGCCATTTAAGATCCATCTCCTCTAAGTCATCAGGGTCGACCTGATCGTAATCTTCATCCCAAAGAGCCGGATCATTAATCTTCCCTTGAACGCAATTTCCATATGCGGCTACAAACGAAGCAAGCAGATTCAGATGTTCTTCCGCCGACTTTGCGCTCATTGGCATCTTTGAATAGTTCTGACTTGTAGATGCCTGATTGACTTGAGGTTGCGGTTCTTCCGATCTTCCTAACCCTAAGAACGCGCGATTGATTGAGTCTTCGGACTCTGGTGGCGATGACGTTTCTCCGGTGAAAAACGCTGTAGCACTCTTCTGATCAGCTGTCACTGATGATTTTGATGTCTTTCCAAAATACATAGCCGGATTTTGGACTTGCTCATAATCAGTCTCAGCCTTTATCATTTCGAAGTGATATGCCCTCAACGTTCCCACGATGTCATCCAGTGATTGAGCATAGTACTTATCTTCATTCAGCTTAATCATAGCCACATACATAGCCCATTTGGCTGGTAGGGCATCAAGAAGCTTATTGTTCTTGTCACTGTCCGAGTACTCAATGCCATGACTTTCAAGCTCTGTTATCAGATGATAAAATCGTGTGATAATATCATCCAACTGTTCATCCTTAAGAGCCTTGAAAATTGCAAACTGTTGGGTCAACAGCTCTGTACGCTTTCTACGTACCCGTGGATTACCCTCACACCGTTTCTGAAGAGACTCCCAAAGCTCTTTCGACGTCCTCTGAGTCCGAAATGTGTGCAAGATATCTTGAGGTAACGCCATTCGGATAATAGAGAAAGCTTTGTTTTCGGCTTCAAATAGTTTCTTGTCATCTTCTTTCATCATTTGATATGACAGAACCTTTTGACGGCCTTCTACCTCAGATACTGGTGGAATGTACCCTTCATCAATGCACACCCACATGCGCATGTCGTTGAATCGTACAAAATCCGTGAATCTATCCTTCCACCAGTAGTAATCCTCAACTTTCATCAGCTTAGGTGGTGCATTGGCCTTCCCAACTTCGTGATCCATTTCAAGGAATTTCTGAAGGTTCGACATCTTTTCTGAAAGAATTTGAATTTGAACTTAATTAATTTAATTAGAAACTGATTTAAATTAACTTATTCGAATCTAGATAGATTCGAAACTAATTAATGTTTAATCTTTTGAAAGTAAATTCGATTAAGTCTTAAAGTTCAAGCAGATTCGAAATAATGTCAGATTCGAACAATCCCACAGATTCGAAGATAGATCAGATTCGAAGGACCCGATAGAGTCGAAGACCCTTAGAATCGAAGGCACAAACAGAATCGAAAATCAGCAGATTCGAAGCTCAGACTCGAAACAGTAATAAACTCGAAACAAACTCGAAAGAATATAGACTCGAGATCCAATTCGAATGTATTAACAGATTCGACACACCACAGACTCGAAAGTGACTGAAATTGACTCGATAGGAGCGTATTTTGGTTAGACTCGAAAATAAAGTAAAACCCTAATTACTCCTATAGATTCGAGCGCCGCAAACTCGAAAAACGGCTAACACTTTGATTTTTTGACGTTTTACGGATTAAATCACTATTTTTCAAACGAAAAATAATGATTTCGACCAAAAACGTGAAAAACCACAAAGTGTTTCCCGAATATGAATTTGCTAAGCCCAAAAACACGTTCTTGAGAGAAAAACCGTCCAACTAGCGTCAAGAAACCTAGAATGTTTCTGATGAACACGAAGAACACCACGAACACTCCGTAGGCTCTGATACCACTTGTAAGGTCTACCACTGACAGATCTATCTAGACGCGGACCCGTTAACGAGTGCGGAATCCTCGTTGACGGTTAGACGGACAACTCTCAATCAACGGAAACACGGAGACTATTAGACGCTGAACGGACGACACACGAACGATCCTACGTACTAATTCTCTCCGAAATGGGACTCACCTAGCTGATAAACTCGAGATCGCCTATCGCTTAATTCCTCACGAATTCTGCCAAAGGTCACTTAATGATTCGAGTCTATCCCTAATTATAGGCCCTGATTCGAGTCTGTTGTGGGCCAACCTCGAATCTGGCCTAAGGCCTCATTCGAATCTGTCCATCTGACAGATTCGAATCTAACCTATTCGAATCTAAGGATACATTCGAATCTATCACAGATTCGAATGTCTTCCTTAACCTATTCGAATCTAGCCAATACATTTAAACACTTACGTGATGAAACTTATGTTTTAACTTATGTTTGACATACTCTTTGACTTTTATGTTTGAACTTCTTGTAATATGTTACATCAAGTTCAAACACACAATCAATAACAGACAAACACATTTTAAACATATATATCAAATTACTGGATAACTCAGAATATTACTTAAATCATAACGTAGATCGATTAGACTGCTATCGTCACACAGGGTGTACCAACAAAAGTCAACATTTTAGCTCTTTAAGTCCCTATGATGAAGAGAGAGATAATTCTAAAGGAAGTTGTGATGATAATATGGATGAGAGGAATGAGTGGGAAGACTTCTTTGGTGATTATAGTGCAACACCACAAACTGGTGATGACAATGGTCATCAAGAACATACTCACAATAGTACTGTTGTTCCCTCATTGTATGATTCGTTACCTTCCAATGAAGGAGGAGTGTCTTCTGAGGGCAATACAAATTATGAAAATATGGTTGTTCCGTTTGTCTCTGAGTTCAGAAAGTCTAACAGAAATATTGAGGGAAAAGTTAAATTTGGAATAGAAAAGGTTATAAATTATTCAAGGTTTTCCAAATCTGAGTTTTGTTTTATTACGTCTTTAAACAAATCTGTTGAACCTTCAACTTACTGGGAGGCTGTTAAGTCCCAGCATTGGATAGATGCAATGAACTCTGAAATGGAGGCCTTATACATAATTGGGACTTGTGTTCTAGTTGATTTACCTGAAGGTAGAAGTCCAATAGGTTGTAAGTGGATATATAAAATAAAATATAAGTCTACTGGAGAGGTTGATAGATGTAAAGCTAGATTACTAGCTAAGGGGTATAGTCAAAGAGAAGGTATAGACTTTAGTGAAACCTTCTCTCCAGTTGTTAAAATGGTCACTGTTAGGTGTTTGCTTAATCTGGTTGTTAAAATTATTGGTCTATGTTTCAACTTGACGTGAATAATGCTTTCTTATATGGAGATTTGCAAGAAGATGTGTATATGTCTCTACCTTTAGGATATTTTAGCAAAGGAGAAACTAAGGTGTGTAAGTTAGTTAAGTCCTTATATGGACTTAAACAGACTCCAAGGAAATGAAAAATTAACTTGTTAGAAAATGGGTTTGTTAAAAGTAAGAATGATTATTCTTTGTTTATCAAATCTGTTGATGATTTGTTTATTGGTTTGTTAGTTTATGTAGATGACATTGTTGTTACTGGAAATAATTTAGTTGAAATTAAAAATTTTAAAAGTTTTCTTAGCTCAAAGTTTCAGATTAAAGATTTAGGAGAGCTGAAATATTTTTTGGGCATACAAGTTTTGTCCACTGTTAATGGAAATTTTCTTATCTCAAAGAAAGTATTGTTTGGATGTGTTATCTGAATTTGGTCTTCTTGCATGTAAACCTGCTCCAAGTCCTATAGACTTGGGTGCTTTTGTTGCCAGTAAGGCTTATGAAGGTAGTACTGATTTAGTTCTGAAAAATATTACTGAGAATCAAAAGTTAGTTGGGATGATTTGTTTGACTTTGACATTGATCAAACCATATATTACATATGTTGTACATGTATTAAGCCAATTTATGCACAACCCAAGACTCTCTCATTTAAAAGCGGCTTTAAGAGTCCTTAGGTATTTGAAAAGTGAACCTGGAAAAAGGAGTTCAGATTTCAAAGAGTGTGTCAAGTGTCTTTGAACTTTCTGTTTCATCTGATGACTGGGCTAAGCAGTAATGCTTAGAAAGTCAGTTATTGGGTTTTGTGTGTTCCTGAATGGCAATTTGGTTTCTTGGAAGAGTAAGAAACAGGCTACTGTTTCTAGGTCTTCAGCAGAAGCTGAGTTAAGGGCCTTAGCTTCTGTTGTGTCTGAAGTTCTTTAGATAATTAAAGTGTTACATGATTTGAAAGTTGATGTTGTTTTACCTGTCAATGTGATGTTAGATAGTAAAGCAGCAATGCAAATTGCTACTAACCCAACTTTTCATTAAAGGACCAAACACTTTGAAATTGATCTTTATTTTGTGAGAGAAAAAATTTTAGATGGGATAATAAAAGCTATTAAAGTAAGTTTTGTTGATAACCTTTTAGATATTTTAACTAAAGGATTAGCTACTGATTCTCATAAGATTTTAAGTGAAAAAATGAATTTGTTAGATGTGTTTTCCAATTAACTTGAGGAGCGTTCAGATATATATATATATATATATATATATATATATATATATATATGTGTGTGTGTGTGTGTATATATATATATATATATATATATATATATATATATATATATATATATATATATATATATATATATATATATGATATTGTCTTATTTTTTCAAATATTTATTCAACAATATCATTCTTTTTATACACTTAAATATATAAGTTTTGATGCTAAAAGTTCATTTGTTTTTTTTTTATTTGCAGGTTTAATTGGGTACAAGACAAGAAAATAATATGATTATGTGGGCTTAAAGTGATAAATATGAGAGCATGCAAGCAGGTCCAAAGAAAGTCCAACATTTGAGCCTCTCCAAGTCCAATACCCAACAGGCCTAAAACCCATATTATAATTTAGGGTTTTGGAGAGATTTATATTTAAAAAATTAATTTAAAAAGGAGCCGAAGGGGGGGGGGGGGGGGGGTTGAAAAGATTACTGAATTTTTTTTGGGAGAATTCCTTTGGTTTTGGGAAGTCGTCGGCGGAGAGGATTTGGAGAATACAATATTCAAACTTTAAGAGTTAATTTTCTTTGACTTTTCTCGGTTGGTGGCTGCCAAAAAGCTGGAACAAC
The DNA here is from genome assembly GCA_020465985.1 of Centrapalus pauciflorus. Classification (NCBI taxonomy): domain Eukaryota; kingdom Viridiplantae; phylum Streptophyta; class Magnoliopsida; order Asterales; family Asteraceae; genus Centrapalus; species Centrapalus pauciflorus. Next base: position 71,158 of record JAANYP010003380.1, on the reverse strand, counting down.
ATTGAAGGTTTCTTATTATTATATTGTATTTCTATTTTATTTTTAATTTTTTTCTTTGGCGTCGAAGAAGGGAAAAAGGAACAAGTGATATTCAAAGTTTATATTTTTTTTTATATACACTATTTCTGTCTTCTGGTCAGCTATTAATTTAATTATGTTTAGCTTCTTTTGTTATATATTATTTTTAATTATTAATTTAATTATGGGCTAAATTTATTGTATTTGTCATTGATGAACGAACCCTAGATTTAGGTTTAGTTTTTATTATTGATTGAGTTTTGTTTATGCCTAGTCGTAAACCTTGAATTATTTATCTTAATAATTATTGAGTAGTTTACTATTACATTGTGTCATGTTCTGAAATTATGACTTGCATGTGTAATTAGTTTTATCCTATCGTTTGCTTGTTCTGAAATTATGACGGTTGCATGCGGTTAGGGTAATCAATTATTCTGAAATTATGATTGTTGAAACTGCTTCTCTAATAACCCAGATAAAAGTTTGAGTTCAATTCACCAATAACGAAAGTTAGCGTGTTTTGAATAGATTAGGTTATAATCGGATTAGTAGGGTTGATGGTCTATGTTAGCTCAAAATTTCTTAGAAACTCTATCAATCAATTGCACTTTTAAACGAATCAAATCTAGGAGGAGCGATTCAATGATAAATACATTTTAGTTATTTGACTCTATTCTCTTAATTAGTTATTTCATAGTCGTTTTAAATTTTCGTTAGTTACTATTAATTGTTTTTTTTAGTTTGAGTAATTTTGTTTACTTTGTCGTGTCAACGGTATCCAAAAATCTAAAAAACAAAACCCCTTTTTACTCGTTTGCATTTTGTCCATTTTATTTTTGCTAGAATAATTTTAGTTGATATAAATTGCATTTTTCGTTCCCCGTGGAGACGATCCTGGTCTTACCAGTTTATTGCTATACGATCGGGTACACTTGCCTGAGAGTTTATCGGTCGATTTGGTCAGATTAGAGTTTATAAATTTAAGACTAATATTTTTGTATCAAGTTTTTGGCGCCGTTGCCGGGGAAGGACCCATGAAGTCGATGCCCCATACATCAAAGTTCTCGCAAATTTGAATTCCTTGTTGGGGCATCTCATCCATTTTCGAGATATTGCCTGCACGCTGACAAGCATCACAGGTCTTGACCATGGAATGAGCATCTTTGAAGAGAGTGGGCCAATAGAAACCACAATCTAAGACCTTTTTCGCAGTGTAGTTTGGCCCAAAGTGTCCTCCGGTCGGTCCTTGGTGACATTCATTCAAAATTTGTCTGGCATCAGTACCAGACACGCAACGGCGCATAACATAGTCGGCACCTAAACGGAAGAGATAGGGTGGATACCAATGATAGAACTTAGAATCACTCAAAAGCTTTCGCTTCTGCTGGTATGTCAACCCTTATTCTATGATACCTGCTGCAAGGTAGTTTGCTATGCTAGCAAACCAAGGGTCATCGTCCTCACGGGACTCGATCATCTGTAAGAATTCATCAGGGAATGTGTCCTTGATGGTGGACTCATTAAGCTCCTCAAGATTTGGGTTCTCGAGTCGAGAAAGATGATCAGCAGCTAGGTTTTCTGCCCCCTTTTTGTCTTGGATCTCAATGTCGAATTCCTGTAAGAGTAGAATCCAACGAATTAGTCTCGGCTTTGCATCTTGCTTGGCATACAGATATTTGAGGGCAGAATGGTCAGTGTAGACTATGGTCTTTGAGAGCACCAAGTACCAAAAACTACCGCTAGAAGCTCTTTTTCGGTGGTAGTGTAATGTCCCTGGGCCACAGTCAGATTGCGACTCGCATAGTAGATAGGATGAAAATGATTATTCTTTCTATTGGCCCACTCTCTTCAAAGATGCTCATTCCATGGTCAAGACCTGTGATGCTTGTCAGCGTGCAGGCAATATCTCAAGAAGGGATGAGTTGCCCCAACAAGGAATTCAAATTTGCGAGATCTTTGATGTATGGGGCATCGACTTCATGGGTCCTTTCCCGACATCCCGTAACAACAAATACATACTTGTGGCTGTAGATTATCTGTCGAAATGGGCTGAGGCAAAGGCCCTCCCAACCAATGATGCCCGAGTAGTTGTGAATTTTCTTAAAAGCCTATTCTCTCGATTCGGTTGTCCTAAGGCGCTGATTAGTGATCGCGGATCACATTTCTGTAATCAGCAGTTGGAGAAAGTCCTGAAACGCTATGGAGTGAATCACAGATTCTCGACGCCATATCACCCGCAAACGAGTGGACAAGTCGAGAACACGAATAGAGGACTTAAACGTATTCTCGAGCGCACTATTGGCTTCAACCCCAAATTGTGGTCAGACAAGCTTGAAGATGCATTGTGGGCATTCCGTACTGCCTACAAAACTCCTACTTGCACGACACCGTTTCGAATGGTTTATGGCAAAGCATGCCATCTCCCTCTTGAAATCGAGCACAAGGCATTCTTGGCCTTGAAAAATGCAAATCTCGATTATCATGAGGCAGGAAAACACCGGTTTCTCCAATTGAACGAGTTAGACGAGTTGAGGCTCCAAGGCTATGATAACTCGCGATTATACAAGGATAGATGGAAGGTGATGCATGATAGTCGTCTGAAGACTGTCAAGGAGTTCAGACCAGGGGACAAAGTCCTATTATTCAAATCTCGTCTGAAACTCACTCCAGGTAAGCTGAAATCACGCTGGACTGGTCCTTATACAGTCATTAAAGCTTCCCAATCTGGTTTCGTTGATCTCCAGTCTGACAGTGGCTCTTTTCGCGTTAACGGTCATCGTTTGAAGTTATACAATGAGGCAGAAGGACCCGGACAAGAGGAGGTCATGGACACCTTCCCCAAATAATTAATTTTAGGGGCAAGTCGAGCTCAAGACTCGGAAATAAAGAAGGCGCTCTCGGGAGGCAGCCCGAATCTCTGTTTCTTCAAGTTATATTTTAGTTATTTTTGTCTTGCATTATCTTACCTATTTTTTATTTTATTTTATTCGTGTGTTTAGTCTAATGTGTGTTGCTTATGTTTTTACAGGTTTTATGCTTTTCTTTGTCATGTATGCTTTTTCTGTTATTGATGCTTGTTGCCTTGATTTGACATCTGCCGCCACTGTCTCACGTTATTGCTGCTAACCCCAAGGGCGTATTGTTCCTTTACTCTCCCTATTCTTTCCATATATCTGTGCTTTATCTGTGATTGCATTGGGGACAATGCAAAATTTTAAGTGTGGGAAGGGGGTTAAATACTTTAACCATTGTTTGTCCTGTTAATATATCATCTCTACGCACTTAAAATTCTTTTATGTTAGCAAGTTCATACACTTCATTCGCATAGTGATGGTTAAGTAAGTGAGAGTGTGTCAGTGAAAAGCGCTTGTCTTTAACATCATCGGTTAGCTTAGCTTTCATGTTGCAGTGTTTGTGGTTTTTTGTTGGTTTTTAACTATTTTCTTGATCACTATGAGCTCTAATGGCCTGGAAATTGCAAAAAGTCTTGCATGTTATGTTAATCCCTGGGATTATTGTCAGCGAGTCGGTATCCTGAGATACCATCTTAAATTACAAACAGCTGAATTCTGACAAAAGAGGTTGAGATTGATTTCCAAATAAAGAAAAAAAAAGAAAAAAAAAAAGAAAAGTGATTAAGTAACTAAAAGTGGCCTTTGGTTCTCGAACGAGTAGACTTCGAGGGGTGTTCTACACCTGATCACCTAAAACCATCTGGTTTGGGATCGGTCAAGTAGAAAGTTCGTTACATGGGATCCATCGAAAGTCATAGGTTTCTTGAATAAAAAAAAAAAAACAAAAACAAAAAAAAACAAAAAATTGAGAAATCATCAATAAGCCTTGAGTCAGAAAAGTTTGAAGGGAAAAGTTTAATAAAGCATGCAAGGATGAGCGATTTGTAGGTCAGATGAGTTTAGTCAAATGATTTTTGAATTCTGTTGGAGTCAGTGAAAAGTTAGAGCGGATCGGCACACAAGCATGTACATGAATATAAATTATCCTGTGTTTGTTAAAGTTGAATTATTTTTGCAGGCGTTCATTTTAACTGTTTAAGCTTTGTATGCGTCTGAATTGTGTATGCTTGTTTAATATGTTTCTTTTGAGATGATTTGCTTGAGGACAAGCAAAGTTTAAGTGTGGGAAGTTTTGATATTGTCTTATTTATTCAACAATATCATTCTTTTTATACGCTTAAATATATAAGTTTTGATGCTAAAAGTTCATTTACTTGTTTTTTTTTATTTGCAGGTTTAATTGGGTACAAGATAAGAAAATAATATGATTATGTGGGCTTAAAGTGATAAATATGAGAGCATGCAAGCAGGTCCAAAGAAAGTCCAACATTTGAGCCTCTCCAAGTCCAATACCCAACAGGCCCAAAACCCATATTATAATTCAGGGTTTTGGAGAGATTTATTTTCAAAAAATTAATTTAAAAAGGAGCCGAAGGGGGGGGGGGGGGGGGGGGGGGGGGGGGGAGAAGTGATTACTGAATTCTTTTTGGGAGAATTCCTTTGGTTTTGGGAAGTCGGCGGCGGAGAGGATTTGGAGAATACAATATTCAAACTTTAAGAGTTTAATTTTCTTTGACTTTTCTCGGTTGATGGCTGCCAAAAAGCTGGAACAACATTGAAGGTTTCTTATTATTATATTGTATTTCTATTTTATTTTTATTTTTTTTCTTTGGCGTCGAAGAAGGGAAAAAGGAACAAGTGATATTCAAAGTTTATATTTTTTTATATACACTGTTTCTGTCTTCTGGTCAGCTATTAATTTAATTATGTTTAGCTTCTTTTGTTATATATTATTTTTAGTTATTAATTTAATTATGGGCTAAATTTATTGTATTTGTCATTGATGAACGAACCCTAATTTAGGTTTAGTTTTTATTATTGATTGAGTTTTGTTTATGCCTAGTCGTAAACCTTGAATTATTTATCTTAATAGTTATTGAGTAGTTTACTATTACATTGTGTCATGTTCTGAAATTATGACTTGCATGTGTAATTAGTTTTATCCTATCGTTTGCTTGTTCTGAAATTATGACGGTTGCATGCGATTAGGGTAATCAATTATTCTGAAATTATGATTGTTGAAATTGCTTCTCTAATAACCCAGATAAAAGTTTGAGTTCAATTCACCAATAACGAAAGTTAGCGTGTTTTGAATAGATTAGGTTATAATCGGATTAGTAGGGTTGATGATCTATGTTAGCTCAAAATTTCTTAGAAACTTTATCAATCGATTGCACTTTTAAACGAATCAAATCTAGGAGGAGTGATTCAATGATAAATACATTTTAGTTATTTGACTTTATTCTTTTAATTAGTTATTTCATAGTCGTTTTAAATTTTCGTTAGTTACTATTAATTGTTTTTTTTAGTTTGAGTAATTTTGTTTACTTTTTCGTGTCAACGGTATCCAAAAATCTAAAAAACAAAACCCCTTTTTACTCGTTTGCATTTTGTCCATTTTATTTTTGCTAGAATAATTTTAGTTGATATAAATTTCATTTTCCGTTCCCTGTGGAGACGATCCTGGTCTTACCAGTTTATTGCTATACGATCGGGTACACTTGCCTGAGAGTTTATCGGTCGATTTGGTCAGATTAGTGTTTTTAAACTTAAGACTGATATTTTTGTATCAATATATATTTGCAAGTTAATTGTTAACTGTTTTATATATAAATATTTCTGTTGTTGGAAAAATTGGAAGTGCAAAAGTGCAAGGGCTGGTTTTGTATATTGCAAAATTTGGTGCTATCTTGGGTTTATAAAAAAACAAATAGGCACTGTGGATCGTTCTCAAAAAAGAAAAAAGTCTAGAGTCTCTCTCTTCTCTTGTTTAAGTCATTTAGGGTTATTTTTCCTTCTCTGATGAGATTTAGAGTCTCTAATATTTTTTGAATGGTAGTTCTTGTGTAACTCTTCAGAGATAGTTAGTTGTGTGTATCAGATATTTCCTGTTGGAAATAATGTGATGAGAGGTTTGATTGTAGTGAGGTTTTAGTTTTGTTTTTGGTTTTTGACCGGTTGAGTTGTTTTAATAAAAGCTGTTGTTTATTCTTGTTAAGTTCTTGAATCGCTAAAACTTTGAAATAATATTTAATATATTATATATAATGTAATGAATATTTACATTGTAAAGTTAAATATATATAATAATCTATATTAAAACATATAATACAACCGGGGTCGGGTTCGAGGTTTGGGATTAAAGTGTCTTCCATCCTCGCCTCATCCCCATTATTTTTAACCCGTTCCCGTCCCCGGTCAAATCGGGGTCAAGTTACGGTTCCCCGTCGGGTATAAGTTTCTTTTGCCAAGCCTATTCAACGACTTTGGTTTTAAGTTTTAACCATATTTTAATATTTTTTTAACATTTTATTACATTTAAAATTTTATTTTTCATTCCTGTATTAAGAAAACATAACATGTTATTACTATTTCAGTGGTATATTTGGTTAATTATAAATATAAATGGTATGAAAATATAATTATACTTTAATATTTTTTTTAGTTTTATTGGATTTAGTACTTTAATTTTTAACATGTTATAGTTTTTCCAAACAAAAAAATATAAACCATTCTGATTTTAAATTTTTCAATCTAAATGGGTTGTATTTTTTTGAAAAACTAAAAATCAAAATGGGTTGCAATATTTTTCATTCAGAAAACTATAAACCGGAATAATACATAGTTTTTTTTTGTTGTTAATTACACAAAAATAAATGTGTAGTGTTAGAAAAAATGTAAAATCAGAATGATTTATAATTTTTTATAAAAAAAAATCTAAAGCATGATTGGGTCGTAGTTTTACATTCGAGAAAGTTAAAACCTAAATGGATTGTAATCCGTTTCGTTTGGAATTTATTAAAAAGCCGAACAATTTGTGGTTTTTTATTCCAAATGAAAAATACTACGAATGAAAAAGTATTGCGACCCATTCATTTTTTAAGTTTTTCTAGGAATGAAAAACTATGACTAATTGTGTTTTATAGTTTTATGAATGAAATACTGAGACTCATTTGGATTTTAGGTTTTTTAAATAAAAAAACTATGACTCATTTAGTTAAAAAAACTAAAAATTGGAACGATTTGTATTATTTTGTTCGGAAAAACTAAGAAAAGAACGATTCGTAGTTTTTTGGTTTGAAAAAAAGTGAAAACTGATATGATTCATAATATTTTTTTCGTTCATATTATATATAATTGTGAATAAATAATCAAATATTTTCTAACTGTAAATATTCAGAATATATATTATAAAATTTATAAGGTTACGGAAAAATAAAAATTATAAATAAATAAATTTATTGAAATTAAAAAAAATAGTTGCTAAAGATAGTAATAATATAATTTAGTAAATTTTAAATAAATAGATAATAAAGAAAAATAAAAACTAAAATTTTATTATAAAATCTCACAACAAAATTTGAAACATAAATTGGGTTTATTTTAGTGTTTATGAAATATTAGAAAACTTAATAATATAAAATAATATTAGGTTTTAATTTGATATATTACTATTTTTGATAAAAAAAAATATGAAAAAATATTACTATTTTTGAAAACTGAAAAGTTGGTGACCTGCTAAACAGGTTTGCAGATCACCAATTACTATTATTGATAGACTAATAAAAATTTGTTATCATAAACGATAAAAAAATATAAAAGTCAATGCTATTAATGATAAAAATGACAAAAGTTGTTACTATGTTTTATCGAAAAGTTATAACATTTTGGTCTCTGAAACTAACAGGTTAATTTGAGCCGTTAGTCTCAAAGACATTTTTGTCCTTTTGACTTTCAGGGACCATTTATATAATTTTCATATTTTTTATTCTTTATTTTTAATTTACATTATTTTATTTATATTAACATTTAGTTTCGTGTATATATATATATATATATATATATATATATATATATATATATATATATATATATATATATATATATATATATATATATATATATATATATATATATATATATATATATATATATATATATATATATATATATATATATATATATATATATATATATATATATATATATATATATATACATATATATATGTATAGATATATATATGTATGTATATACATATATATATATATATATATATATGTATGTATATGTATATGTATATATATATATATTATATATATATATATATATATATATATATATATATATATATATATATATATATCCAGATGTAACATTCTATTTTTTATTTTTTTTGTTCTAATTATTAATTTTTATTTGTATGTTTATTGTTATTATTAAGGGTAAATTACAATTTTCGTCTCTGTGGTTATATGCAAATTATGGAACAAGTCATTTTCACATAGAAATTACAAATTCAGTATCTATGGTTGGTTATTTGTTTTGGTTTTGGTCCTTTGACCGGTCATCTTTTTAAAAATGACCACTTTGCCCTTGGGAATATTATAAAAATAGGTAATACAATTTTTTTTTTACAATTTAAATAATAAAACTACAATAAAATAAAATTTTAAAAATTTATCTATCTTTAAATAACATCCACACAAACACACACAAACCTTGTTGTCATCTCTCTTTCTCTTATAAGACTCACCGACATCCACCACCTCGCCAGTGACTCTATCTACGCCGGTGACTCCATCTGAACCGTCTCTCTGTCTCTTCGATTTATATCTACTTGTCAATTAACAAATCCTAACCGATCTACTAATCAATGAACACCCATATAGCTCAGTAGATTTAAACCCACAACTAAACAAACCTGCAGATTGAGGGCTTCGATGGCGGTTTTTGTTCAGACGATGGTGGCGGTGGTGCCGCGGTGGTGAGAGAATGGTGGCGGGTTCTTCGTCGAGGCAGACCTTATTTCCCTGAGATAATGCGCCGAAGAGGGGGTAGCCAGCTAGGGTTTTGGAGCTCAAAACGCAAGAGCCTAACTTCTAGAGAGGATTCGAGCTCAAAATGCAAGAGCCTAACTTTCTCTATTCTTTTTTTCATTTAAGAAAATAAAAATAAAAACTAATTGTAGTTTTTTGTCGCCTTTTAATCAAAAAATTGTAATGCTCCGTCGCCTTTTAATCATAAAATTAAATTCCGAATGGTTTGTTGTATTTATTGAAAAAATTAAAATTGTATTGATTATTTTATCTATGTTTAAATAAAATTAGAATTGTTCTTTTGTTTGAAAAATCAAAAATCATAATTGTTCACCATTTTTTGATCAAAAAATTAAAATCAAAATGGTCCATCATTTTTTTGATAAGTAGTTTGAAAAATTCAAAAATCATAATGGTTAATCGAAATGGTTCATCGTTTATTTGATCCAAAAAACAATGTCGGAGTGGTTCGAAATTTTTATCATTGTTTAATTAAAATCCGAATGGTTTTTTCTTAAAAAAAATAAAAAATCAGAATGACTCACATTTTTTTATCAAAGAAAATTAAAATTTGTATGGGTCGTCATTTTCTGACTGAAAAAATTAAAATTAGAATGATTAGTCATTTTTTGTTTGAAAAAAAACCAAAATCAATATGGTTCGTGTTTTTTGTTCAAAACAATCAAAACTTAAAATGGTTTTAATTTTTTCGATAAAAAAAGATGAACCATTCAGATTTTTTATTTTTTTATATAAATTTTAATTAAATGACGATAAAAAAATTACGAACCACTTCGATATTGTTTTTTGGATCAAATAAATGATGAACCACTTAAATTAAATTTTTTTTTTCAAAAAACGATGAACCATTATGATTTTGATTTTTTCAAGCAACGATAACCATTCCGGTATTAATTTTTTTATCAAAAAAAATGACGAACCATTTGATTTTTAATTTTTTTTTTAATCAAAAAAACGATGAACCCTTTTGATTTTTTTATTATCAAAAAATGATGAACCATTATGATTTTTGATTTTGTCCAACAACGATAACCGTTCCGGTATTAATCTTTTTATCAAAAATATGACGAACCATTTTGATTTTATTTTTTTGATCAAAAAACGGTGAAACATTATGGTTTTTGATTTTTCAAACAAAATAACCATTTTGATTTTAATTAAATGTAAATAAAAAAATCAATAGAATTTTAATTTTTTAATAAAAAACAACAAACCATTTGGAATTTAATTTGTTTGATTGAAAGGCGAAGAACCATTCCAATTTTTTATTTTTTTTTTCAAACTAATTAGAATTAAAAAAAATTTAGTAAGTATTTCCAATGAATAAACTATGAACCATTTTGATTATATACTTTTTCCAAATGAAAAAATTTCAACACGTCGTTATTTTGTATTTTTATTGAATGGAGAAAAAAAATAAATCATTTCGCTTTTAGATTTTCCAAACGAAAAAACTACAACTAATTTTTATTTTTCTTAAATGGAAAAAAAGAATAGGAAAAGATTTGGATTTTCAATAAATGGTTGAAAAACAAATGAACCAGATATATTATATAATAATGTTAAATAAATAATTATTGTAACGTATAAAAAAAGTTAACATTAATAATGACAATAAACATACAAATAAAAATTAGTATTTAATACAAAAGGAATAAAAAATTAAATGTTACATTTGGATAATTAAATGATAAAAAAGAAAGAATATATATATATATATATATATATATATATATATATATATATATATATATATATATATATATATATAGAGAGAGAGAGGGGGGGGGGGAGAGGGAGGTTCCATTGAGAACTTTTGTGCATTGAGGCACAAAAGAACCTCTACTGTCCCTTGGATGAAAAGAATGTGTGGGTTAGATCAAATGACAAAAGAGTAATTAAATAGAAAGTTTTTTGCATCAAGTGCACATAATGAAATTCGCGGAGGGGTAAAACAGGAATTATGCAATCCTTATTTAATTATTACACTTCCAAAATTAACAAAAATCATACAAATTCAAAATACATGCATATCGTTCATCTCTTCATGCATATCGTTCATCTCTTTCAAAAATAAATCATGCATATCGTTCATCTCTTCCAAAATCAAAATACATCAAAATACAAACATGAATTGTTCATCTCTTCATGCATATCGTTCGTCGTTCATCATCAAAATACATGCATATCGTTCATCTCTTCATGCATATCGTTCATCTCTTCTAAAAATGTTAGTGCATCCTGTGTGACGATAGCAGTCTAAATATAGTCGATATTTTGTAATAGTCAATTTGTTCGTAATTGCATATTAATACGTATTTGATATATGTTTGTTATATATTTGATATATGTTTAATATTGATTGTATGTATGGTTGAACTTGGTTGTAATTGATGTTTTACAATAAGTTCAAACATAAGTTCAAAGATAAGTTCAAACATAAGTTGAAAGATAAGTTCAAAAATAAGTTCAAAGTCACTGGTTCGAACTTATGGAGGACAAGTTCGAAGGGCCTTGGGCTTGGTCGAACTTGTCCAGAGCAAGTTCGAATCAGGGGTTATAATTAAGGGTTAATTCGTTTTAATTAAAAAAAACTTTTGCAAAACGAGTGCAGAGATTAAGGCAGAGGCGATCTCGAACTTGCAAGGCGATTTTGTGCTTGTTCTTGGAGAGAATCACGTGTCGGGGCGTTCTAGTGTTCGTCTATCATCGTGTGTGTCTCCGTGTTTCGTGTGCGTGGTCTTTCCGTCAAACCGCTAACGAGGATTCCGCTCTCGTTGGACGGCGTCACGTCAAGATAGGATCCGTAGGTAGGCAACCTTACAAGTGGTAACAGAGACATAAGGGTGTTCTTGGTGTTCTTCGTGTTCATAAACAACATCCGTGGTCTCTTGGCGTTTTGGACGGGAAAAATCACATTTTTGGTTAGTGTTTCGAGTTATACAAGCAAGATAACGGAGAAAAGTTTACATTAGTTCAATTTTTTGGTCGAAATCAGTATTTTTAGACTTAAAAATATTGGTTTAAACTGAAAACTTGAAAAAATCGAACTTTTGGTCGTTTTTCGAACTTGCGGCGCTCGAACATAGGGGTATTAGGGTTTGTTCGAATTTGACTGAAATTTCGAACTTGTCAGAAAATACGCTCCTCACGAATTTATTTTATGGTTTCATTCGACTTTGACTGAGATTCGAATTTGCTAGCATTCAAATTTGTCAGACTTCGAAATTGGCAGGAACCTCGAACTTGTCAGAATTTCGAATTTGTTGAGCTCGAACTTAAGCAATTTCGAATTTAATTTCAAACGAATTTAATATTAATCAAATTCGAACTTACCTAAGTTCGAAAGAGTTGATTTAAATTAATTTCAAATTAAATTAATTAAGTTTAAATTCAAAAAGTTTAGAAAGAATGACTAGTTTGCAAAAGTTTATCGAAATGAACCATGAGGTTGGTAAAACAAATTCTCCACCAAAGCTGATGAGGTTGGAAGACTACTACTGGTGGAAGGATATGTTTGCCGATTTCGCTCGTTTCAATGACATGCGAATGTGGATCTGTATCGACGAGGGATACATTCCGACTACTCAGGAGTCTGAGGGTCGTCAGAGAGTCCTGACATATCAGAAGATGAAGGATGATGACAAGAAACTATATGAGGCAGAGAATAGAGCGTTTTCTATCATTCGCATGGCACTACCTCAGGAGATTCTACACACATTCAAGAATCATCGTACAACGAAAGAGCTATGGGATGCACTCGAGAAATGGTGTGAGGGAAATCCGAGGGTTCGGAAAGGAAGGACCGAGATGCTAAAGCAGCAGTTCGCAATTTTCAAGGCATTGAAAAACGAAAAGCTGGATGAGACAATCACAAGGTTCTACCACTTATTGACAGAGTTGGATAATCACAATGTCGAGTATCATGAACTTGAGAAGATTGAGAAACTTCTTGATGCTTTACCAGCGAAATGGAGATGTACATAGCGCTCATAAAGCATGATGAAGAAAAATACGAAACTCTTACGCTCGAAGGAGTCATTGGTACGCTGAGGGCTTACAACTTTCAGTTACTCAATATGATCAGGTCCAAGATCCATACATGTATTTTGGAAAGTCAAAACCTTCGGTCGCGAGTGAACTGAAAACAGCTACAACATTCTTCACGGGCAAAACGTCTATTCCAGTGGACGCAGAAGACACAGGCAGTCGGGCTTTCTTAGGGTATACTAAACCGGAAGAGAAACCGACTCAATCAGCATCTACTTCTCAACAATACATAAAGATGCCTATGAGTGCGCAATCAACCGAAACTCATCTGAATCTTTTGGTTTTGTTTGTTGCAGCATACAGAAATTGTGTATAAGGAAAAATCAACGATCCTGCGTTATGGGAATATGACTATGATCAGGTGGATTCTGATGATTTGGAAGAAATGGATCTTTAATGGCAACTGGCCATGGTGACTCAGAGGGTCAAAAGGTTCATAAAACGAACAGGCAGAAATCTGAACGTTAGCAATAATAAGATTGGGTTCGACAAATCCAAGGTTAAGTGCTATAACTGCCAAGGGTTAAGACATTTTGCTCGAGAGTGTCAGAGACCCAATGTTGAAAACTACCAGAATCAATCTCAGGAAAGATATCAGCCTGGTAGTTCGGGTAATCAAGTTAACATCGCTGGTCTGTTAACAAACGTAACATCTGACAGATAGCTTGATGGGACGTATGATTGGAGTTCACATCTAGAGTCTAATGCTAGAGCCTTCATGGCTGAAGTGGCAGAGACTGGGGATGTCGGAGCAGAGGAAGTAACAGAGGACAGAGAACAGAATGATACAAGTCCTGTGTTGGTGGAAAAGTCAGACAATCAGACTATTCTGGAGTTTAAGCACAAATGGCAAACGTGGAATCAGATCATACAAAGGTAATTCTGAACTTTTCTACATTCCATGATTTATTTGTTTTATGTGCTACTTCTAATGATAGATTAAATTTAGTTCTAGAAACACATAGCAATTTAACTGCTCAAATCGAATCCTTAAAATCAGATAATGCTAGCCTCCTAGATATTAAAGAAGATCTTAGGAATAAGCTGAAAGCAGATGCTCAAGATGTAATAGTTCTAAAAGACATACTAAGTGAGCAGTGTGTCAGGATAGAGCTTATGTATGAGCATGTTGAGGCTTTAACCAAAGAACTTATTATTAAAGAGGTAGAGCTAGCTGAAGCAAATGTTAAGGTTGCAGAGGTAAATAGTAAGTTAGAGAAGTTTAGGAACTCTTCACTGAATCTAGGGAAAATCTTAGATGCACAACGCCAGTCTAAGAAACCAGTAGGTTTAGGTTATAAAGAGAGTCCTCCACCTTTCAACGATAACTATGTGCCTCAACCTCAGGATAAAACTGATAATACAGTTGAGTCAGAGGTAGCAACTGCAACTGCATCTGAATCTGATAAGGATAAATCAATTAAGGTGACTAATAATAATGCTACGATTAAGAAAGTCAAGTTTGTGCAATCTTCTAGTGACAAAATTCTAGGAGAAGCTAAACCTGAGGTGAATAATCAGAAAGAGGAATCAGTCACGAAAGTTGAGAAGAAAGAAAATGACACTAGTGAGACACCAAAGTCAAAGGGCACACATAAGAAGTCAATTGATAAGATGTCTTGCTTTAGATGTCATGAAAGGGGACATGTTGCGTCTAGCTGTCCATATAAGAAGGTAGAATCTACACCTTTTGTTGGAAAGCCTGAACAACATAAACCCTCACCAAGTGTAGCTAGCACAAGTAGTTCTCAAAACACTGAGAAAATTGTGAATGCCACACCAAAGACTGCTGTTAGACAAATACTGGTGTCGGTTAGAACAAATGAAGTGGTTAGGACTAATTCGCTGAATAGAGTCCCTAATCAATCTAGGTCAGGACCTCAACAATCTTATAGGAGTACAACACAAGAAGTCACATAAGTCTAAGACTCAGAACTCAATAGTTTCCACTTTCGATTTGTTGCATATGGACCTATTCGGACCTATCAACAAAAGGAGTATAGGTGGTAGTTGGTACTGTTTAGTTATCACTGATGATTACTCACGTTTTTCTTGGGTTTTCTTTTTAGGTACGAAGGATGAAACTGCTGCAAAGTTGATTGGGTTCTTAGACCAAGTCGAAAACTCCTACGGGACGAGGGTAAAATGTATCAGGAGTGATAATGGAACGGAATTTAAAAACACAGTAATTGGTGTATATTGCCTATCCAAAGGCATAGTGCATCAATTTAGTGCACCTTATGAGCCATAACAAAATGGGGTGGCATAACGGAAGAACAGGACTTTGATTGAGGCAGCATGGTCCATGCTCTCGGATTCAAGGCTTCCTACCATGTTTTGGGGGAGGCAGTGAATACCGCTTGTCATGTTTTAAATCGAGTCCTTACTGTCAAATCATTGAACAAAACCTGCTATGAAGTTCTGAATAAAAGACCACCAAATTTAACTGGCTTCAAACCGTTTGGGGGTGCCGTGTACATTAATGAAAACAAAACATCAACCTAAGTTTGGTGAAAAGGCTGACGAAGGTTATTTCCTAGGTTATGTGCCTAATTCACCAAACAAACGGGTTTTTAACAAATCAAGCGGTACGGTAGAAATTGTGTATAACATTGATGTAACAGGTTATACACATGAACCCCAAACTGGTCCGGAATGGATATTTGATTATGACTCATTGTTTGAATCATTTAACATTCCTTTGGATAGAAATGCAGGTACAATTGAAAATGACTTATCGTCATTAAATCTGAATGACGACGGTCAAGGTTTTCCAAAGACAAGCTTTCCATCAACTTCTAAGCCTACAACGACAGAAGATGGGTCTCCAGCAGAGAATGATTCCGAGTTACCTACAAACGAGAATCAGGCTACTACTTCTACTTCCGAGGACAATGATCATGAGGAAGAAAATGTACCGTCTGAAGTCGTTCCCCCGTTAGGTGAAATAGGATCAAACTTAGGAGATAATCTTAGGGTCGATGAGATTGAAACATCGAGGATAAATAAGGATCATCCGGTTGAGAGCATCATAGGAAATCCTCATTCTGGTGTGAGAACTAGGAGTAGTTTGAATAACAACACGGTGCTGTTGTCGATGATTAATGACTCCGAGGCTTTTCACACTTGTGTTTATTCGTGTTTTATCTCACAAGTAGAGTCGAAGAATGTGCAAATGGCACTGAAAGACAATTCTTGGGTTGAAGCTATGCAAGAAGAACTATCACAATTCAGAAAGCTAGAAGTGTGGGAGTTAGTGCCGCTACCGCGAGGAGAAGTTGCTATAGGAACCAAATGGGGTTTTAAGTGCAAGAGAGACGATCGGGGTATTGTTACTCGCAACAAGGCAAGGCTTGTGGTAAAGGGATTCAACCAAGAAGAGAAAATCGATTACAACGAGGTGTTTGCACCAGTGGCAAGGCTTGAGGCAATACGTTTGTTTCTGGCTTTTGCGTCCTTCAAAGGATTTAAAGTCTATCAACTTGATGTAAAGAGTGCCTTTCTGTATGAAAAGGTGAAGGAACTGGTGTACGTCGAACAACCGCCTGGGTTCACTGATCCGAAGTTTCCCGACAGAGTGTATCGACTCGATAAGGCTCTGTATGGATTGCATCAGGCACCAAGGGCATGGTATGAGACGCTATCTACTCAGTTTCGGGTCATCAGACGAGCAGATGTGCAAAGATTTCGAGAAAGTGAAGACGTAAAAGTTTGAGATGAGTGCTATGGGAGAGCTGAACTTATTTATGGGTTTGCAAGTTGAACAGAGGAAGGAGGGTATGTTTATCCATCAGACGAAGTATGTCTACGATATTCTGGAGCGCTTCGGGATGGAAGGAACAAAGCTGACTGCTCACTTTAGTACTCCGATTCAAGTGAATCACAATCTCAGACCGGGTACAGAAAGTGATACTGATGTGGATCCGACTCTATATCGGGCCATGATCGGGTCACTTATGTATTTAACTGCTTCTAGACCTGACATTATGTTTGCTGTGTGTATTTGTGCTAGGTTTCAAGCCAATCCGAAAGAAATGCATATGAAAGCTGTGAAGCGGATTCTGAGATACCTCAAGTCGAAACCGAAGCCGGGACTTTGGTATCATGCTGATGGTGATCTGGAATTGGAAGCATTCACGGATCAGACTATGGAGGTTGCAGCTTGAATCGGAAGTCAACAACTGGAGGTTGCCAGTTCCTTGGAGGGAGGCTCGTATCCTGGCAATGCAAGAAACAAACTTCGGTAGCCGTGTCAACGTGCGAGGCCGAATATGTAGCTGCTGGTAGTTGTTGTTCACAGGTTTTGTGGATACAACAACAATTGCGGGATTACGGTTTGACTTACACTCTTACTCCCATTAGGATAGATAATCAATCTACTATTTCTATAACTAATAATCCAGTTAAACACAGTAAAACAAAGCACATAGACATAAGACATCATTTCATACGTGATTGTGCTGAAAAGAACTTAATAAAGCTGGTAAAAGTGGCAACAGAAGATAATAATGCTGATTTATTTACTAAAGCTTTTGATAAGTCACGCTTTGAGTTGTTAGTTCAACTGAATGGTATGCGTAATCCAGAGTAACTTGACCTTAGTATATTTTCTTCCTTTTAAAAGTAAGTTAGTAGTTAAGTAGAATTTATTTCCTTTTATAGTAAGTTAGTAGGTTACTTTATTAGCTTATCTTAAAATATGAAAAACAAAAGAAAAAAGAGAGAAAAACCTTAAAAGTTCAAAAAAAAAAGAGAATATTAGAAAATTGAGTTAAGTCTTAGATACATAGGTTCAAAGTGACGAAAATTAGCACAGTCGATACAATCTCTAAGTGTTAAGCTTTCACACATAATGCACCTTAAACTCTAAGTGATATACATTTTCGTGTTTGATGTGTTGGTAGGCATAATACACAAAGGGAATCTCAAAAGCTAATAAAATTTTCAAGAAAAAGTCTTATGTGTAACTAACTTAGATGTATGACCAAATGGTCTTAATTTCTATGTTAGAGACATACAGACAATGATTCTAAATGAGGTATGCAAATTTTCTGGGGGATGTATAGCAACATCAAATACATCTTAAAGAAAAGAAAAGAAAAGAAAAATTTTGATAAAAATGAGAGAGTCAAAACAAGTCGCTTTGTGTACGTAAGTACAGACCTATCAACTCTGTTTTGATTCGAGTTAGCAAGATATGTCGCTTTGTTGTACGTAAGTAAAGACCTGTCACCACTGTCTTGCTAGCTTTGAATAAACTTTAAGACAAATTAAAACACTCTGTTGTATGTAAATACAGAACTGTGTCCGACGTTTTGCCTTTTAAAGAAAATTTGCAATACCGAAAAGTTATAATCATTGTGTGTCTGCCTTGATCATAGAAGTATGTCTAAGTATGGGACACGTAAGGTAGTTTCTTGATAAATAAAAAGGCCAAGGGATATTCCAGAGTGTAAAATGTTTTAAGAGAAAATCATACCCACAATCGACTTGGTTTGTATTTCACGACAAACAATCAAAGGAATCAAAAATTCCTAAGTGTGAAAGTGTAATACTGAAAGTGCGTTTGACATCGCTATCTGATTGAACCTTCTTTGACTTTCTCGCAAAAATATTCTGTTAGTGTAGGTTGTAAATTATTAAAAGTAGTTTAGAGTAGTTTAAGTTTAAGATTTTATTCAAAATTTTATTTTATTTTATCCTAAGTAGGACAAAGGTCAAAGTTACTAGGATGCATGTTTGGTTGAATAAACAAATATTGCGTGAAAATCTATTGCTTAGTGTGAATAAATTTTTGCGAGTTTTGAAAAATTCCGTTACACGAAAAAGTTGAAAAAGTTGAATTTTATTCAAGTATTTTCAACATTTTCACTCAAGTTCGAAATTCAGAGAAATTCAAACTTCATTTCGAATTGGTCAGGAAGTTTGAACATATGGCAAGTTCGAAGGTAGTTGGTATAAATAGGTCAACAATCTTTCATTTAAGGCACCTACCTTCGACTTTAAGCATTCGAACTTGTCTCCGGCGAATTCGAACTTGTCGCATTCGATTTTCTTCCTATTCCTCGAAGTTTTGGACATGTTTCTCGAACATACTCATACATCTAGGTATAATAATCATTATTATACAAAGTTTGGGTAGTTTAGGACCTTTTATGGCAAAAAAAATCGAGTTTATTTGATGGTTTTTGGGTTTAAACGATGTGGCGTAAAATCACAAGTTTTAACTGGTAAAATTTCAAATAAAACACATATAACTTCGATTAGAACCCAATGGGACTAGATTATACTAATTTTTAAGTCAAATGGGGTTAAAATCTTGGATTTTTGTTTGAAAATGACCGACTTCGAACATGTTCTTAATGTTCGAACTTGTCAGAAAGTTCGAACTTGTTGAAATATCTACAAGTTCGAAGTCAGTCAAGTTCGAACATAATCCTCGAATTTCTTTAAATTCGAATGTTTTAAGATAAATTCGAACTTGTCTAAATTCGAATGTGTTGGATTTCGAACTTATGTAAGATCGAAATTATGCAAATTCGAAAAAAACAAGTTTCATTTTATTTTTCATTACTAATATTGGTTGTTGTTTCTATGTGCAGATATGGGTGATCGTGCTTTCTTTAATAAACATTACATGGTTATGTCTGTGGATAGGGAATTACCCGAAGCTCAGCTGTACCGGCATATGATCGAGTTTCTAACTCAGTCATGAGTCTCATATGCTCTGACACATAACCTGTAAATCATTTTGCCTTATGTACGTCAAATTTGGGAGCATCTCCAAGTGGACTGCTCAGTGACGCCAACCGTACTGAGAACAAGGGTTGGGGGACAGGCAATCGTATTTTCAGCCGATATGTTACGACAAGTCCTACAGCTGGGATCGGAAGACCAAGAGGCGGGGCCTATAGATTTTCCGCCACATATCAGGCAAGCGGCGTTTTTGCGAATGGGATACGCCCAAGACATTACGAAGGCCTCATATGTGAAGAGTGGCTTGATTGGCCAATGACGTTATCTCGTGCACGTCATAATGGTTTGTTTTGCGCCTAAGAAGGCTGGTTTTGATACTATGGTGTCCAAGGTGCAATCGGCGTTGATTGCCTTAGTATACAACAAGCGATTCAGTTTTTCGGAAATGTTCTTAATTTGGGGAGTTTGTGCACCAAATCATAGCTCCGGTGAGGGAACGCTTTTTGACGTATCCTCGATTTGCAATGATGATCATCCACCACTTTTTGCCTAATTTGCCACAACTTCCAGATACAAATGGCGTGGCCATAATTTACAAGAGGTTTTTTGCTGACTACTAGACACATAATGCGAGAAAGACTGAGCAGGTCAGGCCGCAAGTGGCACCTCTGTTCGGGGCCGTTATTGACCCTGATTTTGTAGCCCCAGAGGGTGATAACTGGGCAGGAGAAGTTCCGAAGCAGCAACAACAACAACAGCAACCACAACAACAACAACAACAACAACAGCAACAGCAACAACAGCAGAGGCCAAGACGTAGAGCACCGGCAAGCAGAGCTCAGGTAGCTAGACAATCATCCTCTAGCCGACAATCAGAATCAACTGCAGCTGGTCCATCCATGGAAGCTGCTGGACCATCGAGTTCGGCCCCCCAATTTGATCAAAGGGCGGAAACTCTTGAAGAGATATGGGCACAGGGGACTACCTCGGAGCAAAACCTCGCTGAACAACTGGTTCAGGATGTTTTAGAGCCTCCAGATGAGTTCAATGATATCTTTAAGGTGATTGATGAATACCAGCCACCTGAAGCTGAGGATATGGACACAGAGGTCCAGGGTGAAGGAGAAGAAGAAGGAGAACAGGCTGAGGCTGAAGGGCATGTTGAGAATGCCTCAGAGTCTAGTTCTGATAACGAGGATCCAACTATCCAAATTGGCAGATATGGATCAAGATTAGTGGTCAGTAGACAAAAAATGACAAGGCCAGCAGGTGGGGATACAGAGGAAGAAGATTCAGATTTTGAAGAAGAAGAGGAAGTTCCACTCGTACCTAGGCAAAGGGCGAGGCGACATAGATTCATGAGGGATCTCCATCCACTTCGGCTCCTGAACCTGTGTTATCGGCTGCACCATCAACTTCAACCACTTCCCTATCAACATCCGCCTCCATTCCATCAACATCAACTACATTCACTGATAATCAGCGGTTCACAGAGCTGAAAGGAAAGGTGGACTTCCAAACAGTCCAAAATTTTCAACTTTCAACTGCAGTGAAAGAGCTACAAGCGCATAATGCCACACTCGATCAAGAAAATGCAGAATTGAAGACAACTGTAGCTGATCAGCAGTCTGAGCTGAAATCAATGAAGACCCTCCTGGAGCAATTATTGAAAAATCTGCAAGCTCAGGGGGAGAGTAGTTGCAAGGAAGCTGAGGTGAGGAGGAGAGAAGATGACAACGACAATGATCCAGATGCTGAAAAAGAAAGTGAGCTAGCAAATCTTTCTCAGAAGACTGCTTAGCAAGCACAAATTCAGGGGGAGCCTGGTCAGTCAGGTATGGTAGAAGGAGGCGAAGGCGAAGCCTCAAAGATTGCTGAACATGATATGATTGAAGCTTTAATGGATCTTGATGATCAAGATGAATTTGAGTTTGATCAAGAAGACTTGGAGGAAGGAGAACTTAGTCCTGAAGAGATTGTGGATTGGAAGTCGGATGACGAGGTTGTTAAAGACGAGGATGACAATGTTGATGAAGTAGTCATCCCAAAACAACCTATCACTGAACACTATATTCATAATGAGCAGAATGTGATCGATCTGGATGAGCTTAACCTAGCGTATATGGATGAATCAGAACCTGAAGTAGCTGAAAAGGAGAAAACAAGAGAAGATATGATAAAACTATGGTTCAGGAAGGAAGAAAAGAAGACAAATCTGAAGATGAAGAAGAGAATGAGAGTGCCAAGTCCTGAAAATCTCTCAGGAGGAATTTTAAGCTGGTTCTTTGATAGAGAACTACAGCTATTCGTGCTTAAGAGAAGAGATGGACTTCAATACTTGAGGAGAACTTTGAAGGTGTTCAACACATTACCCAAGTGTGAAGTGAAAGAGTTGGCCTGGAAAGAATTGATCAACCTAGGAGACGACCCATATGCTGAAGTTGTTCATAAGATTATACGAAGGGAGGGTCGATCTGGAAGGTTCGAAAGGCTTAAGCCTAGATCTGGGAAAAGAGTTGAAGATCTGTCAAGAATAGATCCCCACACTGGAAAGCCTTGGGCTAGGATGGTTTACAAGCCAGTCCGATGTCTCAAGAAAGTGCCGATGAAGTCAATGCCACAGGATGTACTAAGCAACATGAAGTGGTGGTATGTTGACAATGAGATGGCAGAAGCAGTGATGGAGGACTATGAGGACAAAGTAATTTTGAAAGTATACGATCCACTGCATCTGATCAACTTATCTAAGGACGACCTGAGAAAACTTCATGATCAGCCGATTTTCTTTCATGAAGGCTGGAGATCAGAAGGCAGGAAGTTCCAGAAGGTAGTTAGAGTTTGTATAGATCAGGGATTATATGCTGGTAGTAATAGTTCTAGTACTTAGACAAAATATATATAGTTAGAAGCTATCGTCAATGGGGAGTCTGTTAGTGCATCCTATGTGACGATAGCAGTCTAAATATAGTCGATATTTTGTAATAGTCAATTTGTTCGTAATTGCATTTTAATACGTGTTTGATATATGTTTGTTATATATTTGATATATGTTTGATATTGATTGTATGTATGGTTGAACTTGGTTGTAATTGATGTTTTACAATAAGTTCAAACATAAGTTCAAAGATAAGTTCAAACATAAGTTCAGAGGTAAGTTCAAAGTCACTGGTTCGAACTTATGGAGGACAAGTTCAAAGGGCCTTGGGCTTGGTCGAACTAGTTCAGAGCAAGTTCGAATAAGGGGTTATAATTAAGGGTTAATTCGTTTTAATTAAAAAACTTTTGCAAAACGAGTGCAGAGATTAAGGCATAGGCGATCTCGAACTTGCAAGGCGATTTTGTGTTTGTTCTTGGAGAGAATCACGTGTCGGGGCGTTCTAGTGTTCGTCTATCATCGTGTGTGTCTCCGTGTTTCGTGTGCGTGGTCTTTCCGTCAAACCGCTAACAAGGATTTCGCACTCGTTGGACGGCGTCGCGTCAAGATAGGATCCGTAGGTAGGCGGCCTTACAAAAAATACATCATTCATATCGTTCATGTCTTCCGAAATCAAAATACATCAAAATACAAACATGAATCGTTCATCTCTTCATGCATATCGTTCATCGTTCATCATCGAAATACATGCATATCGTTCATCTCTTCATGCATCTTGTTCATCTCTTCCAAAATCAAATAGATGCATATCGGTCATCTCTTCCAAAATCATCAAAATACATCTTTTTATCTTTGAAGGTGTTCATCATTCAAAAATGCATCCTTTTTATCGTGTTTTTCATTGAAGGTGTTCATCATTCAAAATTTTATCATGCATTCAAAAAATATGGTGATTATTGGTTGTAGAGAGAGAGAGAGAGAGAGAGAGAGAGAGAGAGAGAGAGATGGTCGGTGCAGCAGTGGTGCAGCAGTGGTGCGATGGTGGTGCAGCGGTCGAGAGAGCAAGACGGTGGCCGGATTTTGAGAATGAGAGGGGGTGGGGCGGTCACATGGGGAAGGAGAGGGAGAGAGGTTGATCATGGTGAGGGGGAGAGAGAGAGAGAGAGAGAGAGGTGAGGAGAGAAAGAGGGAGAAATTTTTGGTAAGTTGTTTAATGTATTGATTTGTTTCCTAATATTAATTAAACCTAATTTTCTTTAATTAATTAATTTTCTTATAAATTTATTCCACAAATACCCTTAATACACCATTGGTAGAATGTCTGATGCACAAAAGTTCACAATGGTGCCTCGATGCACAAAAGTTCTCAATCGAACCCCAATATATATATATATATATATATATATATATATATATATATATATATATATAGAATCAGGTTTATGAGATTCCAGCGTACCCATCGTACCCTAATGTGAATGATCATTCACATATTTTTTGTTGAATAGACATAAGACAACATTATAAGACTTTTTTTCAAAATGTGCAACATCATAAATCTTGTGAATGGTAAGAAAGATCATGTGAATAGTCATTCACACCATTCACATTCACATGAATGACCATTCACATAAATATGCATTGAGCATTCACATAATTTTTAAGGACACAGAAAGTGTGAATCTATGTGAAATTCATATATAATGCGTATACCATTAAATTGAACATGGTTATGTGAAAAAAAATTTAAAAAAGTTTTTTAAGGTTGGTACCTTCGGGTGCACTTGATTTCGAGAGTTACTTATTTGAACCTGGCTCTCTCTCTCTCTCTCTCTCTCTCTATATATATATATATATATATATATATATATATATATATATATATATATATATATATATATATATATATATATATATATATATATATATATATAGGGAATGGTTCTATTGAGAACCATAAATATTTGGAGAACTTAAGAACATTTTATGGCATTTGGATTAATAGAATCAATGATTGATATATTGGATGACAATTTTGTAATTATTTAGAACTTTGACAATGGAGAATCTTGAAAATGTGTGAAAAAGATATTTTTGGAAGAAAAAAAATCTGTTTTTTCTCTTTCTGTCTCTTATTTTTTTTTCATTTTCATTTTATTTTTCTTTCATGAGAATTGATTTTTATAGTAAAAAAATGTTTTTTATAAAAGAAGTATTTTTTTCTATATAGAAAATTAATTATTTTATTGATAAAAAATTAACGTAGAATGTCATTCAATCTACGTAGAGTATCGACGAACATATTCTATGTACAATCTACGTAGAATGTCATGCAATCTACGTAGAATGTCATTCAATCTACGTAGAATAAATGCAATCTATGTAGAATGACATGTAATCCACGTAGAATGTAATGCAATCTACGTAAAATGTCGGGTAGAATGTCAAGTATCATATATTCTACGTAGATTACATGATAAAATATAGATTATCATGTAATCTACGTAGAATAAATGATACTTGACATTCTACACGACATTCTACGTAGATTAGATGATAATCTACGTAGATTAACATTACTATTCATAATCTCTGTAGAATGTTATATAGAATGATATGTAAAAACACATTAGATTATCATGTAATCTACGTAGAATATATGATACTTGACATTCTACACGATATTTTACGTAGATCATATGATAATCTACGTAGAATACAGATAATAGTCATGTTAATCTACATAAAAATATATAGAATTATATAACATTCTATATAAACACATAATAATTCAATATAGAATACGTTAATTTTTTAGCAATTAAATAATTTTCTATACAAAAATTATTATTATTAATATTTTTTAATAAAAAGTTTTTTACTATAAAAATCAATTCAAATGAAAGAAAAAGAAAAAGATGTAAGGTCTTGCACTACACATATCTATCCTGACGCGACACACACCAACGAGTGCGGAATCCTCGTTAGTGGCTTGACGGATATAACACTCACACGAAACACGGAGACTACCACAACGTTGTACGGTCGACTACGAACAAACCTACACGATGATTCTCTCCGAACGAACACAATATCAGCTGATAAACTCGAGATCGCCTTTTGCTAATTGCTCACACGAATTCTGCAAAAGTGTCTTAATGATTCGAGTTAATCCCTAATTATAGAGGTCCATTCGAGTTTGTCATTGGACAAACTCGAATCCGGGCCCAAGGCCCATTCGAGTTTGTTTGCATGACACATTCGAATTTACCTCTCATGTTAAATTCAAATTTATCCTATATTCAAATTTCACATGTCCAACTTCTATTTGAATATATGATTTAACTTATGTTTGAATTAGTCTTTGGACTTTATGTTTGAACTTCTTGTAATACATTACATCAAGTTCAAACATACAATTAATGACTATCAAACACATATAAACACTTATATCAAACACTAGTTAGTATTCAATACTTTGTAGTATGACTTAGACAAAATGCTAATACGACTTAGACTGCTATCGTCACACAGGGTGTACCAACAGACTCCCCCTTGACGATAGCTTCTAACTATTTACATTTTGATTAAGAACTAGTTTTATTCAAGCTACTGCCAGCATACAGGCCTTGCTCAACACAAACTTTAACTACATTCTGATACTTCCTAGCCTCAAACTCCATATGTGCATCACTTGAGATTTGATGAGTGTAAAGAACTTGCAGGTCATCCTTGGAAAGATTCACTAGGTGCAGCGGATCGTACATTCTAAGAATCACTTTTTCTTCAAAGTCCTCCATCACTGCTTCACCTGTTTCACTTTCCACGTACCACCAATTGAGGTTTTTCAAAACATTCTGTGGCATTGGCTTGAGAGGAACTTTCTTCAGACATCTAACTGGTTTATATTGACTTTTCATCCACGGTCTACCAGTTAGAGGATCAATTCGGGTATTGTCCATCACTCGTTTACCAACTCTTGGATTGAGCCTTTCAAATTTTCTCGACCTCCCTTCTTTTCTAATGATCTTAGCTATTACTTCAGCATAAGGGTCGTCGCCGATATTTATGAGCTCCTTCCATGCTAACGCCTTTATCTCAACCTTTGGCAAGGAGTTGAAATCTTTCAGTCTTCTTCTGAGATACTGGAGGCCATTCTTTCGCTTGATAATGAATAGCTGCAGTTCTCGATCAAAGAACCAGCTTAAAATATTTCCTGATAGCTCTCCAGCACCAGGCACGCGTATCTTTTTCTTCAGCTCTAAATCCTTTTTCTCTGCCCTGAACCACAACTTCCTTTTTTCTTCATTTGTAAGCTCTCTGGTAGGCTCTTCAATTGATGATTCAGCATTTAAAGCAGCTTTGACTACTTCTATGTCAATCATATTATTTCCTTCCGACACATATGTATCTGTGATAGGGTTTTGTTGAACGATGATTTCATTCGCCTCATCTTCTTCATCAATATAGACCTCATCATCAGATTTCCAGTCTGCTATGTCTTCAGGCACAAACTCCCCTTCTTCCAGATCTTCAACTTCATCCTCAAAGTCAAAGTCAAAATCTAACGGCTCTTCCTCGATATCCATCAGAGCTTCAATGATTTCATTCATATCGCTCTCGACCACCTTCGAGGAACTTGCCTCTCCTCCTTCTGCTTCACCTTGACTAGGCTCCCCCTGAACTTCAGCATATAGAGCAGCAGAAAAATCTACTGGCTCATTTTCTTTTGGTGCACTGGGATCATCGCCTTCATCATCATTTCCCCTTCTTGGCTCCTCACTATCCCTGCAACTCGTCTCCCTCTGAGCCTGTACATTTTTAATAACTTCTCAATAAGGGACCGCATTGATCGGATTTCGGCAGCTTGATCTGCCACAAAGGATTTTAGCTCAAGATTCTCTTCCTCCATCTTTCCCACAACTTTCTTTAACTCAGCATTATCGTTGTCAACATTGGCGTTATGCTTCTGTATTTCCCCAATAGCCTTTGTCAACTGAAAGATTTGGACTTGTTGGAAGTCAACCTTGCTCCTCAGCTCAGAAAACCTTTGATTTTCCATGAAGGTTGATGATGTGGATGGTATGGATTGGATGGGAGTGGTGATGATTGGTGGAGGAACGGATGTTTGAACAGGTGGTGGTGGTGGAATGGTTTCTGATGGTTGGGCAAAAGGTATTTCTGGCTCAGGAGCAGAGGCTGATGAAGCTCCCTGCATGAAACGGTGCCTTTTGGCCCTCTGCCTGGTTACCAAAGGAGCTACTTCTTCTTCTTCAAAATCCGAGTCATCTGACTCCCTTGAAGCTCTTCTCCTTCCAACTTCTTCCTCAACCACCACTAATCTTGATCCATATGTCCCTATGTGAATGGACGGATCTGCGGTCACAGTGTCAGGGGCCTCAACCTCAATCTCCTCAACTTCTTCTGACTCAGAATCAGAAGTTGACTCGGTTTCGCCTGCTGCTTCGGGTTGATAATCATCAATCTGCTTAAAGATGTCAACTTCCCCTTCTAGAGGTTCCAGAAGTTCTCCAACAAGCTCAGCAGTAATCTGTTCATTTGCATTTGGACCAGATGCCCATATCTCTTCCAAAGTTTGAAGTGTCGGATCAGATACAGGTGGTGCATTTGAAGGACCAGCCTCTTCCGGCTCTTGCACTTGGCTTGTGGAAGGCCTATCAGCCTGAGTTTGTCTCGCAGAAGGTCTTTGCCTCCTCCTCTGCTGCTGAGGCCTCGGTTGTGGCGGTTGCTGTTGATGTGGTTGCTGTGGAACCTGTAAATCCCCTGCCCAGTTGGCATCTTCCCCTACTTGGAAATCTGGATTAATTACTGCCCCAAACAGTGGTGCCTCCGCTGGCCTTGCTAATCTTCCTCGATGAGCTTGACAATCTGCAAAGTAGCGTTTATCAATCACCGCAACACTTTGAATTTCATTTAGCTGTGGCAGGTTCGGTAGAAAATGTCTGATCAGCATCATTACGAATCTTGGATAAAGCAGAAATCTTTCTCTGTCTGGAGCTGTTATTTGTTGAACAAACTCGGTGAAGAACATCTCTGAGAAGCTAAACCTTTGATTATAAACCAATGCAATCATCCCGGACTGAATCTTCGATACAATGTAATCGAAGCCTGCTTTCTTGGCAGCAAAACACACCATAAAAACGTGTGCCAAATATCGCCATTGTCCTATAAGCCCGCTCTTCATGAAAGAGGACTTAGCCACGTCCAGGCTATATCCCATTCTAACAAAAGCCACCTGCCTGATTGATAACGAGAAGTCAATCAGCCCATTCTCTTGTTCTTGAGATCCTAGCTGCAAAACTTGACGTAACATGTCCGCTGAAAACACTAGAGGGTGTCCAGCTACCCTCGTCCTTAATACTGTCGGAGTAACAGTACAGTCTACTTGTAAATGATCCCAAAACTGACGAACGTAAGGGATGACTATCTGAATATTATGGGATAGAGCATATGCAATCCTTGATCCAATCAAAAAATCCACCATCTGGCGGTAGGCTTGAGCCTCTGGAATCGCATGGTCAGGAGAGATGACCATATTATGCTTAGGAACGAAAATTTAATCTGCCATGACTGCACAATAAAGCATATAAGATATTAGAATTATTAAATAGACATAAACTTGTTTAAATTCAAATTTGTTTTATTTTGTACTTGTATAAGTACAAAATCTAACACCTATGAATTTCTACAAGTTTGATTTAATTTTAATCAAATAATTCGAATATAATGACAAACTCGAAATGACAAATTCGAAGCACCACTCATTTCGAGTTTAGTGGCTTATTCGAGTTTAGTGACAAACTCGAAACCAGCCATGAACAAACTCGAAGGAGTCGGTCACTTTAATCACAATACTCCAAGATTTTAACCATTTTAGACTTAGAAAATCACATCCATTAGTCCTAATAGGTTCTAATCAAAGATATTTGTAATCAATTTGACATTTCATCGGTTCAAAGTTTGTTATTTTGAACTACAAATTTTCCACCATTAAAACTTAAAAATCCTTTAATTTTGGCTCAAATGGAGTCTAAAACCACCTAAATCTTGTACAACACTATTGATTATACCTAGATTTGTTTGTAGTCTCGAACACAAATGGACAAAAGTCGACAAATAGTAAGAAACTCGAAAATCGGCAAAGTCGAAGTAACAAAGTCGAAATCTCTTTGATAAACTCGAAGGGTCAAAGTCGAAGGTAGGTGATTTATGACTATCACTGTTGACCTATTTATACCAACCTCCTTCGAGTTTGTGACCTTTCTCGAATTTACTGCCAAACTCGAGGCCCTGCCAAATTCGAATGTATATTCGAATTTTGCTTAGACTCGAATTTAATCTGAAAATTTTGAAAATTTCGAAAATCTTTGAAATAAATTCAACTTTTTCAACTTTTTCAACCTTTTCGTGTAACAGAATAAACTACGCCAAATCTTTTACCCTAAGCACAAGATTTTCACGCAATGTTTATTTTATCCAACTAGGAATGCACCCTCAGTAATTTTGACCTTTTTCCTAAGTACAATTAAAATTAAAATAAAATAAAATAAAAATAAAATAAATTAAAGTTAAAATTGTGAACAAAAATTAAACTTAGACTAAACTACATTATTTAAAATTTACAACCTATACTAAAAACTTAACAGAATATT
The DNA here is from genome assembly GCA_020465985.1 of Centrapalus pauciflorus. Taxonomy (NCBI): domain Eukaryota; kingdom Viridiplantae; phylum Streptophyta; class Magnoliopsida; order Asterales; family Asteraceae; genus Centrapalus; species Centrapalus pauciflorus. The sequence continues at coordinate 40,932 of JAANYP010003380.1, read as the reverse complement.
TTTGACGAGTATAGTCAAAGAAAGGTTCAATTAGATAGCGGCGTCAAATACGCACTTTCAGTACTTAAACTTTCACACTTAGGAACTTTTGATTCATTTGATTGTTTGTCGTGACATACATTTCTAGCCGATTGTTGGTATTATTTTCCCTTTAAACATGTTACATTTCGGAATATCCTTTGGCCTTTTTATTTATCATGAAATTATCTTACGTGACTCAAACATAGACATACTTTTATGATCAAGGCATACACACAATGATTATAACTTTTTGGTATTGCAAACTTTCTTTAAAAGGCAAACATCGGACACAGGTCTGTATTTACATACAACAAAGTGTGTTAGTTTGTCTTAAGGTTTATTTTTAAAGCTAGCAAGACAACGGTGACAGGTCTGTACCGACGTACAACAAAGCGACTTATCTTGCTAACTCGAATCAAAACAGAGCCAACAGGTCTGTACTTACGTACAACAGAGTTACTTGTTTTGATTCTTAACCCAGTATGATTTTTCTATTCTTTCCATTTTAAGATGTATCTGATATTGCTATACATCCCCAGAAAGTTTGCATACCTCATTTAGAATCAATGTCTGTATGTCTCTAACATAAAAATTAAGACCGATTGGTCATACATCTAAGTTGGTGACACGTTTGACTTTTTCTTGAATATTTTATTAGCCTTGAGACTCCCTATATGTATTATGCCTACCAACACATCATACTAGATAATGTATTACACTTAGAATATTAGGTGCAATATGTGTGAATGCTAAACACTTAGAGATTGTAAAGACTGTGCTAATTTTCGTCACTTTGAACATATACATCTAAGACTTAACTCCTTTTCTGATATTCTCCTTTTTTTTGAAATTTTTTTATGGTTTTCTCTCTTTTTTCTTTTGTTTTTCATAAGTAATAGCAAGAAAATAAAATAACCTACTAACTTACTAAAAATGGAAACTATCCTAAGTTACACACTTACTATAAAAAGAAAGAAATACTACTGCTATAAAAATAAATAAAACTCTACTAAGGTCAACTCACTCTGGATTACGCATTCCGTTTAATTGAATCAAATACTCAAAACGTGACTTATCAAAAGCTTTGGTAAATAAATCAGCATTATTATCATCCGTTGCCACTTTTACCAACTTGATTAAGTTCTTTTCAGCACAATCACGTATAAAATGATGTCTTATGTGTATGTGCTTTGTTTTATTATGTTTAACTGGATTATTAGTTATGGCAATTGTTGACTGGTTATCTATCCTAATAGGAGTATGAGTGTAAGTCAAACCGTAATCCCGCAATTGTTGTTGTATCCACAGAACCTGTGAACAGCAACTACCAGCAGCAACGTATTCGGCCTCGCACGTTGATACGGCTACCGAAATCTGTTTCTTGCATTGCCAGGATACGTGTCTCCCTCCTAGGAACTGACAACCTCCAGTTGTTGACTTGCACGTCAAGCTGCATCCTCCGTAGTCTGAATCAGTGAACGCCTCCAATTCCAGATCGCCCTCCGCGTGATACCAAAGTCCCAGCTTCGGTTTCGACTTGAGGTATCGTAGAATCCGCTTCACCGCTTTCATGTGCATCTCTTTCGGATTAGCTTGAAACCTAGCACAAATACAAACAGCAAACATAATATTAGGTCTTGAAGCAATTAAATACATAAGTGACCCAATCGTGGCCCGATATAACGTCGGATCCACATCGGTATCACTTTCAGTACCCGGTCCGAGATTGTGATTCACTTGAATTGGCGTGCTGAAATGAGCTGTCAGTTTTGTCCCTTCCATCCGAAGCGCTCTAATATATCATAGACATACTTCGTCTGATGGATAAACATCCCCTCCTTCTTTTGGTCAACTTGCAAACCCAGAAAGAAATTCAACTCACCCATTGCACTCATCTCGAATTTTGACATCATCACCTTTTCAAAATCCTTGCACATTTGCTCGTCTGATGATCCAAAGATGATATCATCGACGTACACTTGTACCAAGATGAAGTGTTCTCCTTTTCGCTTCACGAACAGCATACTGTCTATCCTTCCTCGTTCAAATCCATTTTCTAACAGATGGTTGGACAGAGTCTCGTACCACGCCCTTGGTGCTTGATGCAATCCATACAGAGCCTTATCTAATCGATATACTCTGTCTGTATATTTTGGATCTGTAAACCCAGGCGGCTGTTCTACATACACCAGTTCCTTCACTTTCCCATAAAGGAAAGCACTCTTAACGTCTAGCTGATAAACCTTAAATCCCTTGAAGGAAGCAAAAGCTAGAAACAAATGAATTGCTTCCAACCTTGCTACTGGCGCGAACACCTCATTGTAATCGATTCCTTCCTCTTGGTTGAAACCATTTACAACTAATCTTGCTTTGTTGTGAGTGATTATACCCTGATCGTCTCTTTTGCACTTAAAAACCCATTTGGTTCCTATTTCTATTTCCCCTCGAGGTAATGGAACTAACTCCCACACTTCTAGTTTCCTAAATTGTGACAGTTCTTCCTGCATCGCTTCAACCCAAGAGTTATCTTTTAGTGCCATTTGCACGTTTTTCGGCTCTACTTGCGAGATGAAACAAGAATAGAGGCAAGTATGAAAGGCCTCGGAGTCATTTATCATCGACAACAACATAGTGTTGTTATTTAAACTACTCCTAGTCCTCACACCCTCATTAGGATTTCCTATGATGCTTTCTATAGGATGGTTCTTGTTGATCCTAGATGTCTCTATCTCGTCAACTCTCAGATTATCTCCTAAGTTTGATCCTATTTCACCTAACGGGGGAACGACTTCAGACTCCACATTTTCTTCCTCGTGGACAGTTTCCTCAGAGTTGGAATTTGTTGTCTGAGTCTGATTCTCATTTGTAGGTGTTTCTGAATTAGTGACTTCTGGAGATCCATCTTCAGTTGAAGTAGGCTCGGATGTTGATTGAAATGTGGTCCTCGGAAATCTATGACCCTCGTCATTCAGATTCAACGACGTCATGTCCTTTTCGATAGTACCTGCATTTTCATCCAAAGGAATGTTAAATGACTCAAACAGTTTTTCATAGTCAAATATCCATTCCGGACCTGTTTGGGGTTCATGTGTATAACTTGTGACTTCAATGTTATACACAATCTCTACAGTACCATTAGTTTTGTTAAAAACCCGTTTGATTGGTGTGTTCGGCACATAACCTAGGAAGTATCCTTCGTCAGCCTTTTCACCAAACTTAGGTTGATGTTTTGTTCTTAATAAAGTACATGGTACCCCAAAAGGTTCGAAGCCAGTTAAATTAGGTGGCCGTTTATTCAAAACTTCATAACAGGTTTTGTTCAAAGATTTGACAGTAAGGACCCAGTTTAAAATATGGCATGCGGTATTCACTGCCTCCCCCCAAAACATGGTAGGAAGCTTTGAATCCGAAAGCATGGTCCTTGCTGCCTTAATCAATGTCCTGTTCTTTCATTCGGCCACCCCATTTTGTTGTGGCTCATAGGGTGCACTAAATTGATGCACTATGCCCTTTGATAGGCAATATACACCAATTACTGTGTTTTTAAACTCTGTTCCGTTATCACTACGAAGTCGTTTAACCCTTGTTCCATATGAATTCTCCACTTGGTCTAAGAACCCGATGAGCTTGGAAGCCGTCTCGTCCTTTGTACCTAGAAAGAAAACCCAAGAAAAACGTGAGTAATCATCAGTAATAACAAAACAATACCAACTACCACCTATACTCCTTTTGTTGATTGGTCCGAAGAGGTCCATATGTAACAAATCGAATGTGGAAGCGATGGAGTTCTGAGTCTTGGACTTGTGTGCCTTCTTGTGTTGTTTGCCCTTCTTGCATGGTAGACACTTATCCTCGAACTGAAAACTCTTCATAGGAATACCTTGCACCAGTCCATTTTTCATTATATTGTTCATCTTTCTCAGGTGCAAGTGTGCCATGCGTCTGTGCCACAAAACCGACTCAGTCTCTGAAGCTTTAGATAACAAAGGTCCCATTGAAGATTCAGGCTTGTTCATGTCGAGCATGTACAAGTCATTCTTCCTTCGAGCCCTCATTAGTATCCACTCTTCAGGTATCTTGAACTCCGGTTTTAGCACCAACGCCTCAGTATCAGTGAACAGCACTGAATTCTTTTTATCACAGATTTAAGATACACTAATGAGATTATGAACCAGTTTATCAACGTGATAAACTTAATCCAATTTGATCATCCCATTAGTGACCACTCCAGTACCCGTGATATTGCCTCCCTTATTGCCCGCGAATGATACAATGCCCCGATTTCCTCCCTTGAAGTCTGTAAGTAGACTTCTTTCCCCTGTCATGTGCCTGGAGCACCCACTGTCGACGAACCATTTGTTGTTTAGACCTGTGGTTATCTCCTGCACATGAAAGAAAATAGGTTAGTTATCACGGGGAACCCAAGCCATAACTGACTTGGTAATACCATTCTCGTCCACATACTTAAACTCTTTCAAATACCCATCTCTCCTTTCAGGTGACTTGGGTCTTTGAACTGGAGTTTGTTGTGGTGCTGAGTGATTTAAGTTCACTCTTTGCCTTTGTGTAGGCATTTGCTGTGGAGCTCTTGAATAATTACGATTATAAGTCATTTCAGACTGATATCCCTGAGCTCTACCCGGTGTGTGATGTCTAACAGGAGTGTGTGACCTAACCGGAGTGTAGAATCTGCTAGGTGTAGTACTCCTATATTGTTGTTGCGGTCCAGACCTAGATTGATTAATGACTCGATTTGGTGAATTAGTCCTAATCACTTCTTTTGGTCGACCTGACACCGGTGTTTGTTTCGCATCCGTTTTTGGTGTAGCTTGCACAGTTTTCTCGGTACTCTGAGAACTACTAGTGCTTGCAACACTTGTAGAAGGCTTAACTTGTTCTGGCTTCCCTGTCTTATGTGTATTGTCTACTTTCCTATGCGGACAGCTAGAAGCAACGTGCCCCCTTTCGTGACATCTAAAGCAAGACATTTTGTCAATTGACTTCTTGTGTGTGCCCTTTGACTTAGGTGTCTCACTAGTGTCTGGCTCTTTTGGTGCATCTATATCGACTGATTCATCATCCTGATCATTAAAGTCAACTTTGTTTTTTCCTACAGGTTTATCACTAGAGGATGACACAAATTTAACTTTCTTAATCTTGACATTATTATCATTCACCTTAGATGCATTTTCCTTTACAGGTTCAGACACTAGTTCCGGTATTTCCTCTAAGTCTACTGATTTCTCAGTTTTCTCCTGAGGTTGAGGTACATAGTTGTCATTGAAAGGTGGAGGACTCTCATGATATCCTAGACCTACAGGTTTCTTAGATTGACGTTGTGCATCTAAAATTTTCCCTAGGTTAAGAGATGAGTTCCTAAACTTTTCAAGTTCACTATTTGCCTCAGCTACCTTTACCTTAGACTCAGCTAGCTCTATGTCTTTGGTTTTCAGCTCCTTGGTTAATGCCTCAACATGTTCATACATGAGTTCTAACCTAACACACTGTTCGCTCAGTTTGTCCTTTAGAACTATAACATCCTGTGCATCAGCCTTAAGCTTATCCCTAAGATCTTGCTTTATATCTATCAGGCTAGCATTATCTGATTTTAACGTTTCATTTTGAGCAGATATGTTTTGATGTGATTCTAGTACTAAATTTAACCTATCGTTAGATGTAGCACATAAAACACACAGCTCATGGAAAAGAGAAAAGTTCAGACTTACCTTGGTATGATCTGATTCCACGTTGGCCATCTGAGCGGCAAACTCCAAAATCGTCTGATCATCTGACTTCTCTACCCACATCGGACTGCTTTCATTCTGGCTGCTGTCCCTTGTGAACTCCTCTGCCCCTTCACCTCCAGTCTCAGTCACTTCAGCCATAAAGGCTCTAGCGTTCGATTCTGGATGTGTACTCCAGTCATAAGTGCCGTCTAGCTGTCTGTCTGATGTGACATTAGATAGCAGACCAGCTATATTTGCTTGACTGGTTGAAGTACTAGGAAGATATCACCCTTGCGATTGATTCTGATACTGTCCCTGGTTATTTTCTACATTCGGTCTCTGAAACTCTCTAGCGAAGTGTCCTAGTCCCTGTCAGTTGTAACATTTAACCTTGGACTTATCGAAACCAATCCTATTGTTACTCATGTTCAGATTTCTTCCCGTCCTTTTGATGAACCTCTTAACTCTCTGAGTTACCATGGCCAGTTGCCATTGTAGATCCGTCTCTTCAAGATCATCAGGGTCTACCTGATCGTAATCCTCATCCCAGATTGCAGGATCGTTGATTTTGCCCTGAACGCAATTGCCATATGCGGCCACGAATGAAGCCAACAGATTCAGATGGTCTTCAGCCGATTTTGCGCTCATAAGCATCTTAGAATATCCCTGAGATGTAGATGCCGGTGTAGCCTGATGCTGTTGTTCTTCTGGTCTAGTAAACCCTAAGAAAGCCCTACTCTGTGAGTCTTCTGGCTCAGCTGGTGACGATGTTTCTCCCGAGAAGAAGGCTGTAGCTGTCTTCATTTCGGCTGCCACGGAAGGTTTTGATTTTCTGAAATACATTGCTGGATTTTGAACTTGTTCATAATCCGTTTCTGCCTTCAGTAACTCAAAATGATATGCCCTCAGCGTTCCACCACATTCTCTAGAGTCAGAGTATAATATTTGTCCTCATCATGCTTAATCAAGGCCACATACATCGCCCATTTGGCCGGTAAAGCATCCAGAAGCTTATTATTCTTTTTAGTGTCACTATACTCAATGTCATGACTGTCTAACTCAGTCAGCAGATGATAGAAACGTGTGATAGTGTCCTCTAGCTTTTCATCCTTCAATGCTTTGAAGATTGCAAACTGCTGCTTGAGCATTTCCATACGTTTCCTTCTAACCCTCGGGTTACCCTCACACCTTTTTTTCCAATGCCTCCCACAGCTCTTTCGCTGTCTTCTGATTACGGAAAGTGTGTAGTATGTCCTGAGGTAACGCCATTCTGATGATAGCATAAGCACGGTTCTCTGCTTCAAACAGCTTTTTATCATCATCCTTCATTTTAGAATAAGGAACAACCTTTTGTCGTCCTTCGACCTCAGCTGTCGGTGGAATGTATCCCTCGTCGATACAAATCCACATGCGCATATCATTAAATCGCGCGAAGTCGGCAAACCGATCCTTCCACCAGTAATAATCTTCAAGTTTCATCAACTTTGGCGGAGTATTTGCTTAATAGACCTCGTGATCTATCTCCAGAAACCGTTGTAGAGTTGTCATTGTTTCAAAGATAATTGAATTTAACCTTAATTAATTTAATTCGAAATTAATTTAAATTAATTCTTTCGAATTTAGGTAAATTCGAATCTAATAAAATTTAAACCTATTTGGGATTAAATTCGAATTAAGTTCTTAAATCCAATTAAAATCGAAATTAATGACAAATTCGAAGGTCTCAAACTCGAATGTCCCCTTAAAATTCGAAACTCACTAAATTCGAATTTCCTATATTCGAGTTTAGTGTAAAGTCGAAATCCCCTAAGCAATCTCGAACTGGCCAAATTCAAAGCAAACTTTTAAGGAAACTCGAAAGGAGCGTATTTTGGTCAAACTCGAAAATCAACAAACCCTAATTTCTCCTTAACAAAGTCGAGCGCCGCAAATTCGAAAAACGGCTAATACCTCGAGTTTTTCACTTTTTTCAAATTAAATCAATATTTTTACTAGGAAAAATATTGATTTTCATCAAAAACGTGAACTACAACAAAGTATTTCCCGGAATTCAATTTGATAAGCTCGAAAATCTCAAAAATATGATAATAACCGTCCAAAAGCGTCAAGAAACCTGGTATTTATCTTTATGAACACGAAGAACACCCCTTAGGCTCTGATACCACTTGTAAGGTCTTGCACTACACAGATCTATCCTGACGCGACACACACCAACGAGTGCGGAATCCTCGTTAGTGGCTTGACGGATATAACACTCACACGAAACACGGAGACTACCACAACGTTGTACGGTCGACTACGAACGAACCTACGCGATGATTCTCTCCGAACGAACACAATATCAGCTGATAAACTCGAGATCGCTTTTTGCTAATTGCTCACATGAATTCTGCAAAAGTCTCTTAATGATTCGAGTTAATCCCTAATTATAGAGTTCCATTCGAGTTTGTCATTGGACAAACTCGAATCCAGGCCCAAGGCCCATTCGAGTTTGTCTGCATGACACATTGGAATTTACCTCTCATGTTAAATTCGAATTTATCCTATATTCGAATTTCACATGTCCAACTTCTATTTGAATATATGATTTAACTTATGTTTGAATTAGTCTTTGGACTTTATGTTTGAACTTCTTGTAATACATTACATCAAGTTCAAACATACAAACTATCAAACACATATAAACACTTATATCAAACACTAGTTAGTATTCAATACTTTGTAGTATGACTTAGACAAAATGCTAATACGACTTAGACTGCTATCGTCACACAGGGTGTACCAACAAAAGAAAAAAAAGTAATAGAGAGAAAGAGAAAAAAACAGATTTTTTTCTTCCAAAAATACACTTTTCACACCTTTTCAAGATTCCCCACTATCAAAGTTATATAAAATTATAAAAATGTCATCCAATATATTAGCCATTGATTCTATTAATCCAAATGCCATTAAAGGTTCTTAACTTCTCACAATATTTATGGTTATCAATAGAACCCTTCCATATATATATATATATATATATATATATATATATATATATATATATATATATATATATATATATATATATATATATATATATATATATTTAGGTTCAAGTGAGTACCACCTCTAATGCAGCGCACCAGAAGGTACCACCCTTAAAAGTAATTTTTTTGAAATTTTTTTTCATAAACATGTTCTAATTAACATTACACAGATCATATGTGAATTTGACGCAAATCCGAACACTCTAAGTGCATGAAAACACACATCACATAAATGCATGTTCACATGTCTTCAAAATTATGTAAGTGTGTGTTCACATCATTTTTTAGGAGCTAGGAGATGTGAATGTATGTGAAATTTACATACAATCTTCATAATGTTAATTAAAACATGTTTATGAAAAAAAAAATTTAAAAAAGTTTTTTTAAAGGTGGTACCTTCTGGTGCGCTGCATTTGGGTGGTACTCTCTCGAACCATATTCTATATATATATATATATATATATATATATATATATATATATATATATATATATATATATATATATATATATATATATATATATATATATATATATATATATATATATATATATATATATATGTTTGTGTGTGAAAATAAATTACAATGTAAAGAAATAATGATGAATAAAGAATAGAGAATAAAAAGTATGAAAATTACACAAGTGGTCCCTAAAATTCAAAAGACAAAAATGCCCCTGAGACTAACGGCTCAAGTTAATTGCCGTTAGTTTCAGGTTCCAAAATGTTACAACTTTTCGATTTCAGAGACTTGTGGTATAATAAAATTAATTCAAGAACTAAAACCGTGATTTAATATAAACCACAGGTACCATTTATGTAATTTTGGCTTATTTTTAAAGTTGTTTTTCCATATTATTTCTATTATTATTATTAGATAATAATAAAATTTAAAAAAAATAATAATATTAGTAAAATTAATTTAGTATAAAAATATATAAAGGCAAATGAATCATTATTGTTATTAATTAAAAAGTAAAAAGTAACATTTTGAGTTTACATTTTTTTAAGTTTAAAAAAATGAACTTTTTTTTATATTAGAAAATAATTGTAATCAATGTCAAAAGTTTTAAATTTTTTTTTTTTGAGGTTTTAATTTTTTTTTTTTTTACATAAATAACTTTTTAACACTTTCTAGTAAACGTTAAAATTTTTTTTTATGGTTCAAACGTTTTGAAAAATTTTCTAATAATTAAAATATTTTTGAAAACTTTAATTGTTTTGAAAAGTTTAAAAATTTTTTAAGCGTTTTAAAAAAAGTTTTAAGTAAAATATTTAATTGTTTTTCAATTAGTTCAACTATACTCAAACATTTGACAATAACCAATTTACAATTTATGGGATGATTCATCTCACCTCATTGAGGGTTGTTAATTCTCCATATTTATTCCCATAGGATTCTAAATTATTATTACGATCAATTTACATAATTCATATCCACAAGTTCCACTTTTACCACCCGGCCTAGCCGAGTCGATGTGTAAAACTAATTAATGTCATAGTAGTACGTTGTAACGTTCACTTAATATCGTTCGCAGATGGCCCGTTACACTATCAAATACGTACTACTCATGACTTCACAACACAAGTGTTGCCTCACCATGTTTGCAGCCCAATGTTTATTCATCAACGCCGCAGGCGGCCCGTTGCTGTCCTCACATGTTACAACACTTCGATTTGGATATCCTATCAAGTCACGCTTGCAGCCTAACGTTTAGTTATCATCGCCTGCAGGAGTCCCGTTTCTGTCCTTGTGAAATATAGTTTCTACCAATCGATCAACAATATGAAATTAATAAGAATAATAAAAGGAATCAACACTGACCGAATGATTAGATTGATGAACTGATGATTACAAAATGATGATTTGGAATATTCGTGAACAGTAGCTGCTTTCTCTGAATTGAATGCGTACAAAATGATAATCTGTCAGAACTTCTAAAATAGAAAGTCAAAGATGCTATTTATACAATTTAACTAACTATCAAGGAAATACAAAACTAGTCCCTAGACTTTGTTTTCATCAACTAAAACATATCCTAACATTCTCCCCCTTTGATGAAAATAGCAAAGTCGTTAAACTGATAAGCCCAGCTTTTGTTCAAACCTTCTGATACTTTTACAATCCGAAAGTCTCCACTCAATCTTTAAAATAAACTCAACCATGAGTCTTCGGTCGTTGACAGATAAAGCTCATTTCTTTGTCTTTCTTTTCTGGTCTGCTGCAAGCTTACCTTTCAAACCACTTAAAACTTTAATCAAAGTACCATCTGAAAACTTGTTCAGCTCCACACTCCTCATTGCTCTCAACTTCTTATTCCGATCTTTATACATGACTGCTGGATGCTTCACCATGATCACTTGAAATTCTTTCAGCTCACCAGCAAATTTGATATCTTTGTGAGGCGCTGTCATGTTGATCTTCCTCATGCCTCTTTCAACCCCTATTTGTAGATCTTGCACTGACATCAATACCAACTTGGTATGCATGAAGTGAAACAGTGTCTTAAGTGCAAACCTACAGTGTTCATTTCTTTTGTTTCTGCATAATTTATCAAAAAGATCTTCAATATCTACCAAGTGCATGTTAAACATATCAGCTTCTGTGAACACATAAGTATTTCCATCTGATCTAGTGACTGTGAATTTTGGATCAAAAATCTTGACAAATCTTTCTTTTTCAATCTTGACCAGGTCCACTATTCTGAATTCGCTCTTAACCTTCTCAACCTCCTGTGTTTTGTTTCTCAGAAAACTGGCATAGTTAACCAGATTAGGCATGTTCGGCTCTAGAACTCTAAACAACTTGTGGAATGAACATGGAGCTTGTTTCTTGCAAAAGATCCGTTTCTCCAGAATATCTTCAATATAAGGCATCTTGTTCCTTTTTCTGATAAATTCCGCAGATCTATTCTCTGGAAGCTCAAGCTTTTTCACCTTCTTCTTGCTAATCTCATCCTTATTTAACAAAGTCAGCATATCTTGTATCTCCCTCTGAACCACTTGTTGTTGCTTCAAATCTAAGTCTATGTTGTTTCTTAGATTCATCGGCAAGCACATACTCGTTGAAAAACCTATCCATCACTTCAACTTCATTCAATACAACTTTTTCTTGAGCTACACTACTCTCGACTTGAAACTCTTCAAACTCCTCTTTAACTTGTACAACTACCTCAGGCTTTTCAACCGTTGGTGTCGATTCAACATCCTTCAAAATCTCCTCAACTAACACTTCCTCCTCCTCGATTCTTTCAGCTCTAAAATCTACATCAGTCAAAGCTATTATATCATCATCTTCAGAAACTTCAATATACTCCTCTCTCTCTTCTCTTGTCCCTTGAATACTTAGCTCATAATTTTTCTCTTGAATATCTTCATCTGAATCAATATACTCAACAAAGTGATAAATATCAGACTGAATGTTTAAAGGAACTGGAACATCTTCATGAAGAATCAATCCCAGCTCTCTCTGATCACCAGCTGATTCTTTAGAGCCCCCAGCTTCTCTTTCCTGGACTTCCGGCTCCTTTTCTGGATATGTTATCATTAATATCCCAGGCGTTGGTTCATCAAGCTTTCTCCTCTTCTCCCCCTCATGAGGAGCATCATCGGAGTCCTCGTCATGCTCATCATGTTTCCTCTCGGATGAGGAAGCTTGAGCCTTGCAAGTTTCTTCTACTGCAGCCACCCTTTCTGAAAGATTACCTAACGCGGTTATCACGGTACTTTTCACGCTGATCATACGTTCTCTCATCTCATCAAACTGTTCAAAAACAAAGAACCTTCAATTCTTCCTTTAAATCTTCTATGGCCTGTTTTGACTCAGATTGCTTAACTGATTCCTCTGCAACATCCTTCCCCTTTAAAAACTTTTGAATGTTTGTCATTTGGGTCATTACCTCAGCTAATTGATTAGATACATGCGTATTTACACCAGACACAGCTTCATTCAAAGCACTTGTCAAGGTTGATTCAGTAACAAATGGGGATAAAATCACCACTGGGTCACGTAGACTTCCAGTTGTCATAGCAGTCGAACTTGTATAAAGTACTTGTGTGTGGCCAGTGCTCAGAGTTGGTAGTGTCGTTTCTCTGACTGGACTTCCACCCTCTTCAAGTGACGGAGCAATAAATGCTTCTGTTACTGAGGGTGTTCCAGTGGGAACACTAAGTTCAACCACACTCACTTCAACAAATGAAAGGTGACTCAAGTGTCCTAGATTGTATAGGAGCTAGACTCGGTGATTGAAATGAAGTGGTACACACGGGCAGTTGTGCACTTGTTTCAATATCCATTAAGTCCAAATGACTTTCGGATAGATTGTATGGTTCATCCCTGTGTTCAATTGAAACAGTCTCCTGTTGAGAGGAAACTGAGTGGATATATGGGTGTGCAATTGTCAGTGGGATACTGACTTGTTCAATGCTAACTCTCATAGGAGAGCTAAAAGTAGACGTGATTAATTCCCGGCTTTCTAGGGTCATGGTATCCCTCACACTCTCTGTAGCAATTTGTACAATATCTATCATCATTCCTCCTCCCTCATGATGATCACCTCCATCATCACCATCATCATCATCATCTCCTTCTCCTTCTTCTTCTTGTATATCTGACAACGTCCTCTCAGAATCTGACTTTTCAGCTTCTTCCTCACCACCCCTTACACTAACATCTCCCTCACTCTCAAAATGGGCAACCTGAACTTCAGCCCCTTGCTGAGGTTCCTCTATCCTTAAAGCTCCTGGGCTAAGAGATCCCGGTTCCTGGGTCTCTATCGGAGCATGATCTATTCTATATAACCTCACATTCTCACTTTCTTGATCTGCATATTTAAGCAAAGATTCTGGAATTGGCATAATGTTTGCATTTGGGGAGTCCGGCACTTCGTGTAGGCTCATCATAACATAATCCGGACATCTCTGAGAGTTGGCTCGCTTCGGAATATTTTCATTACCACGGAGAATCCCTCGGATAAGAATCTGTATGAATCTCTGAAGCGGAACAAATTTTCTTGCTCTATTAGTAGTTTTTGCAAGGACAATCTCTTTCAAATCCTCCCATATGCACTGAGCAAAGTCATAATGCTTGTTGAATGCTATCCCATGAAATATTCTCAAGCAATGAATGCTACATCTGTCAATCCCTGTGTGTTTTGAATTCATGCACCTATTTATGATTCCAAATAGTGTATACCATTCTCCATTTAAACCATTCCTGTGAAACTTTGAGCTCTTCGGTAGTGGCTTTGAGTAGCCCAAGCAGATTAAATCATGTACCAACTCCTCATCTGAAACAAAGTCTTCAAAATCTGCCAACTCTGGGAAGTTCACGGTGTCTATACGTCTCGGAAGAAATAGATTATGACGGAGTCTTGCGAGAGTGATTTTTGTCTTGAACTGGTCTATTGTCACTTAAAAGTGATGATTTCCGTCAGCAGGAACAAATTTGACAGTGTGCTAAAATTGTTGTAAATACACTTGTGGAATAGACGGTTTGTATTGAAGCATAATAACGAGTGGATGGCCTTTTAGAATATCCACAATGATAGGATGACTCACTTTAATAACCTTGGTATCTAGACGATGGTTATTATCTCGGAAAGGAAGGCAATGTTTAGGTTTTACTAGCTGGTTATCTGGGATAATGTTTGATTGTGAAGGTCGGGCAACTGAGGTAGACCTAACAGGGGCAGATACAAGGGTATGATTTGATGATGAATGTGAGTCAGAGGAATTTGAGTTCTGAGATTGTACTTAAGATGCCATTTGAATACCTGTAAAAACAAGAACATCATGTTTGTCAGATCATGAACACAAATGACATCCTTCAAAATGTAGAAAAATTGTAACATTTTATCAGAAATTGTCAAAACTTGTGATTTTCTTTTTAAGGCATCGGGTTTCCAGACAATAATAGTTAATTATTGAATGGACTCCAGAGTCAATCGTTTAGAGACCAATGTTAGAAAAACACAAATTTATAACAATTTCTTAAAAAATGTGACATTTTTCTTAAATCATAAAAAATTCCACACTTAGAAAAATTTTCTGTTGAAACTCGAATACAACTATAAGTTTCTCGAATGACTATTGATCAATGTCGAGTGACACATGAAACAACTCGAATAAAGCCTCTAAACAACTCGAATGATGTACACATGAAACTCGAATAAGTCTCTACAAAACTCGAATGACATATACATGAAACTCGAATAGAATATGTACTAAACTCGAATGAAACATGGGATCCAACACTCAACTCGAATGACTAAGTCATTTCCTCGATAAGACCATTGTCCCAACTCGATTAAGCTTTAAGTACTTATGTTCTGAAAATTTTCTAAGTGTTACACACACACTTGTCAACTCGCATTAAACCCAAATGTTTCTCGAATGAGTCATGATGCAACTCGAATGACTTATGATGCAACTCGAATATCTTATTATGCAACTCGAATGACTTATGGTGCAACTCGAATGACTTTTTAATGCAACTCGAATGATGCTTTATTCGAGAAATGTGTTTTTATTTTACTACAAGTCTAAAACTCACTGATTTTATGAATTTAAGTTCATAGATCTTTTTCAGTGTTTTAAAACATGTACCCCCTTCGAAAATGTATTTTAAACACATTTGTTTTACTGAACTTTGAACAAAAACAACTTTAAAGCTGTTAAAAATTCAAATTTCAGATTATTCATGAACTCGAAACTGTTTCATTAGAAAATCAATGATTCTGTTTGTGTGATGTAAAAATGACTTATGAAATTTCAGATTCATAGTCATAATACTAATACGAACAACATCACACAATTAATTTCAGTTTCATGGACCAACATTAGAAATTTCCATTATCGGTCAAGAACACACAAACAAAAATAAGAACAGATGCTTACACTGAACAGATACACTGAAAATATAAACAAACAAACTGAAATAATAAACAAAATACGAACTTTTACTCCCAATCTTGATGAAAAAATGTCGGTTGTGGGTTTGAGCTTTCTTTGAAGTTAAGGAATCTTGTTGGAGAAGATGAAGAATTAGAATTTCCGAAAAAGTGAATTTGAATTTGAAAATTCAAATTTATATGCAAATTAACCCGGCCCATTTTAAGTTTTCAAATTTGAAAACCCGGCCCATCATCTAAACCAAATTAGCCCACAAACTAACTTTTCAATCAAAAATTGTGACTAAAAAAAATCAAGATAAAAATTGAAATTCAAAAAAAATTTTTTGACAGCACACAAAACAATACAAAAAATTTTAAAATGCACTTAAAAAAAATATTCACTCTTGAAAAAAAAAAATTTACACATAAAACAACACAAAAAAAATTGAAAACACATAAAAAAAATTAAAAATATTAAACAATATTAACAATACTCATTTGCTCCCCCTTGAATTTCTGAAAGTTGCTCCCCCTCACTGGATATTCAGTTTTTCAGCTCTGCTCCCCCTACAAAATAACAGATAATTTTTCTCAGATTTACTCAAAATCAGATAAATTTTTTTTCTGCTCCCCCTGCACATGACAATCCAGATCTTGTTAAATTCTAAAGAATATAAACTTTTTATGATTCAAGAATTTAACATCAGATAAAAATCACTTAAAAAATTGAAAATTTTAAAATTATATTTTGAAACTACTGAATTATTACATCTTAACGATTCAACATACCTAATTTGTATACCAAAAAATTAAACCGCTTTTCATCTAACGCTTTGGTAAACAAATCAGCTAGTTGATATTCAGTAGGTACAAAATATAATTCTATATTTCCATTTTCTACATGATCTTTTATGAAATGATACCGAATGTCAATGTGTTTCGTTTTTGAATGTTGCACCGGATTTGATGCAATAGCTATTGCGCTCTGAGAATCACAATATATTGGAATTTTCTTTGGTGTAAACCCGTAATCACGCAGTTGGCTCTTCATCCACAACACCTGAGAACAGCAGGAAGATACAACAACGTACTATGCTTCAGCTATAGACAATGAAACACAATGTTGTTTCTTGGATGACCAACATACAGGTTTGTCACCTAAGAACTGTACTGCTCCAGACGTACTCTTTCTGTCCATCTTATCACCTGCGTGATCAGCGTCAGAAAAAGCAGTCAGATTAAATGAAGATTCTCTAGGATACCACAAACCAAGATTTGGAGTTCCTTTGAGATATCTTAAAATTCGTTTTGCAGCTGTTAAGTGTGATTCTTTAGGATTTGCCTGATATCTAGCACATACACATGTAGCAAACATAATATCTGGTCTACTAGCTGTTAAATACATTAATGACCCAATTATACCTCGATAATGAGTAACATCTACAGGTTTCCCTGAGATGTCTGCATCGAGTTTTGACTTTGAATCCGGAGCCATGGGAGTTTTCATAGGAGTACTATTGACCATGTTAAATTTCTTTAACATGTCTTGTATATATTTTGACTGATTGATAAAAATACCATCAGTTAATTGTTTTACTTGTAATCCTAAGAAAAAATTTATTTCCCCCATCATGCTCATTTCGAATTTTTGGGACATTAAAAATGCGAATTTCTTACAAAATTCTGGATTTGTAGACCCAAATATTATATCGTCTACATATATTTGTATAACTATGATATCTGACCCCTGACGTTTTATAAACAGGGTTGTGTCAACTGCACCTTTTGTAAATCCACATTTCAACAGATATGTTGAAAGTGCATCATACCAAGCACGAGGTGCTTGTTTAAGGCCATACAGTGACTTATCTAAAATATATACATGATCAGGTTTCGAAGGATCAGTAAACCCTTCAGGCTGATATGTATATACTTCATTTGTTAGCTCCCCGTTTAAAAACGCAGTTTTAACATCCATTTGATATACTGTAAAATTTTTATGAGCGGCAAAAGCTAAAAACATCCTAATAGCTTCAATTCGTGCAACTGGTGCGAATGTTTCATCATAATCAATCCCTTCTTGTTGGCTGTATCCTTTGGCCACGAGACGAGCTTTATTCCGAATAATGACACCATGTTCATCTTTCTTGTTCTTAAAGATCCATTTCGTGCCTATAATGGATTTGTCTTTTGGGCGCTCAACAAGTCTCCAGACCTTTAACCGTTCGAACTGGTTCAGTTCTTCTTGCATCGCCACAATCCAATCAGCGTCCAGAAGAGCTTCTTTTACATTCTTGGGCTCTATCTTACTCAAAAAATTGGAAAATAAGCATTCATTTATAGTTGCCCTTCTGGTTTGGACTGACGCGGATGGATCGCCAATGATGTTTTCTATTGGATGATTTCTTGTCCACTTAACAGTATGTGGAAACGGTTCTATTGGGTCTTGGTTGGGATTGATATCTAGATATGGTTCGGGAGTTACTTCAGATGTTGTAGGTGGGACATCTGAGGTAGGAGCTTGTGAATGTTCAGAAGTAATGGGGGTTTCAGAAGAATGTGGAGGTTCAATTGGTTGTACAATCTCAGTGGTTGACTGCACATTTGCTGTTGAAGCTTCTCCAGTTTCTTCTGAACCTTGTTGTTGAGAAAGATCAGAGACTATGACTGGATCTTCAGTAATCCTGTCAGGCACCAAATTTTGAACATTAGTTTTGGGCTTTTCAAAATAGTCTTCATAAAAATTCTCAAACAACTAGTGTAATTCTGAGTGTTCAGCATTTTGTTCAGTTGACTCCAATGAGGTCTGGATATTAGGTTCGGGTCCTGAACTGGTGTGTTCAGAAGCCATCACCACTCCTTCGTCGAATTTGACATTTACGCTTTCGTTGACTGTCTTGGTTCTCTTGTTGTACACTCGGAATGCAACCGACTCCTTTGAATACTCGATGAATATTCCTTCATCTGCCTTTTGATTAAACTTACCAAGATTGTCTTTATCATTCAGAGTAAAGCATCTGCAACCAAAGACATGGAAAAATTTAATATTAGGTATTCGTTTATTAATCAGTTCATAAGGAGTCTTTCCGAATCTCTTATTTATTATTGAACGATTTTGTGTGAAACAAGCTGTTGCAACTGCTTCTGCCCACAAAAATAACGGTAAATTGGAATATGCCAGCATCGTCCTAGCTGATTCCACTAGTGTCCGATTTCTTCTTTCAACGACACCGTTTTGTTGTGGAGTTCGAGCAGCTGAAAACTGATGTGTAATTCCTATTGAATTCAAGAATGAGTCAAGTGATTTGTTCTTGAACTCTGTTCCGTTGTCTGAGCGGATTGTTTGAATTGTGAGTTGCAACTTTACTTGTATTTTCCGGATGAAGTCGATGATCGTTTCGGTTGCATCTGATTTGGATCTCAGGAAGAAAACCCACGTGTATCGTGAATAGTCATCAACTATCACCAATACATATCGTTTCTTATTTATGCTTTGTACTCTCATTGGTCCACACAAATCCATATGCAATAATTCCAGTGCTATCGGGGATGAGTGTTCTGTTTTGGATTTGTGTGTGGCCCTTGTCATCTTTCCTTTTTCACATGCCGCACATAATTGCTCCTTTTGGAATTTGAGCGTCGGCAGCCCTTTAACTAACCCTCCTTTTGCTAGGTTGGTCAACTCATTGAAGTTCAGATGTGAAAGGCGACGATGCCACAGTCATGCTGTTTTAGATGTAGCTTTTGACAATAAGCAGACATCTTTCTTCAGATTAATCGAGGCTAAATCAATGGAGTACAAATTTGTTTTCCTGTTTCCTGCCAAAATTTCTTTTCCTTCTCCGGATCTGATGCTGCACCGATTGGCTTTGAAATTGACTTCTAACCCTTTATCACACAATTGTGCAATACTAAATAGATTGTGTCCAAGACCATCAACATAAAAGACCTTTTGAATGATGATTTTGTCGTATTTGAGACTTTCGTAGCCTTTGATTGGACAAAACTGATCATTTCCAAATCTGACTGTCGCACAGAACTTTTCTACAAAGTCCGTGAGTGTGTCTCGTTGTCCGGTCATATGTTTGGAGCAGCCGGAGTCAAGGTACCAGACATGGTTTACCTATAAGACGAAGTAGCACATGAGGTACCCACTTGTAGTTGGGTACTTTTGTTTTAGGTAAATCATGCATAGTATTATTTGTTTTTCTAACAGATATGGCTTTTAGCTTATCATTTGAATTTATTTTAGGTACCCACTTTTGAACTGTTCTTTTAGGTATCCATTTTTGTACAATTCGCGGTGGAATTGCTTTTGAAATATTTTTCTTTGGAACCTTTTTCTGTTCATAAAATGGGTCCTTCTTCTTTGGTTGCCATACGAGCTTATTAGATTTAACAATTGCAGGCTTACAAGCATAAGAATTCAAAGCAATTAAGTCCGTTCTTGAAAACTTTATACAAGAATTTTTAACAAGATTATTATTATTACAGACAGACTGTTCAGTTTTGCTATTTCTATCTGTAACATTTTTGTCCTTCACGCGCCACTCTTGTTTTATACTCTTGTTTTTCTGTTCTCTTTTCTTCTTTCGCCAAACTTGTTTTCTCGAACCGTTCACAATGATATCTGGCATGAAAGAAGTATGAGAATTAGTAGATTTAGATGCTTGTTTTTTCTGTAAGTTTTTCATACCTTTTGAAGATTGGACTTTACGTGCAATTGAGTCCGTTGATGAAGATGATTCACCCTTTTCAAAGTTAGGAGACTGAACAATAATTTTTGTTTTCTCCTTCTTTTGTTGTATTGATGGTGAATTTTCAGATGATTTTAAAGAATCTGTAGACATTCTTTGCAGAATTTTAACAGGTTCTTTATTACCATTTGATTGTTTGTTAGTCAAAGGTTTGATAAATTCACCAATTTTACCAAACATTTGATCTAATGAATTAACATCAGAGTGCATGTACAGATCAAATTCTTTTTCTGTATTTATAGAATCTAGAGAAGTAGATGATTGTGGATCAGACACATTTATGTTTTTAGGCTGATCTTGCAACATTTGTTCCATTTTTCTTAATTCAGCCTTGAGAGTTCCATTCTCTGTCTCAAAATTTTTAATTTTCAATTCTATATCAGAATTTAACTGTTCTAAAATTGAATTTGGCAAATATATTTTTTGAGACTGAGTAGGTAATTCAGACAAATCCTTTTCAGAATAAGTTTGAATGTACTCTTCTTTAGTATCAAGAATGTTGCTGGTTTCAGTTATTCTGGTATAATCACCAGAATTTTGCATTTTGATTGATCGTAATCTTTTTATTTTTTCGCTAGATTCTACTTCTTCAGATGCTTTCATAAATGTCATTTTTAATCCTAAATTCATGTATCTGACATCATATAGTGTTGGTGAACTTGATATAGCTTTTGTCAGATACTTAGGATTTTCCCAACCAATTCCAGATTTAGAGTTATAAAATTCTGTGTCTTTTGGTTGATTTAAATAAATTGTTTGATCTGTTTGCCCTCTTTTAATAAATTCATCCTCCATCTTTTTTATTTTCTCATAAAGTTTAGTTCTTTCTTCAAATATGGCATGATATTTTACAGAAAAGTTTGAGGCTTCTAATTCAGCTATTCGCAGTCTTTCTTGTAAATCAGATATTTTGTGATTCAGATTGAGTATATTGCTTTGAAGTTCTCTTTCCTTATCTTGTAAATCTGAGACTGCTCGTAAAGCTAATGCTTTATCTTTGGAAAAGTCTAGAACTAAGTTGTGTTCATTTCGAAGTTTGTTTTCCAAAGAATGAACATTTTTCTTTTCTGCCTTTAAAGATATTTCAAACTTTTTAAGCATAAAGGCCATATTAGTTAGTTTTTCTTCTAATATGCATGATTCATCAATATCAGAGTCTGAATTAGAATTTACCTCCGGTCTGTCTGAACCATCTGAGTTTTCAGACTCTGAATCTTCATCATTTTCAGCTTCATTTTGGCCAGTTGCCTTTAATGCAACTTCTTCAGTTGTTTCCTCTTCATCAGACTCAGATTCTTTTCTTTCTGCTTCCTCTTCATCAGTCAGTCCAACCCACACCTCATCTTCAGCTATCATAGCTGATTCACTTAGCTCAGATTCATTGAAAATTTCTGACTTTAGACAAATATGAGCATCTTTATCCAAGATGTCATCATCTTCTGATAACTGTAACCAATGATCATCCTCCGCCATAAGAGCTTTGCCTGACTCTTTCTCTTTGGCTAAGAGAGCCTTTCTTGTATAGTAGTCTGAGTTTTTGACTACTGGAAATCTGCATTCCCGGGCATAGTGACCTGATTTTCCACAGTTGTAGCATTTCTGTTCCGACTCTTTCTTGGCTGATTTGTCTGACTTTTTATATTTGTCAGTCTTTTGTGCACTACTTTCTCCAGATTTCTCATATTTATCCTTTTTCTCAATTTTCCTTGAGCCTGTTTTATAGCGCATCTTGTTGTTGGTTGGCTTTCTGTAAAATTTCTTTTGAAATGCTTTTGTAAGCAAAGCCATCTGCTTTTTCATCTCTTCTATTTCTGAATCAGCAGATGAATCGAAGGATTCTGATTCGGAAGATGTACTGCTGATTACATCTCTTTTCTCCTTTTTCAGCTTGTATTTATACTTTTTCTCTGCCAGTAGAGCTAGTGGATCAGCAGTTTCTTTTTCAGCTTTCTTCTTTCCAGATATTTTTCTCAACACAACTTCTTGATAGTTGTTGAGGTTTTCAAATAGCATATGAAAATCCATTTCCTCAATATCTTTTGTTTGTTGGATAATCATAGCATATTTTTCCCATTCAGGATTTAGGACATTTAGAAATTTGACATTGATGTCCAGGTTGGACTTTGTCACTCCGTTTCTTTTCACTTCGCTTACCAAATTCACAAACCTGAGGTAAGTGTTTTCCAAAAGTTCACCTTCACGAGCTCTGAAATTCTCAAACGTCATTAGGCTGTTTCTAGCCCTGTTTGTAGCAGCTCTGTCAGATCCCCTCATGATTTTGCATACTTCATCCCAAATTGACTTAGCAGTCTTTGTATTTGTCAGGCAAGTGTAAATATCATTGGGGATTGATATCAACAATAACTTTCTGGCAGTCTTGTCCCCTAATTTTCTCTTCTTTTGGGCCTCTGTCAGGTTGGTGACCTCAACAGTCCTCGGTGGAATTGGGGGATTACCAGTTGGTACTCCTGGGATCGTTTCCATGAAAATGGCTGGTCCTTTCAGTTAATGATTTCAGCATTTCTTCGGACAGATCATGAAAACTGATAAATTCAAGAAACCGCTCCCGCCATTGAACATATTCACCCCTGTATAAAATTGGGGGTTTGGTTTCTGATCCCATTGCCAGTGCGTCTTTAGACATATTGATTGATCTTTGGGAAACTTGTCCAAGATCTGATGAACTCTGATTGAGATTGAAAATTTTGATCACACATTGAAACACAGATTAGTACTGTAATCTACAACACAGTAACTTGTCAGTAGCAATAATCAACTTAATTCAGACATTGAATAGACTTGATGTACTGCAATAGTCTCGATTAATGTGTGTGTCAAACTCGAATGATCTAAGTATTAAACTCGAATGTGTTTTGAGTGAAACTCGAATGGTTATAGTGTGAAACTCGAATGAGTTTAGAGTAAAACTCGAATGATTCTTGTGTAAAACTCGATTGAATCTTGGATAAAACTCGATTGAGTCCTTGGAAAAACTCGAATGAGTCTTTGATCTGAAATTCGATTGTGTTTGATCTGAAACTCGATTGAGTTTGATCTGAAACTCGATTGTGTTTGTTCTGAAATTCGAGTTTGTTAAAAAGTTTGTCAACTCGAATATTACAAGTTGTCAACTCGAATGAAAAGGTTGTCAACTCGAATGAAAAGGTTGTCAACTCGAATGTAAAAGGTTGTCAACTCGAATGACAAGGTTGTCAACTCGAATGCCAATGTTGTCAACTCGAATATTACAAGTTGTCAACTCGAATTAAAGGCTTGTCAACTCGAATATTACAGGTTGTCAACTCGAATTTAAAAGGTTGACAACTCGAATATCAGTTATATTCAACTCGAATAATCAAAGTACTCAACTCGAATGACACACAGGATGTGTATATTTCGAGTTTCTTAATAATTTCAGCTTTTTCAAGTCTGAAATTCAGATTAAATCCAAATATTGCCCATTTTCACTCAAATTGTAATCGAAGGTGAGGTTTTTGAATACAAACACTTTTTTTTAAACACTTATGTGCAAAAATAGATCTAGGTCTGACTTTTGCAATGAAACAGTAACCGTTTTTGCACTTTTCAAAATTTAACAAAATTGCCTAGATCTTTTTCTGTGTTTTATAAATCAATGCAAGTTTATATTCAATTGATTCGTATGTGAATCCTTTACCTTCGATCCAATTATCTCTTACAAAGATCAACAGAATCAAAACCCTTAGTGATTTTAGGGTTTTTCCGAAAAAAAATTGCTCAAGAACAGTAGCAGTTTCGAAAAATATTCAATCTCAAATCAGAAAAAACTCACCCCTAAGGCTCTGATACCAATTGTGAAATATAGTTTCTACCAATCGATCAACAATATGAAATTAATAAGAATAATAAAAGGAATCAACACTGACCGAATGATTAGATTGATGAACTGATGATTACAAAATGATGATTTGGAATATTCGTGAACAGTAGCTGCTTTCTCTGAATTGAATGCGTACAAAATGATAATCTGTCAGAACTTCTAAAATAGAAAGTCAAAGATGCTATTTATACAATTTAACTAACTATCAAGGAAATACAAAACTAGTCCCTAGATTTGTTTTCATCAACTAAAACATATCCTAACAGTCCTCACATGAAATAATCTGTCGCAATCTAATCTTTATATGTATATATGACCACGTCTATCTCGATCAAATACGGGAGTGGTTTCCAACAATATATATATATATATATATATATATATATATATATATATATATATATATATATATATATATATATATATATATATATATATAGACACACACACACACACATACAACCACATCTACTCTGATCAAGTACAGGAGTGGTTACCCACAAAACAAGTATGTTGGACACCCAACAATTCAATTGGCCAGGAATGATCCAATGTGGCTAATGTGCCTCATGTGTTATCAGTTCTAGTTTTAATTATTCAGTTACCAACAATAACCTTCCATACGGGTACCACTCTGTTACCATCATAGGCTTACCGATTAGACGTCCCTAACCGACAACTTACAACCAGGTTATCTTGCTGATAAGACTATAATTTTATATGCTTTCGGTATCGTTTAAGGCTTATTTTATGCACATATACTTCTTAACTTCCATACTGTTACTCCCAAATTATGTTTCAGGGTCAAAAAGTCAAATGGAAGCAGCTCGAGAAAATTCAGTGCGAAACGAGTCGGTGGGGGCGCAGACCTGCGCCACCCTATGCTGCAAAACAGAACTATTTGGAGTTGGAGAGCACTTCCAGCGCAGTCCAGCGTAGCCCAGGCCGTACCCCTAGCACAGGGCTAGGCGCAGGCCTACACCCGTGCGACGTGTAAACCCTACAGCCGCTTTTCTGCATCCAAAACCATAATTTTCACATCCTCTATAAATAGAGGTCGATGGCTGTCGTTTTAAGAGGTCCGAAAATATTAAAAATATTGGCAAAGCCCTGCCGGAGTTGGTTCACGGATCGAGTACGAAGAAGGTGGAGCACAACCGTTTGTGCCATTGAAGCCTATGATGATGTCTGCAATCATTCCCGGTGATGAACACGCGATGAGAGGCTAAAGCACCATAACCGTTTGCGGAGGTTCTACGACTAATTTTTATTTACTTGAATTTATCTTTATGTACTAATGTATTTTTTGATACTTGAATATTTTGTTTGATGCAAATGATATACATTTGGTTGTTTTTATGAGTAAATGGTTTGATTGGTAAAAGCAAGATAGTTCATAGTGATATTATTATTTGCGCCGAGTCCATTAGTTTAGGGATTCAGACAAGTAATGAATGTTGCATGCGCTATGCCGAGATTTATTGGTTAAATTATTTACGAGTAATATGACTAAGTAATTGGTTATGTCTATGTGACCGTTACATGATATTCAAGTAGATAATAACTTATGCTGTAGTGATTTCGTAAACGGTTATCTTTTAATTCGATTTGTCAATCAATTGTCATTTGCTCGCCGTTGCTTTAATAGTAATTTAGTCATAATCATTATTCCAAACAAATCACTCATTTCACAATTTAATCGCTTTTAATAAACTTAATTTAACCCTACTTCACGCACTCCCTGCGGATTCGACCCTTACTTCTCTACGCTGATAGTTAGTTTTAAGGTTATTTCTACGGGCTATAACGACGGCTCGTTAGATTTTGACGCCGGTGCCGGGGAGTTAGTAACGCTAGTGAGGGCTAGAAAGTTACTTTGGCCTTAGTTTAATTTTAAGTACTTTAGTTTTAATTATTTTTAGTCTTTAGTTCCTTTTATTAAAGATCACATAAAAATCGTAAAATTCAATACAAAAGATAATTGTAGTCCTCTACTTTACCACAAAAATATACTTAGTTTAATTAAGTAATTTAATTTAAGTTTTCAGTAGTTTATGCTCACACGTCGATCGGCCAGAGGATTGCCGCTACAATTCGAACCCGAAATTGAAAAAGTAGCTACATATCACCGAAAGAACGTTAGGTTGCAAAAACAACAAAGATTAATCACAGAGAGTTTAAGCGATCAGCGGAGGCACGCGGAGGACGACAACGATCAAGAGGAGGAGATTCCTACTTTAGAAGGTCGTTCAATTTCGCCAAGAATTTACGAACGAGAAGAATCGGAGCGTGTAGTCGTTAGGATGGGTGAACAAATGCGAAGGACGGTTGAGTCACATTACCGCCCTGGTGATGTGCCCGACCCTTCTCCTATTTGATACCCTGAAAATGAGAACCAACCCGAAGTTCGTCCTCAATTATTTCTAATTCTTCCTATTTTCCGAGGGATGCCAAGTGAGGAACCATATGAGTATTTAGTAGAGTTTACAGCTACTTGTAAAGCTAATCATGTTCGAGGTATAACCACCGACGGTTTGAAACTTCAACTATTTCCTTTCTCGTTAAAAGAGAAAGGTAAAAATTGGTTCTTGTCGCTACCCACCAGTAGCATCACGACATGGGATCAAATGAAAATAGAATTTCTCAATGAATATTATCCCATTAGTAAAACCACTGAGAACTGAAAGGAAATTACCGGGTTTAAACAAAGACCTGGTGAACAATTTTTACGAAGCATTTGATCGTATGAATGAATTGTTAAGAGCTTGTCCACATCACGAAGTTCCAAAATGGATGTTTATCAAAACATTCTTTGATGGTGTGAATCAAGAGAGTCGCAACATGATCATTGCTTCCAATGGAGGCACATTTTTAGCAAAAGAAGACGATGAGACTTGGGAGTTACTGAATCAACTCGGTAAGGGTCTCAAGGTTCAAGCCGGTTCTGAAAATAGCATAGGAGTTCAAGTGATGGGCATAATGCCTGGAAACGTGAGGTTAAGAGTGAAATTTCAGTGTTAGGTAAGAAAATGGATCAACTGATGAAGAGTCTAAATTCAAACCCAAATGTATCGGTAAACTGCGTCACATGCGGTGATCCATCTCATCATTTCGAAGCATGTCCTCAAGTGCAATCCATTGAGGAGTTTGCTAATGAAGTTTATGGCTTTAGAGCTCACTGGGAGAGGGATAACCCATTTTTCAGAAACCTACAATCCGGGATGGAGAAATCATTCTAACTTTCTATGGAAGAATTATCAGCCTACCGAATATCAATATAAATCAAGGTATGAACCACCACGAAGAGAATATTAATATGGTTCTACCTCTGCTGCTAAAGATGAGCGATACTATAAGCAAAACCAACGTGATCAACCTCATTTCCAAGTGGAAACGAACATGACTTCTTCACAATTCCCGGAGTTTGCAGAATTTATGAAGCAACAGTCGGCAATCAATACTAAGGCCATGGAGCTTCTAAGCCGCCAAATGGGTCAGATTGACGAATCACTCACAAGATGAGAAGAGGGAAAGCTTCCGAGCAATAACGTCCTTAATCCTTCACATGCTCATGGCAAAGAGAAAAAGCATGAAATAAATGAAGTGAATGAAGTATCCAAGGTGACTACCCTGAGAAGTGGTAGAGAACTAGACAACAAGATTGAGATGCCCAAAGAGCAAGAGGTAGAAGAAGATACTGACACTGAGGTCGTGTATGAGAAAAAAGAGGATCCAAAAAATGAGGTTCCTAAAAAAGTCACTTTAAGGAGCCGATTAAGGTAGATATTCCAACTCCCAAAGTTGGGGAGGCGATTAAGGATCAGGACACTACAGCTCCTCCTCCTTACCCTGTGTGAAGACCTCCCCTTACAGGGCAGTCCTCAGCGTCTAGGTCCCACAATTATGCAACACGATATCAATCATAACTAAGATAGATTAATTAAGTGCAGAATTAAAATTACAGTACAACTATTAGGATAAGCTTAATACAAGTTTTAGTACATAGTTACAGTGTTCAAATTAAACTTATAAAGGGTACAAGACTAGTCTAATACATATCCTCATACAATCAAAACAAATCTACCCAAACCACCACAATTATCATCTTCAAAATTGTACCAATAAGTCATTTGAGTAGTGGTCTAAGAAAACTTCAACTTGATCTCGGGAGACCTAAGAACTAGGTCTTGCAAGTGCTTTTCCTTTGTCTTTTTCTGTAAAGAGATTTAACAACAACTGTAAGGAAGGCTTAGTGAAATTATAGATTTATCAGATTACATGCATTACAACAAGGAGGAATGTGGGTAACAAGCGTGATATAACTTGACTGCCGCCACAGCCACGCAAGGATGAGACATAGTAATCAGAATAGGATGATGTCCAGGCCACACTCACGCTTTTAGTGGAAGCTATCCATTCAATGATGGGCTAGCTACCAGCAAACTACGTGGGGAGAGCATCAGAGTAATCAACTACCAAGTTCAAATGAACTGGTGACATAAGCAAGTCCTAAAACAATAGACCAATAATGCTAAATATGCTGAGCTAAAATCATAAGGCAGTGATGCAAGCAACAATGATAAGCATAAATAGCTAGTCATGATAGCAATATCAATATTGTAATAGTAACTGAAACGAATTGTAAATACAATGTGTGCAGGATGATATATCAAATACCTATCATGATGCACAAAGCATCACCGAACCATGATGAGCACATGTCACAATCCAGCTGAGCATAAATGAATGCCAAATAAACTATCAACAACAATATGTCTCAACCAGGAATCAAACATGTAAAGCTGAATATCTATAACACTCAAAGTTTATACTGAATTAATCCGAGCTGTTGAGCTTTAGCTTTATCAAGCGGATTACTCTGCCACCTGAGTTATCTCAGGATTTAAATTTTTGACTTTCTGGTCTTTGGCTTGGCTTTACAAACTCTGACCCACTTTTCAGTACTTTAACTTTTGTTACTTTGTTCAGAATTATCTGAACCTGTCCAGAGTTTATCATTCGAAAGAACATTAGCTTTAAACTTTAATTGACTTGTTTCTAATAACTCATAAGCTTTTATGTCCTTTTTCATGGACATGTGTGACTTTTATTAAGTCACTTAAGCTTTTATTTACTCATTTGAATTCTCAAAAAGGCATATATATGATCATGACACTTCACATTGGGCATTAGGACACAATTATTCTTTCAAATGTATTTTATAATCTAATTCTCATATTCCTGTATTTAATTAAGCCTTTAATCATAATATTCTTATTTGAACTTTTAGTCACATATTTATGTATTTTGCCCCTTTTGTATCTATTGAACATAATACATGATTTAACATCTAATTGTATATAAATGAATGTATGTATAAAAAATTGATAAGCCTTGCAAATTATTTCACACATTCATGCATTCATTTGTAGATTCAATTAAAGAAGGTGCTATTGTTTCTGTTTTCAGCTTCACACACACACACACACCCATAGAATAGGTACACACACACACACACACAGATATTATATATATATATATATATGTGTGTGTGTGTGTGTGTGTATAAATATATGTATAGGTTGCTGTGATGTTGCTTTATGCTTTTGCTTTATAGTGCGCGCACACACACACACACGAGACACATGTATATATATACTTTTGCTGTGAATTGTTGCTGCACACATTTCGCACACTACACACGCATTTAGCTTACATATAAAAGGAAGGAACATGGATTGAAATTATTTTTTGTTCTTTGTTTTGTAGGCTGCACACACACACATATTAGTACCAATATATATATATACACACACACACACACACACACGTTGCTGTTTTTGTTTTGTGCACTCTGCACACACACACACTTTATATATATATATATATATATATATATATATAGATTGATTGAGGTTCAATCGAGAACTTTTATGCACCGAGGCACCTCTAGGAACTTTTGTGCACCAAAGAATCAAACAATGGTGAACTAAGGGTATTCCTAGAATATTGAATGTGTAAAATTAAATATATGGAATTAATTATAATAGGTAAATTAGAAATAAATATTCAAAAAAAGTAACCACCTCCTTATATCTCTCTCCTTCTTTATTTCTCTCTCTCTCCCTCTTTCTCTTTCTCTCTCCCCACCGTATCCACCACCACCACCACCATTGTTGTAACCACCTCTCCACCGTATCTCTCTTTCTCTCTCTTTCTCTCTCTCTCTCCACCGTATGCATTAAGGAACCCCGCCAACCACCACCGCCGCCGCGATGATGATGAACATGATGAATAAGAGATGCAACCGATGATGAACAATACGATGAAACACAATGAACACGATGAACGAAGAAGATGATGATGAACACGTTGATGCATCCATTGGAAACAATGATGTTGATGATTAACAACGATGCACCATGATGAACACTATGCATAGATGAACGATGATGATAAACGATGAATACGAAGATGATGAACGATGATGATAAACGATGAATATGAAGATGATGATTAACAGTGATGCATCACGAAATGTATAGATTTTGTATAGATAAAATCGATATGCATCACGAATTGAACGATTAATATGAAATGCATCAATATATTTCATCATTCTTTTTGAATTTGTGTGACTTTTGTTAAATTTGGAAGTGATCAATTGAATTTATTTTAACCTTTATTATTTAGTTATTTGTTAAAATATTAAATTTAATGAGGTATGCACAATACCCAAAATGTCCTTGCATGTTTTTTTTGTAATGCACAAGATGCATAAACATGTCCAATTATTTTCCATTTTGCCATTTAATCTAATCCATACAATTTTTTGATCTAATGGATAATATAGGTACTTTTGTACCTCGATGCACAAAAGTTCTCAATTGAACCTCCCTATATATATATATATATATATATATATATATATATATATATATATATGTGTATATATATATATATATATATATATATATAATATGTGTGTGTGTGTGTCATGGCTGGGAAAAATAGAAATCAGTATATATATATATATATGTACACTGCTGCAAGCCATGCATCAACCGAGAAAACAAATGAAAAAGGAAAGCTGGACTGTTGCATTCTATTTGGGACAGCTACATAAATCCGAGATTGGTCCACAAAAACATCCGAGGTTATATGGTTCCCATATATAACCGAGATTATAGATATATATAACTGAGATTACCAAAAGAAATAGAAAGGTTGTTGTTATTTGTTCAATACATCCGAGATTACACACACATATATAACCGAAATTCACAGAAAAGGTTGCTGGAAAAGGATTGCTGTGATTGTTGCTTATATCCGAGATTACTCGTAAAACATCCGAGATTGTGGGTTCACACACCCATATCCGAGATTATCAAAAGAATAAAAGAAAGGTTGTTGTTTTGTTGTTTCGACATCCGAGATTCACACTTTTTCATGTAAAAACACACACAAATGTATTTTAAGTTTTAACTAGAACATGCATGAGTTCTAATTCATGTTTGTAGTACTAAACCCATAGAATCGTATGCTTGAATTTGGAACCAAGAACAATTATAATCATAAAAATTACCTTCTCTTCTTGTGGGTTATTGTTGTTTGATACTCATTTGTAAATTTCCTTTGCTTCAATCTTTGATTTAGTTGCAACAATTGATGATTCTTGAGAAAGAAGAAGATTGAGCCATTGGTTGAGAGGAGAGAACATGAGAATTTGATAATCTTAGGTTTTGTGAGAAATAAGAAGATGAAACAATATTTGAGTATTTATATTTAACTTAAGTTTCATCTCTTTCATTTTAGCCCCCAAAGTTACATTTACATTCATTTACATTGATACTTTATAATAATTCTTAACATTTGTTTAACTTATATATATATATATATATATATATTTATATATATATATATATATATATATATATATATATATATATATATATATATATATATTCTCATTACTTTAAGTAATTACATAAACGGTTCAATTTCTAATCTTTTATTCGTGTGCCTCAATCATAATCGTGTCAAGTATGTTGCTATATTTCTTAATATTTAACTTAATTAAATAATTTCATTACATAGTAAATTATAATACAAATAATCTAATAAAATTACATTATTAACTCAAAAACATAATTTAAAAGTTTGGTTGAAAGCTAGGTTGTTACACCCTGCTGCCTTAGAACATCTTAAATCTTCTCCTTATGGCAAGAGAGACCCACAACCAGAGGATTTGTAGGATTTGTTTAATAAAGTTAAGATCAATATTCCTTTGATTAATACTATTCAACAAGTTTCCTCTTATGCCAAGTTCTTAAAAGATTTATGCGCACAAAAGAGAAAGTTCAAGGTCTCGCTTCCTAAGCAGATCAATCTTACTGAACAATTAAGTGCAGTAGTCTCTAGTTCCTTGCCTCCTAAGGTAAAAGATCTTGGATCACCATTGATTCCAGTGACAATTGGCAATGTGCAGATAAAGAACACACTGCTTGATCTTGGAG
Source organism: Centrapalus pauciflorus (assembly GCA_020465985.1). Lineage (NCBI taxonomy): Eukaryota > Viridiplantae > Streptophyta > Magnoliopsida > Asterales > Asteraceae > Centrapalus > Centrapalus pauciflorus. Next base: position 8,131 of record JAANYP010003380.1, on the reverse strand, counting down.
CTAGTGTTAATATTCTACCTGGAAACTTGTTTGACAAACATGATCTAGGCCAGTTACAGACGACTGATATAATCTTACAGCTAGTAGATCGGTCAACCAAAAGCCCAAAGTGTATTCTATCAGATGTTATAGTAAAGGTTGAAGACTTATACTGTCCAGTTGATTTCCTAGTTTTGGACACTGAAAGTTCCATTGGAGACAATCAGCCAGCTATTATCTTAGGCAGACCGTTCTTAGTGACAATAAATGCTCAAATTAATTATAGAACAGGAGCTGTAGATATTGCTTTCGGTAAATGTAAACTGAGATTAAATGTGTTTAGTGCTTCCAATGCCGTTGCAATTGATTCAAAGTGTTGGATCGATGTGGTGGATGAACTTGCGCAGCAACTTAGTTCGTTAATCAACACCAAAGATACTACTGAGTTATTCTTTGCCGAGCCTGACATAGCCAAGATGAACTCTCATACTTGTAACAAGTTAGAGGCAGTCATGGAATCCACACTAGAATCAAAACAACCACCATGGACTCATAAGACTGAAAAGTTACCTATTGACTTGCCTCAATCAGCAAAACCTTCAATAGAATAACCACCTAATCTAGAGTTGAAGGAGCTGCCAGTTCATTTAAAGTACGCTTTCTTAGGTCAGAATGACACTCTTCCTATAATAATTTCATCAGATCTGACCGAAACGCAAGAAAAATATATACTGCAAGTGTTAGTAAAATATATAGAAGCAGTAGGATACACCATAACAGATTTAAAAGGAATTAGTCCCACTTTGTGTATGCACCGAATCATCACTGATCCAGAAGCTAAACCAACATGGGATGCACAAAGGAGGCTAAATCCTAATCTAAGGGAGGTAGTTAAGAAAGAAGTGTTAAAATGGTTGGACACTGGGATAATCTACCCCATATCTGATAGCAAATGGGTGAGTCCAACCCAGACTATGCATAAGAAATCTGGGATCACAATATTGACACTCAAGATGGAGGAAAGATAACAACCCGTCCTGTAACTGGATGGAGAGTATGCATCGATTATAGGAAACTAAATTCCGCTACTTCTAAAGATCATTTTCCACTATCATTTATTAATCAAATTGTGGAAAAATTAGCAGGTCAAACGTTTTACTATTTCCTCGATGGTTATTCTGGCTATAATCAAATCCCAATCCATCCAGAGGATCAAGAGAAACTACATTTACATGTCCATATAGCACTTTTACGTACCGAAGGATGCTGTTCGGTCTATGTAATGCACCCGCCATATTCCAGCGTTGTATGATGGCTATCTTTTCAGATATGGTGGGCGGTTCTCTTGAGATATTTATGGACGATTTTTCCATATTTGATATGACATTTGAGGATTGTCTAGGACATTTAGAGAAAGTTTTAAAGAGATGCACTGAGACCAACTTAGTGTTAAGTTGGGAGAAGAGTCATTTCATGGTGAAAGAAGGGGTAGTCTTAGGACACATAGTGTCCGAGAAAGGCATGGAAGTGGACAAAGCAATAGTCCAATTAATATATTCGCTTCCACCCCCCACCAATGTTAAAGGAATAAAATCATTCTTAGGCCACGCTGGTTTTTATCGGTGGTGTATTAAGGACTTTAGTGCAATCTCAAGGCCCTTATGTAATCTTTTAGCAAAAGATGTTGAGTTTAACTTCGATGAATCATGTATGCAAGCATCTGAGAAACTTAAATCAAAGTTAACTGAAGCACCAATTCTACAATCTCTAGATTAGTCTAAACCTTTTGAGATCATGTGCGATGCAAGTGATTATACAGTAGGTGTTGTGCTTGGCCAAAGATTAAAAAACAAGCCAGTGGTTATTTACTATGCAAGTAAAACTTTTAATGATGCACAAATAAATTATACTACTACGGAAAAAGAACAGCTAGCCGTAGTATTTTCCCTGGATAAATTTATATCATACATATGTGGGGCAAAAGTAATTGTGTACTCTAACCACAACTCTTTAAGGCATTTATTAGCAACGAAGGATGCCAAGCCTCGACTTACTCGGTGGATCCTTCTATTGTAGGAATTTAATTTAGAAACTAGGGACATGAAAGGCACGGAAAATGTTGTTGCCGGCCATCTATCTAGGCTCCCAATTATAACAAACTCAACTAAACATATCAGGGACTCCTTTCCTGATAAAAAATTATTATCGATTTCCCAAATTCTCTGGTTTGCGAATTTAGTTAACTATGTCGTATCAGGAAGATTGCTGGAGCACTGGAATTCCAAACAAAGAAAATATTTCTATGCTCAAGAAAAACAATACATATGAGATGAGCCAATCTTATTTAAGATAGGTGTGGATCAAGTCATGAGACATTGTGTCCCCAATTTGGAACACGAAGACCTTCTTAAGCACTGCCATGCATATGCATGCAGTAGTCATTTCAATGCTAAGAAAACTGGCCACCGAATACTGCAGTGTGGGTTTTTCTGGCCCATAATTTTTAAGGATGCATATGAATTTGTAAAAGGATGCACAAAATGCCAGCAAACAAGCGACATTGAAAAAATGGATGAAATGCCCATGACCCCAATTTTAATTGTTGAAATATTCGATGTGTGGGGGATTGACTTTATAGGACCCTTCCCTAAGTCATTTGGGAATGAGTATATCTTGGTTGCGGTAGATTATGTTTCCAAATGGGTGAAAGCAAAAGCTACGAGAACCAATGATAACCGGGTAGTTTGCAAATTTGTAAAAAGAAATATTTTTACACGGCACGGTATCCCTAGGGCTATAATTAGTGACGGAGGGTCACATTTAAAAAATCAGCATATTTCAAAACTCCTTAAACATTATGGAGTTAATCATCGAATAGCTACACCTTACCGTCCGCAAACTAGCGGACAAGTTGAGACTTCTAATAGAGAAATCAAGAGAATTCTGGAAATAAACAGTAAGACCGGATCGTAAAGATTGGTCACAAAAGCTGGAGGATGCTCTATGGGCATACAGGACTGCATTTAAAACACCTATTGTTATGTTCCCATATCGACTTGTTTACGGTAAGCTGTGTCATCTTCCCGTTGAGTTAGAACACCGATCTCTGTGGGCAATTAAAACACTAATTTATATTTGCACGATGCCGGTGTTGATATAAAATTCCAATTAAACGAATTGGAATAAATTCGTAGAGAAGTTTATGAAAGTGCTTAAAATCTATAAAGAGAAAACCAAGGTTTTTCACGACAGAATGCTGAAAAATAGAATATTTACTAAGGGAAACAAGGTTTGTTCATTTGACGCAAGACTTAGACTATTTCCGAGTAAATTAAAGAGTAAATCGATAGGTTCATACATTGTAACTGAAGTATACCCACATGGCGCGGTAGAAATTCAGGAACTAAAAGGTGGTGAACCATTCAAAGTGAATGGACATTGACTCAAATTATATGTTCAGTGAGCTACCAATAATATGTTAGTCTCTGAACTAATAAGGCTAGAAGTACCAATAATTTAATACGTCTAACTGAAGACGTAAAACTTAGCGCTTCCTGTGAGGCAACCCAGAGAATTTTGTGGGTGTGTTTCTGGAAACCCTCACGAGACAACACTCGTCTACTCGGGATACCGAGGGGTTTAACGGCTTGTTGCACGTGCTAAGTGCAATCGTGATTCCCTACGAAAAGGTGGATTATTTTATTTTATGTTATTTTAGTAGTATTTAATTTTAAGTTTATGTGTTAGTTTTAGGTAACCAGCTAAGTTGGGGAGGATTTCTACTCTCAACTGTAGTTGTTTTTAAGTTTAAGTTAAGTGTAGGAAGCATCACATCAGAAATTAGAATTTTTGAGCACACACAATGAATTATTTTAACCCGATTTAATAGTGTAAGTTGGGGAGATTGAGCGTTAAAATTCTAAAAATTGATAAATGGGTTTAGAGACTTGTGTGCGCCCCAGATTAAAAATCCGGAGACCTGGAGCGCAGGTGGGGGGGGGGGGGGGAGGCCTACGCCTGCCCTACGCCCTGACGCGCTAAAAGCCTATAAATACAGAGCCCTACGTTCCAGAAGTCATAAACCCTAAAAAACGACGGTAGAACGACGATTTTCGATTACAAAGGCTTAAACCCTCTCAAATAACATCATTTTCACGTTAAATCTTCAATCCGTTGTTCGTATTTCTCAACAATCGGTAAGGTATACTCTTCCTAACAACCCTAGTTGCATTCTACGTTAGTTTTTATGGATTTATCAAGCATGCATGGGATGAACTTTTTGGGGGCTACATTGTTTTTCAATTAAAAAAGGTTAAATATAATTTTATATATTCATATAATTAATATGAATATATTTTTTCAAGAAGTTTCATGAAAAATCTTTGTTTTTTTTTCCAAATATGAATTATTTTTAAGGATTTTGAAAAGTTTTGTCTATAGGGTTGTTTTAAATGTGGAAATATTTTATTATTAAGTTCATGCATTAATAGGGTTAGTTTTGACTCACACTTTTGGTGAAAATTAGGAATTAGATTATTTAATGAGAATTATTATTCATGCATTATTCATATAGGAAACCCTATTTTAAATATCCTATTCTCCGCATATTTAATTGTAGATGTCGAGGCAATACAATGCTAGCGGCAGTCGTAATGCGAGCAACCGTTTTACCCGTACCCCTAGGATGAGAACCCATAACACTGAAAATGTCCGCTTTGAGACACCACTCAATGCGGAATTTCCCGTAGTTCCCCCAAACACTAACAATGGTACACCACCCCGATTCCACATTGAGTGAACCCTGAAAGAAACTTATTTTTAGGGGTTTGAGATTTTAGAGTGTTTTGAGAGACTGGGGTGGGCACAAGCGATACAATGGGAACTGCCCTATATCCATACCAGTTTAATACAGCAGTGGTTCGCCACTGTGCGGAGAGCAGACGGGTATGAGGTGTATGATTTTGAGTTAACGGACATGGTGGAAAATAGATTAGTAACCGTCTCTAGGAAAAAGCTTTGTGAGGAGTTTATGATAGATAATGATATTCCACATCCTAAAGAGTTTTGGTCATCTCTTGATATTCAGGGGGTAGGGGCACATAAAATTAACGGTTGGGCTAAAAATGGGTGGGAATGATAGCCACGATTTTTGGGATGTCCATGGAAGATGCACAAACCTATATTAATTTCTGTAGGGGAGACCTGTGCCCACTAGCCAAAGTTCTATGGAAGTTCATTATTTTTAACCTCCTTCCAAGACACCAAGACACGACCACCTTTTAGACCCCAGGAGATCCTTTTAGTCCATGCATTTATGACAAGATACCCAACTATATCCCTAGGGTACATTATTATGCAAAATCTATGGGAATGTAATATCATGGGTCAGGGAACAAATTACCCGCACTGTAGGGTGTTGACCGAGCTATGTATTATAGAGAAGGCAGTGTCGAAACAGGTACCAATTAAATATCTCAACCCGAATGAGATATGGTTCACAAAGCTTACAATGCTGGGATTAGTGTTTGAGAGAACCCACCTAGGTTATCAAATTCGTTGCCGTAAAACCTCTAGACTAACCCTGACTCCATTTGTTGCCCCTGAGTACCCGGAGGAGAGACAAAACAACAAAGGGAAAGCTACGATGGAGATAGACGAGGATGACGAGAGACCATGGAAGAGAATGTCGACTGTAGACTTGTTGAGGACTCAGATTGATGTTCTGAAAGATGTTATGACTAGCCTGGTTAATACAAACAATGCTTTACTCAAAGACACCGTGACACTCCAATCGGGCCAAAAGAAGACTAATCAGATGTTCGAAGTGCATTCAAACTGGTTGACAAATCTCTAGTTGACAGTAACAAAGCTTGAAGAAGTCGTGGTCCCTCCGATGGAAGTTTAGTTTTGCAAGATGTGTTTGGTTTGAGTGTGAGACGTTAAGTTTGGTTTTTAATTTCTGATGTGGTTTTGATTGTAATCTCGTACTTTATTTTCAGTTGTTTATTTTTTAGTGTGGTGTGAATTTTATAATTAAAAGTTTGAATTTGAATTTATGTTAGTTATTTAAGTTTATTTTTGAACAAGGATTGTTACCGATAAATCTCTCATTCTTAATGATTCTAGCATTTTTATTGTGACGAGGACGTCACAATGGTCTAAGTTGGGAAGGGTAGGTTCTAACAAATGTTTTAATTAATTAATTTAACCCCCACAAAAATTTGTATACCAATTTTTTCACCACAAACCAGAGGGATATGCTGCCCTACTCACCAAAACCAGTAAAAAAAATCAGATTTTTGAAGAGTTGGGCGCAGGGCTACGCCCTGGCCTATGCCCCATCGTGATAAAAAAGCAGTAGGAGTCTTCTTATTCATTTTTCACAAACCCTAAAACCCCTTTGCTCTACGGCTAGTGTGCGGCTCTCCATCTTGAATTGCAAATCCAAGCTTCAAAACACTCATAATACCATCTATAGTTAAGATCTAGACTAAAAATCATCTCATTGTGGGTATTTTCATCAATTTTGGAGGATTTTGGGTAAAGAAGTGGGTGGACGAAAAAGTCAGAATTCTACCATCTTTTTAGATTTCAATCATCAATGTTAGTGTTTTTATTGTTAAAATGCAAGTTATTTCATACTTTTTGAGCAAAATGAGAGTATGGAGCTTCATGGTCATCCATGGAGTTTCCATGGTAATTTTGACTTTTTAGAGTCAAAATATGTTAAATTGCATAGATTTGATGATAGTATTGAAAAATGTATGATGAAATATATGTTTAAATGCTATTTTAGTTAATTTGACATGTATAAATTCTAGAAATAAAATGGATTTATAAAAGTTGGTTGCCTAAATGTGCATATATGCTATAATTTGTAAAGTTTGGATAACTAGCTACAAAATAGGTATAATGTGCTAAATGGTTTTTATTGGTATATTAGATACATGTTAGTGCTTAATAGGATGACAAATTATAGAATATATATATATATAGCGAGTATAATTGAGCGTAAAAGTATACATACATACACACACACACACACACACACACACACACACATATATATATATATATATATATATATATATATATATATATATATATATATATATATATATATATATATATATATATATATGCATATAAACATAGTGAGCGTAATTGTTAAAAATGTAATTATAGGTTACGTTATTATATTTATCTCATACATTGATTGATTGATAACTTGTAGATGTCGAGAAGAACCCGCCAATGAACCCAACCAACTGATGTACCGGTGGACTGGATCCCTAATCTCCTTTTGTCCCAACACCCGGAGGAAATAAGAACACAATTATTTATTTATAAGAAATATTCTCGGTGTGTTTTAATAGAAAAGAGGGTGAAGAGACAGGATTATGAGGATTATGGAGTCCCGTATCTTTTTGAATTCTTAGGATGGGAATGAGTGTTCGATTTAGGCGGCCCACATATTTATCAGACCGATTTAGTTGAGTGGATGTCTACCCTCAGGAGGGAGACGGGTGATACATATAATGAGCTTAGGTTGATAGGCACTGTCCATGTGAGGGACGTGACGATGGATGCTAGAATCCTTCGCCAATTATTTAATTTGGATACGAGATAGGGAAACGTAGGGTCTACCCAATGTGGGTATGAGTATAAGTCTGAAGCCCAATTGACCTTTACTGATTTGGCCAGGACTAGAGAATAGATTGAACAGGTGAGTAAAATGATCAATCAAACGACTGAGGTAGCGGAGAATTACGTTACCTATAATATGAGGGATTTGTCCCCAAGGTGCAAGGTACTTCATAAGATCCTCGTGAACAATATTCTGCCACGAGATAGTGACCTGTCTAAGGTCCGGCACCGGGACATTACTGTCCTTTACGCCCTTCTCAAGGGTAAGCCCAGACTGTCCTTTGCATGGACAGTGATTAATGACATGTGGGCTATGTACGACACTAGAGAGAGAACGATCATCCCCCACAATGGTTAATTTCTACTTTCCTTGAGAGGATGAGTGCACTTTCACTCGAGTCCCTTGCTTCTCCAGTCTCGGCTACGTACATTACGTCCTCCATGTTCCCTACTCTGATTTTTAGAGAGGTTGATGAGGGGTTCGAGATATACGACTAGGAAACTT